>CM059784.1:15440000-15767500 GCA_030435695.1 Brachymystax lenok tsinlingensis
CTGTCGCCCAAAAATACAGACGCCCCCCTCAGCCTGACCACCTCCCTCACCACCTCTTCCTCTAAAGAGACAGCGGGAGACCCAGAGAGCACAGGAAGGTCAGGGTCAGGTTCAGACCTGAGGGTCAGCTCATCCAGCCTGGGGGGCCGTCTGCCTACCTCAGCCCTGAGAGGGAGGATCCAGGCCCTGCCCTGGTACATGACCCGCTCCCAGGAGATCCTGGGCACCCTGGACAACTCTTCCACCAGCTCCATCAACGGGGATGTCACTTCCGGCTACGGCTCCGGTCTGTCGGTCAGCGGAGCCTCTGAGGTCAGCAAGGTCACTGCCCAGGCAACAGTTGGTGAGACTGCAGGGGGAAAAGGGAAGAAGGAAGTGGTGGAGGATGGAGCCGAGGTTGTCATAGCAACCATCAAAGAGTTCCAGGAAGTGACTCCGCGTGTGAAGGAGGCCAACGGGACGAACGGGTCGCACCCCAACCTGACCCTGAGAGAAAACGGCGCATACGTCTCAGAACCCTACGGGTTCCTGGGGTCCTGCAAGTCGGAGCAGCCTCAGTCCAGGCCCTACTCAGAGGTGGGGTTAGGGGGCGGTTCAGGCCCGCCTCTAGAGGGGGACTCTCTGGAGCACACCCCTTCCCCGGCCCACCGTGAGGCGTGCGGCTGCCGCACCGTCTATGCCAACTGCTTCAGCGGTGACGTGGAGGACGGCTGCGGCTTCGACGAGGAGCTCACCATCTACGAGTTCTCCAAACGCACGCGCCCCAAACCAGCCCATTCTACACCCCTGGCCTCCCCCACCTCCCCCATCCCCTCCCCCAACATCCTGTCCCTGCTGAGAGACACCCCTCGCCCCCTCTCCACCCTCTCCACCACCTCCTCAGAGCTCAGCCCCCTCTTGTCCCGCCCTGTCTCCCCCACGCCCCCCATCGGCTCCCTGCGTTCCCTCACCAACAAGCACTACGGGGGACTGAAAGGGGGCTTCGTCTCCCTGAGACAGGACATCAATCAGCTCCTACTGGTCCTGGCTGGGCGACCACCATCATCAGAACCCTCCAAAACAGATCAGGATGAGGGTGGAGAAGGGGGACCCAGCCCAACCCAAGGGGAGGGTCCAACCGCGTGCTGTGGAGGTGCAAGTCCTCCGCCCATGACGGAGCCTGAGAGGAATTTACTCCAGGCGGAGGCCCGGCGGTTGGCAACAGGGTGCCAACGTGCCACGCGTGTGGGCTGGGCTCCAGAGGAGGCGCTTCGTTCCTTATCCAACAGTTTCAGTGCCCTGGTGCAGCTCTCCGCAGCCTGCCTGAGAACACACCCCTGTCCTGGATGTGACGTTTGCCGCAACGGGGGTCAGATCCAGAGCACTGATGATGATGAGGGCCAGGAGGAGGCTCTGGACAAGCTGAAGGAGATCGTAGGGCTGTACAATGAGTTTGTTGGGGCTGTGGAGACTGCTGGGGCCGGATCTGGGTCCGGCGGTGGGACGGGGTCTGGTGATGGACAGGGAGAGGGCGAGGGGGTGAGGCTATTGGCCAAACGGTGCACGGTGCTCATCTCTTCCGTCTTTGCGCTAACACAGCTGTTCAGGACGCACTCGCCGGACACGCCGGGTCACACACCTCTAAACTTTTGACCCCTGAACCTTTAAAACCCCTTCTCGCCACCAGGAGGTGATACACACACACACACACACACACACACACACACACACACACACACACACACACACACACACACACACACACACACACACACACACACACACACACACACACACACACACACACACACACACACACACACACACACACATCCCTAAATGATGAAAATAACCTCTTCCACTGACTGCCATTACTGCTAGGACTCCCGATGGACTCATCTGGACTATGCATTTGTACATTGGTATTTTATAACTAACTATCTATCTTATTATTGTATACTGTATGTATGAGTTATGTATGTACGTATTTATGTATGTATTCATTTCTATGACTGTTTGCGCCATGGTCCTTGCTGGTGTAAGACCCTATTGATGTTGTAGTTTCTTCTACCTCCCCCACCTTCCGTTCCTCCTCTGGGCTGGTGTCTGCTTTAGCTGCTTTAATGATTCTTCGGATCCAGTTAAAGGTGCAATCTGTAACTTTGATTTTTCTATTGGGAACTATTGGGAAAGTACAACGAACATGTTATGCCAAATAGTAAAACACAACACAAACTTTTACATTTGCAAAGACCCACCCCTTCCGTTTACAATCAAATGCAAGGGGAGCACTGTTGACAGTAAAATAAATATACAGATTGCACATTTAAGAAGAGAAATTAACCATGTGAAAGCTATTTATTTCTGTTCCATTCCTGGCTCCTGACTGACTACTTGTGTGCGAATGCTTGAATGGAGAAAACACTCAATAACCCAAACGCTTTCAGTAATTATATGCAGTAATTATACAGTATATCAACTTTGAATCCAAAGGATACATATATATTTTTCTGGGGTGCATTGCGTGGGTGGGGGCATAGTGGAAAGGATATTCATTTGGTATTTTGTATGAAGGTTTTGACAAGGCACAAGGAAGGCTGACTGTTAAAACATACTAGATGTAGCAACGATCCAAAGGCATTTAACACTGAGCCACAATTTGTACTATTTTACTACTTGCCCATGTTTAGCTCTGCAGACGGGCGGACTGACTGATTCGGTTTGTACCAGACCTGTAGATCGATATACATCTATGTTTGTGTTAGTTTGAGTCTATCTGTCCTTCCTTGGTTTATGGCTATGCAAACATAACCACTACTTCCCTGTTCTCCCACATATCATTCTCTGTTACAATTGTGTTAACATTAAAGACAAGAATACCTGCATATGTTTTAGAGTCTTTGCTACTGGAAATACAGAGGGCTTCAATGTATTATACTGGAGTGTCTGGACTATGATCACGGGTATGTTCAGGATTGCAATGTGCTGCAACGTTGCACGGACGTTGCATATCTCAGCAATGGCTTCCAACCTGCTGTGTTGTGGGTAAAATGCAGAGCTGTTCTGTGACTGGAAACTGTTCACAACTCACTGAACCTGGACAGAGCCCCAGTCAAGATTCTGTAAACATATTCAATCTGAACTTTGACTAAATAAGTGGGTGTTTTGGCTTGCGTTTGATGAGACACACAGCTATTTGATTGACGCTATCATTCTCCTCCTTTTTGTTCAAGCTAAACACAGATTTGCCTGTAGCATCAGATTCAAACAAGTTCCAAGACATTTCTAATAAGTATTTAAGATTATCGACACTACAGTTGAAGTCGGAAGTTTACATACACTTAGGTTGGAGTCATTAAAACTTGTTTTTCAACCACTACACAAATTTCTTGTTAACAAACTATAGTTTTGGCAAGTCGGTTAGGACATCTACTTTGTGCATGACACAAGTAATTTTACAGACAGATTATTTCACTTATAATTCACTGTATCACAATTCCAGAAGTTTACATACACTAAGTTGACTGTGCCTTTAAACAGCTTGGAAAATTCCAGAAAATTATGTCATGGATTTAGAAGCTTCTGATAGGCTAAATGACATAATTTGAGTCAATTGGAGGTGTACCTGTGGATGGATGTATTTCAAGGCCTACCTTCAAACTCTTTGTGCCTCTTTGCTTGACATCATGGGAAAATCAAAAGAAATCAGCCAAGACTGCAGAAAAAATATTGTAGACGTCCTCAAGTCAGGTACCACGTTCATCTGTACAAACAATAGTACGCAAGTATAAACACCATGGGACCACGCAGCCTTCATACCGCTCAGGAAGGAAACGCGTTCTGTCTCCTAGAGATGAACGTACTTTGGTGCGAAAAGTGCAAATTAATCCCAGAACAACAGCAAAGGACCATGTGAAGATGCTGGAGGAAACAGGTACAAAAGTATATATTTCCACAGTAAAGTGAGTCCTATATCGACATAACCTGAAAGGCCGCTCAGCAAGGAAGAAGCAACTGCTCCAAACCCGCCATAAAAAAAGCTAGACTATGGTTTGCAACTGCACATGGGGACAAAGATCGTAGTTTTTGGAAAAATGTCCTCTGGTCTGATGAAACAAAAATAGAACTGTTTGGCCATAACGACCGTCATTATGTTTGGAGGAAAAAGGGGGAGGCTTGCAAGCCGAAGAACACCATCCCAACCGTGAAGCACGGGGGTGTTAGCATCATGTTGTGGCGGTTCTTTGCTGCAGGAGGGACTGGTGCACTTCACAAAATAGATGGCATCATGAGGTAGGAAAATTATGTGGATATATTGAAGCAACATCTCAAGACATCAGTCAGGAAGTTAAAGCTTGGTCGCAAATGGGTCTTCCAAATGGACAATGACCCCAAGCATTCTGTGGCAAAATGGCTTAAAGACAACAAAGTCAAGGTATTGGAGTGGACATCACAAATCTCTGACCTCAATCCCATAGAAAATATGGGCAGAACTGAAAAAGCGTATGCAAGCAAGGAGGCATAAAAAACTGACTCAGTTACACCAGCTCTGTCAGGAGTAATGGGCCAAAATTCACCCAACTTATTGTGGGAAGCTTGTGGAAGGCTACCCGAAACGTTTGACCGAAGTTAAACAATTTAAAGGCAATGCTACCAAATACTAATTGAGTGTATGTAAACTTCTGACCCACTGGGAATGTGATGAAATAAATAAAAGCTGAAATAAATAATTCTCTCTACTATTATTCTAACATTTCACATTCTTAAAATAAAGTGGTGATCCTAACTGACCTAAGACATGGCATTTTTTAATAGGATTAAATGTAGGAATTGTGAAAAAAGTGAGTTTAAATGTATTTGGCTAAGGTGTACTTAAACTTCCGACTTCAACTGTATATGGAATGGTATTATCGCCAACCGAATCAGATTGAGTCAGTCTCTTTTTAGCACTAATATCACTCCATATACAGTGGCTTGCAAAATTATTCATCCCCTTTGGCGTTTTTCCTATTTTGTTGCGTTACAACCTGTAATTTAAATAGATTTTATTTGGATTTCATGTAATGGTCATACACAAAATAGTCCAAATTGGTGAAGTGAAATAAAAAAAAACTGGAAAAGTGGTGCATGCATATGTATTCCTTTGTTATGAAGCCCATGAATAAGATCTGGTGCAAAACCAATTACCTTCAGAAGTCACATAATTAGTTAAATAAAGCCCACCTGTGTGCAATCTAAGTGTCACATGATCTGTCACATGATCTCAGTATATATACACCTGTTCTGAAAGGCCCCAGAGTCTGCAACACCACTAAGCAAGGGGCACCACCAAGCAAGTGGCACCATGAAGACCAAGGATCTCTCCAAACTAGTCAGGGACAAAGTTGTGGAGAAGTACAGATCAGGGTTGGGTTATAAAAAAATATACAAAACTTTGACCATCCCACGGAGCACCATTAAATCCATTATTAAAAAATTTAAAGAATATGGCACCACAACAAACCTGCCAAGAGTGGGTGTCCCACCAAAACTCACAGACAAGGCAAGGAGGGCGTTAATCAGATAGGCAACAAAGAGACCAAAAATAACCCTGAAGGAGCTGCAAAGCTCCACAGCGGAGATTGGAGTATCTGTCCATAGGACCACTTTAAGCCGTACACTCCACAGAGCTGGGCTTTACGGAAGAGTGGCCAGAAAAAAGCCATTGCTTAAAGAAAAAAATAAGCAAACATGTATTGGTGTTCGCCAAAAGGCATGTGGGAGACTCCCCGAACATATGGAAGTAGGTACTCTGGTTAAATGAGACTAAAATTGAGCTTTTTGGCCATCAAGGAAAACTCTATGTGTAGCGCAAACCCAACAACTCTCATCACCCCGAGAACCTCATCCCCACAGTGAAGCATGGTGGTGGCAGCAGCATCATGCTGTCGGGATGTTTTTCATCGGCAGGGACTGGGAAACTGATCAGAATTGAAGGAATGATGGATGGCGCTAAATACAGGGAAATTCTTGAGGATAACCTGTTTCACTCTTCCAGAGATTTGAGACTGGGACGGAGGTTCACCTTCCAGCAGGACAATGACCCTAAGCAAACTGCTAAAGCTACTCTCGAGTGGTTTAAGGCAAAACATTTAAATGTCTTGGAATGGCCTAGTCAAAGCCCAGACCTCAATCCAATTGAGAATCTGTGGTATGACTTAAAAATTGCTGTACACCAGTGGAACCCATCCAACTTGAAGGAGCTGGGGCAGTTTTGCCTTGAATGGGCAAAAATCCCAGTGGCTAGATGTGCCAAGCTTATAGAGACATACCCCAAGAGACTTACAGCTGTAATTTCTGCAAAAGGTGGCTCTACAAAGTATTGACTTTGGGGGGGTGAATAGATATGCACGCTCAAGTTTTCTGTTTTTTTTGTCTTATTTCTTGTTTGTATCACAATAAAACATATTTTGTATCTTCAAAGTGGTAGGCATGTTGTGTAAATCAAATGACACAAACCACCAAAAAATCTATTTTAATTCCAGGTTGTAAGGCAACAAAATAAGAAAAATGCCAAGGGGGGGTGAATACTTTCGCAAGCCACTGTAATTATCTGGATGGTTTGGCTCAGCTTCGTTTATCCAAAGTGCTGCCCACCAATTGGCTCACCGACATCTGATGCCACCTGTTAATCTCCCTCAGTTAAACCCATTAGATCTGGAGGGACTTCAATATTGTACCTATAACAAAAAATGGGATAGAAACTGATTCTAACACACTGCACAGTCATTTATTGATGTATCATGTTTAAATAGTTAACAGCAAAATGGTATGTGAGATCTAACTGCTGTCTCTGGAAAAGGGCAGACCAGGTTGGAAAGGGAGGTGCATCTACTGTTTAATGGGAATACACACTACAGAGAAACCAGTCTCTTTAGAGATGTCTTTGATGTCATTAAACATTTACATTTATCCAGAAGGACTTATAGTAGTGAGTTTATACTGGTCTCACATAGAAATCAAACCCACAATCCTGGCATCGCAAGCACCGTGCTCTACCAAATGAGCCACACAGGAAACTTCATGGAAGAACAATCAATAATGGATATTTAATTTTCATGACATTCATCATTAACAGTGATCTTAATTAAAGTATTGTTTGAAAATAAATGTGATGTGATGATCTCATATTTTGGGCTGTTTTGGCCACTAGCCCAGCTCTTACATTCTCTATCCTGATAGTTTGTGATAAGACATTATGGACCAATGTAAAACCACAAACACAACAAGCTGTTTGACCGCTCTGGGCAGCAGCCATTTCTCAAATATTCAGTTGGGAGTATCTGTATAATAAGCCTATTAATTGGCCCTGTTCACCATGACTTAGGAACAGAAATGTTGACCTGACATTGAACCCAGAAGTAAATATTTGTAGCACTACTTGTCACAATACTGAGCTTCCTTACCATCATCCCTTTAACATGAGTCATCACTTACCCAGCATGACTGTATAAGAAAAAACTATATTGTGGAAACTAAGCAAGCTAATGAAAATCCACCTCTGAATATGTGTAAAAGTCAGACTGCACTTTCCTACTTAGTCCTGACTGGTGAACACCCATAGAAAGCCAATGGCCTTTCAGTAGCAATCTACCGGGGAAGCCCTAGCTGAACTGCCTGGGGCACGTCTGTGCCTTCTGCCTGGTCCATCTCTCTCTCCAGACCAAAGTCCCCATGTCACATTGCCCTTAATCTGATCGTTATCTTCCAACGTCTGACTTCTAAACCCAGCAGTCAGATCCAGGCCCTCACATAGCCATACTAACCAGCCCTGTGGCTTGGCTTGACGGTTGTCCTCATTTCCCCAGTCGCAGGCTGTACCAGTAAGATTGTTCGGTTGGTGTTACCGTTTCGGGTGAAGGCTAATGTCTTGTGGACAGATTCTGCACGTAAATGGAAGTGACATACTGTCGCGAGAATTTTACTTCTGGGTAGTGGAGATTAGGGGAATGGCAAAATGTTTCTTGCCCTGAAATTGCCATGATACCATAGCATGTAGACATACTCTTTATTGTGTTGATTAGAGTTATGGTTTGCAAGCTTATATGGACATACAATGAAAGTGTGTTTTGAGTGGTATGCATGGCAAAATGTCCTGTGTGGTTTGTCAATAGGGATTAGCTGGTTGTTTCGGTAAGAACAAGGTGAGCAGTAGGTCAGTAAACGAAAATGGAAGGTCTGAAGCATCAAGTTCACAATGATAATGTTCACTCACTCAAACCCAAAAGATGACACACATACACAACGGTTTAAGAAGCATTTCTATAAAACCTTTATATAAAACATGTGGGTGTGTTCTTATAAAAAAATTACACTTTTACTAAATTGTTAATTACACTACATGACCACAAGTTTGTGGACTCCTGCTCGTCGACCATCTCATTCCAAAATCATGGGCATTAATATGGAGTTGCTCCCCTCCTTTTCTGCTATAACAGCCCCCACTCTTCTGGGAAGGCTTTCCACTAGATGTTGGAACATTGCTGAAGGGACTTGCTTCTATTCAGCAACAAGACCATTAGTGAGGTCGAGCACTGGTGTTGGGCGATTAGGCCTGACTCGCAGTCGGCGTTCCAATTCATCCCAAAGGTGTTCGATGGGGTTGAGGTCAGGGCTTTGTGCAGGCCAGTCAGGTTCTTCCACACCGATCTCGACAACCATTTCTGTATGAACCTCACTTTGTGCACGGGGGCACTGCCAGATGGTAAAGCGTGATTCATCACTCCAGAGAACGCGTTTCCACTGTCCAGTGGTGGCAAGCTTTACACCACTGCGCATGGTAATCTTAGGCATGTCTGCGGCTGCTCAGCCATGGAAACCCATTTCATGAAGCTCCCAACAAACATTTATTGTGCTGACATTGCTTTGGAACTCGGTAGTGAGGACAGACGATTTTTATGCGCTACCTGCTTCGACACTCACCGGTCCCATTCTGTGAGCTTGTGTGGCCTACCACTTCGCTGCTGGGATTTGAACCTACCACTTCGCTGCTGTTGCTCCTAGACGTTTCCACTTCACAATAACAGCACTTACAGTTGACCGGGGCAGCTCTAGTAGGGCAGAAATATGACAAACTGACTTGCTGGAACGGTGGCATTCTATGATGGTGCCACGTTGAAATTCATTGAGCTCTTCAGTAAGGCAATTCTAATGCCAATGGTTGTCTATGGAGATTGCATGGCTGTGTGCTCGATTTCATACACCTGTCAGCAACACGTGGCTAAAATAGCTAAGTCCACTAATTTGAAGGGATATCCATATACTTTTGTATACAGTACCTTCAGAAAGTATTCATACCGCTTGAATTATTCCGCATTTTTTGTTACAGCCTGAAATCAAAATGGATTAAATAATGCTTTTTTCTCACCCATCTACACACAATTCCCCATAATGACCAATTAAAAACATGTTTTTTGACATTTCTGCAAATTGATTGAAAATTAAATACAGAAATATCTAATTGACATAAGTATTCACACCCCTGAGTCAATACATGGGAGAATCACCTTTGGCAGTCATGACAGCTGAGTCTTTCTGGGTACGTTTCTAAGGGCTTTGTACACCTGGATTGTACACCCATTGCATTATGATTTTCAAAATTCTTCAAGCTCTGTCAAATTGGTTATTAATCATTGCAAGATAACAATTTTTAAGTCTTGCCATAGTTTTTCAAGCAGATTTAAGTTAAAACTGTAACTCGGCCAACATTCACTGTCTTCTTGGTAAGCAAATCCAGCGTAGATTTGGCCTTGTGTTTTAGGTTATTGTCCTGCTGAAAGGTGAATTAATCTCCCAGTGTCAGGTGGAAAGCAGACTGAACCAGGTTTTCCTCTAGGATTTTGCCTGTGGTTAGCCCCATTCTGCTTTTTATCCTGAAAATCCCAGTCCTGAACAATTGCAAGCATAACCATAACATGATGCAGCCACCACTATGCTTGAAAAAATTGAGAATGGTACTCAATAATAATGTGTTGTATTGGTTTTGCCCCAAACATAACACTTTGTATTCAGGACAAAAAGATAATTGCTTTGCCACATTTTTTAAAGTATTACTTTAGTGCCTTGCTGCAAACAGGATGGCTGTTTTGAAATATTTGTATTCTGTACAGGCTTCCATCTTTTCACTCTGTCAATTAGGTTCGTATTGTGGAGTAACTACAATGTTGATCCATCCTCAGTTTTCTCCTATCACAGACAATAAACTCTGTAACTGTTTTAAAGTCAACATTGGCCTCACGGTGAAATTCCTGAGCGGTTTCATTCCTCTCCGGCAACTGAGTTAGGAAGGACGCCTGTATCTATTAAACAGCACATTAGAGGGATTGAGATCCGGGCTCTTCGCTGGCCATGTCAGAACACTGACATTCCTGTCTTGCAGGAAATCAGCCAATCTGCTCGTTCTGTGCGTGGTGGCATTGTCATGCTGGAGGGTCATGTCAGGATGAGCCTGCAGGAAGGGTACCACATGAGGGAGGAGGATTGCCTGCAATGACAAGCTCAGTCCGATGATGCTGTGACACACCGCCCCAGACCATGACGGACCCTCCAAATCGATCCCGCTCCAGAGTACAGACCTCGGTGTAACGCTCATTCTTTTGACGATAAACGTGAATCCGACCATCACCCATGGTGAGACAAAACCACGACTCATCAGTGAAGAGCACTTTTTGCCAGTCCTGTCTGGTCCCTCGACGGTGGGTTTGTGCCCATAGGCGACGTTGTTCATTAATTGCTTATGGTTCATTGAACAAGCATGGGAAACAGTGTTTGAACCCTTTACAATGAAGATCTGTGAAGTTACTTGGATTTTTACGAATTATCTTTAAAAGACAGGGTCCTGCAAAAGGGACGCTTCTTTCTTTGCTGAGTTTATATACTGTATTCTATACTATGGTATCTCATTCACTTAATGTTTACATATCTTGCATTACTCATCTCATGTGTATATACTGCATTTACAAGCATTTCGCTACACTCGCATTAACATCTGCTAACCATGTATATGTGACCAATAAAATTTGATTTGATCTTTGTAGTGACTGGGTGTATTGATACACTATCCAACGTGTAATTAATAACTTCACCATGCTCAAAAGGATATTCAATAGATTTTTTTATGGTTTAACCATCTACCAATAGATACCCTTCTTTGCGAGGCATTGGAAAACCTCCCTGGTCTTTTTGGTTGAATCTGTGTTTGAAATTCACTGCTTGACTGAGGGACCTTACAGATAATTGTATGTGTGGGGTACAGAGATGGGGTAGTCATTCTAAAATCATGTTAAAATACTATTATTGCACACAGAGTGAGTCCATGTACACGTAACTTATGTGACTTAAGCACATTTTTCCTTCCTCCTGAACTTATTTAGGCTTGCCAAAACAAAGGGGTTGAATTCTTATTGACTCAAAACATTTCAGCCTTTCATTTTTAGTTAAACATTGCGAGAAAAAAAATCACAATTCTACTTTGACATTAAGGGGTATTGTGTGTAGGGCAGTGACAAAAAAAATCTCAATTTAATCAATTTTAAATTCAAGCTGCAACACAACAAAATAATTGGAAAAGGTCAAGGGGTGTGAATACTTTGAAGGGACTGTATATAGTGTATCTTCACAATATGATTGAATGTCACAACTTGTTTTTGATTGGGGAAAAATGACAGATTATTCACAAATTGACAAAATAAGAGTATGCTTTCTCTTTCAGTCGTTCAGACATTTACATTTTTATTTTCAATGCTTGCTGGCTTGGTTAGCAGCACATTACAGTTTTTCTCAATTGTTTACACACAAATACTGGTACTTGAGACACAATGACCACAACATGTAACTCATGCACAAACCCCCTGAACCAATTCTGCTAAACTACAAGCACAATTCCTGCTTTACACTCAAATTGCAGTTCTAAAACACACTTTTTTCAAAACACTACACACAATTCTTTGCATTTGGCACAATTTTCATGCAGAAAATCTCTTGTTTTCACAATGAACACACTGCCATTCAAATATGCACACTGACTCATCACATGGGCAAACACCCGTCACACAGTTTTACAATTAGCAATCAGAGCTTTAGCATAAAAGGGCAACAGGTGAGCTCTTCTGTTTTGGAGCAATGGATGCCAACATTGGAAACAGAGGCAGAGCCAGAGGAGTGAGAGTAAGAGGAGTAGGGCCGGGAGGACAAGGACGAGGACGAGGAAGGCCAAGGACCGTAATCTCTGATGAGATCCGAGCCACTTTGGTTGATCATGTGGTCAACCATGGTCTAACAATGAGGGAGGCTGGGCAAAGAGTACAGCCAAATTTGAGCAGGTACACTGTAGCATCCATCATCCGGACTTTCCGAAATGAGAATAGGTAAGAAATCTACTCTCACTAGAAAATTGCAGTACTGCATATCAATACAGTACTCAATGAGTACAGTAGTACAGTATTGCCTGTGGACTGTTCTGTAGGACTGTAAAAATAAAGTATGTTTCAAGTATTTGGGAAATGTATTCCTACTTTGTATTTACAGTATTTTACTATTTGTTTGGCAGAACTGAAAGATTACCAACACAAGGTGGTCGGGAACGTGTTCTGTCTCCTGAACAGGAAACTGAAATCATGAACATGGTCCTAGAAAATAACGCCATAACATTACGGCAAATACAAAGAAAAATAATAGAAAACAATGAGATATTTCAAAATATTGATAGGGTAAGCTTATCAATACTGGACCGTGTCTTGCGCAGAAATAATCTCAGGATGAAGCAGGTCTACAGGGTGCCATTTGAACGCAATTCAGAAAGAGTCAAAGAATTGCGATATAACTATGTGCAAGTGAGTCCTATACAAACCCACAATTGATGCATACTCTCAACACTGTATAAATTATACATATTTCAGTATTGTAATCATAATGATTGTGCTTCACAATAGTGACCACTCCATGTCTATTTCTGATATTGTCATGTGTGTTTCAGAGAGTCCTTGAGCTAGAGGTGGCTGCAGTGGAGCACCAGTTCATCTTCATTGATGAGGTTGGATTCAACCTCACAAAAAGACGAAAGAGGGGAAGGAATATCATCGGCCAGCGTGCCATTGTTCAAGTCCCTGGCCAGCGCGGAGGAACATCACAATGTGTGCAGCGATTACCCACCACGGCGTCATCCATCACCATGCTACCCTTGGCCCCTACAACACCGCCCATCTGATCACATTCCTGGACACCCTACACAACACACTCATTCCACCAGATCAGGTAGATGGCCCAGAGCAGCTCAGGTACGTTGTCATTTGGGACAACGTAAGTTTCCACAGGGCTGCTCTGGTTCGTAACTGGTTCACTGCCCACCCACGCTTTTTAGTTGTTTATCTCCTCCATATTCTCCATTCCTCAATCCTATTGAGGAATTTTTTTCTGCCTGGAGATGGAAAGTGTATGACCGAAATCCACAAACGCGTATACCTCTTCTCCAAGCTATGGAAGACGCATGTGGAGATATAGCAGCTGATGCTTTTCATGGCTGAAATCGCCATGCTAGGCGATATTTCCCCCGCTGCTTGTCCAGGGAAAACATTGCTTGTGATGTGGATGAGGTGCTGTGGCCAGACCACAACAGAAGAGAGGATGCAGCATAGTTTTTTTATTTTTACTGTAACTGTATACATTAAATTCTTCTGTTTTGTATGTAGAGCGCTGTATGTGCATCTTTGTGTTGGTTGGGAATGGGATGTACACTGTGTACAGTGTTTTTGTGGGAAAAATAAAATATATTTGTTACCGTGTATTTGTGTGTTCTGAGTATAAAAACAATATTCTGAAATATTTTACAACACACTTATGTATGTACTGTCTGTAGTAATGGCAACACTGAACCAAAAAAAAGGCCTAAGTCATTATGATGAATGGAGAAGTGTTTTCCATTCATCATAGTGTTTTACATTGAGCACATCAGTGTTCAACTGGTTCTTATAAATGTCTATTCATATGATGGTTTGTGTGTGTCATTTGAAAACAAAATACCATTTTGATAAGAAATAACATTGTTTTGAATGTAAAGTTTAATTTTGCTGGAGAAGTGAGGGGTTTTGCCCATTGTGTGTGTGTTTTTTTGATTTGTGTGTAGAGTTCTGAGAATATGAGGCATGCTTTCAGAAAATGTGTGTAAACAATCGAGAAAAACTGTAATATGAAATCTGTGACCAACAACAGATCTGCAATTATTTTGGAAATGTTTTATGTAACAGCCTAGTGCCAGTTTTTCTGAAACATTCAGTAAAACATACTTCAAAGCTAGAAAACCAACTGAAAACTGTACTGATCTTATTCAGCGCTAAGAATTGTTGTTGTTGAAAATACAGAAGGCATATAGATCGTGAAAGGGTCAAATTAAATGGCAGATTTCACTTTCTGTGCCACAACACTACTCCCCCTCACTTTTTTCATTCTCTCACTTTCATCTGCATGCAGTCTCCCTCATACTAGTTCTCACCCACTCCTCCAGTGCCCTCTTTCTACCTCTCTAGCCCAGTCTCAATCCCCTAGCAGCATGCCTTCCCTATCTGCCCTGTCATGTTCAGTGTGGGCTGCTGCATGGCAACTGCCTCTACTGAAGCTTAAGATTTGATCCCATTATGTCAACAGGGGTTATGGGCAGAGAGGTGTGCACAAATGTTCAGCAGTCAGAATGGAGAGAAAGAGAGAGCAAGAGACATTTGGAGAGAAGCAAGTGTGTAAATGAAGGATTACATGGAGAGATGGAAGTTTATTTTATCTTTATTTTACAAGGCAAGTCAGTTAAGAACAAATTCTTATTTTCAATGAACAGTGTAACTGTTCCTAGGCCGTCATTGAAAATAAGAATTTGGCTTGGGGATTTCACCTTGTCAGCTCGGGGATTTGAACTTGCAACCTTTCGGTTACTAGTACAACACTCTAACCACTAGGCTACCCTGCCGCCTATAAATTGATAGAAAAAACGTTTGTGTTCCTGTATTGTTTGTGTGTCATTTTTATCTGAGATACAACATTTGGTTCATAGCCTCACGTTTTTTCAGTCTATTTCAGTCTAGATGTTATGGGTAACAAGTACATTTTAATTATACTTTTACCAATGGGTACTTGTTAACACTTGACAGACAAACACTACAAGTAGCACTTCGGAAATATACTAATTAAACACATTTGACAAACATTGTCAAGATTCGCTTAGATTGGCATTGGATGACGTCATAACAGTTTAAAAATATAGCACTTCCCTAGTCCATTTCCCCTGTGCTTCTAAGCTACTGCTTTTTCCAATCATCTTTCAAGTAAAACAGAGCACTATATAGAGAGCAACAGTAACAGTGTCTTTTGCTAGGCACTAACTCTGCCATGGTTCGTTGGACAAAGCCTATGGTAAAATTGAGTTTTTGTAGGGTTTTTGGATAAAGGTCTGTGGTATACACAGGCTTAGGAGATTTTAGTCGTTTTGTTCAATGAGATAATCATCAACTAACGTAACTTGTGAATTTTGACACATTTATGTAATAAAAAAAGCAGCCTTCATAATTCATAAAGGTCCTGTTAACTGACTGATATTATGGCATAGAACACAGCGTATAAGATCTTCTAAGCCTGTGTTATTTTAGGCGTTTATCCCCATTCATTTTCCCTATAGGAATGGCTGAACAAACCAGAGGTAACTCTGCGCTATACCTACAGGACAAACACAGTTAGGGTCCTACACCGCAATCAATTAGGGTCCTACACCGCAATCAATTAGGGTCCTACACCGCAATCAATTAGGGTCCTACACCGCAATCAATTAGGGTCCTACACCGCAGAGGGTCGAATCAGTGCATAATCCAAGATGCCCGACATGGTAAATAGCAGAGCTCACAGTCAGAGAACCAGAGCAGGGTAGGCAGGGGTTGAAGGGACTAATAATCAATGCACACAGAATCACTGATCAATACAATGAACAGTTCTTTAAGAGGTGCTCTTGGTCACTGAAAAGGCTTACCCCCTGTGAAAACGCCTCAAACTTTGTTGGGTACCACATCAGACTACAATGGGAAAGCTACTTACAGAATGTCCATTATTTGTCAAACCCATTTCAATTGACACATTTATAAAAAATAAAAAAAAAGATTGAAGGCTTTCGTTGGACCCAGACCTCTCACTTCGATACTGTGACTTTAAACAAGACCGGCAAATTCATCTCACACTGACCCGATGGCCCTTGTCAGTAGAGAAACTTCACCTTTCAGAAACCCTCTGTCCTCTTCCGCTTGCCGTAGACACTTACCCCCCACATAAACTATCTGGACCTGTTTGGGTGGGCAGTGGGCACATCAGTTTCAAGTGCCAACACCTCGCGGCACAACGCCTCTCCCCTATTTGACCTAGATAGTTTGTGTATGCATTGACATGAATGCTATAGGTGCCTTTTTTTTAATGTATGTAGTTCTGTCCTTGAGCTGTTCTTGTCTATTGATGTTCTGTATGGACCCCAGGAAGAGTAGCTGTTGCTTGTGCAACAGCTAATGAGGATCCAATAAAATACAAAAAAAATTGCAATCATCCTCCCCCTCAAACAACACTTTCCCAAGTCTTTCATTTTTTCTCTCGCTCTCTCTACACCTCCCCCTCTTTCTATCCCCCGTTCAGTATCAGAACACTTTGAGCAGCAGCTCGTATGTGGCGTTGATGATGCCCCAGGAGAGAAGGGAGCGGTGGTAGTTGAGGTGGGCCCCTCTGAACAGCATGGCCACGCTGCCGCCCCTCTCCCGCCAAATCGTCATTAACACCTCCCCACAAGGCCGGAACGCGCCTCCAACTTGGGACTGGGCACGGGACTTCACCACGTTCAGCGGGTAGAACATGATCCCCAGCGCCGCCCCCAGCACTCCTCCACACACAAAGTCATTGACCAGGTGGCCGGCCCGGCTGGAGGCCTCAGGGAGCTGTTCCTTGATGGGCCCGCGGAGTCCGAAGAACAGCATGTTACTGGGCCCGTTTCTTATTAAGACTGGCACTAGGCCGCGGTAGCACTCCTTCACACCGTACTCGCTAAGGAGCGTCCGGAAGGTGTGGGCCGTGTTGTGGAAGCGGCCGTGGTGCCGGTGGTCCTGGAGGAGAGTCTGCACCCTCTCGAACGGCATCAGGGCAGCCTCTGCCGTGCCCGCCAGCGCAGCTGCAAAGCTCCGCGTCACCAGCTCGGGAATGCCGCTGCCTGTGGACACCTGGTCCAGTAAGACATGGGAGAAGTCCTCGTACAGGCCGAACATGATGGCTACCGTGGTGGTCTTCTGGAGAAGAGGAGGGAGCAGCCCCCTGTAGAGGTTCCTCATCCCGTCCCGTTGGAGCTGTCCGACGGCCTCTCTAGCCCGCACACCGTGCAGCTGCTGCCTGAACAGAACTTTCTGGATGGGGAATGTCACCATGATGTTGGTGAAGGCAGCTATGGAACCACACGCATAGTGCTTCCCTCGAGGGGTGAGCGCTGCTCCCAAACTCCTGCCAGATAGCAGGGAGCCCCCACCTTTACCAAGGGAGCCCTGGGGCTGTGATGTGCGGGCTGACTCTGGGTCCATGGTGGTAACAGCCATGGGAGGTGAGACACCCTGAGCCTACGCCACAAACATCACCGCTGGGGAGACGACCTCTTGGATGATTTTAAACCTGTGGGAGGGAATAAAAAATTTATTCAATTGAAAATCCACAGTATTTAAAATGCAATATTAACTATTGATGCTGAAACTGTGTGAATGGAAGCTTCCTGTTCCTCTCAGCAAAACATGCCATGGCTATAATAACATTGTAACAAATGGATGGTCAACCAGTCTGTAAAAACTCCCTCATGCATAGTAGAGAAGGATTGTGTGACAACGAGGCTTGTTTCCAGAAGGCATCAGGTTCTGCACTGCGGTAGGACCAATGACTGTATATATGAATGGATAAAGCCATCGATCACTTGACACCACTCATTCCCATGTCATTAGCAACTAAATTATAACTTCTGTGTGCGATTTTAAAATAAATAGGACATACATCTGGTGTATTAGAAGCAAATATTGCTATTTTTTCCTTCACTATAATGGGGGAGCCTGTTTTCTGCTAACAATGCCTGCATTGTACCGCATTCGGCCTTAAATTGCCATGGCTTCAATGAGGGGGCAGTTATTCTCCCCTGGGTAGGACTATAGTATTGATACTAATATTCTATAAAACAGTGACCAGGTTGCCAATGTAAGAAAGATCTTGTGTAAGCAGGTTTGGTAATGCAGTCCAGTGCACCACAAACTAACACAATCCAGTTACATGCTGCTGCCTCTAATGAAACTTGGCTTCAACCCTTTCACAGTTTGCCGCCGTTACCACCTCAGTGATAAGAATTATTGCATAACACTTGGGTCTAATGTACAAGGGTTCTTAGACAAAGGCGCTATTTGTTCATCAGAAGGGGAATTATAATCAGTGACGTGTGCGTGTATGTATGTATGTATGTACAGTGAGGGAAAAAAGTATTTGATCCCCTGCTGATTTTGTACGTTTGCCCACTGACAAAGAAATGATCAGTCTATAATTTTAATGGTAGGTTTATTTGAACAGTGAGAGACAGAATAACAAAAAAATATATAAAATTGATTTGTATTTTAATGAGGGAAATAAGTATTTGATCCCCTCTCAATCAGAAAGATTTCTGGCTGCCAGAAAAAGGGAGTGCTCCTAATCTCAGCTTGTTACCTGTATAAAAGACACCTGTCCACAGAAGCAATCAATCAGATTCCAAACTCTCCACCATGGCCAAGACCAAAGAGCTCTCCAAGGATGTCAGGGACAAGATTGTAGACCTACACAAGGCTGGAATGGGCTACAAGACCATCGCCAAGCAGCTTGGTGAGAAGGTGACAACAGTTGGTGTGATTATTCGCAAATGGAAGAAACACAAAAGAACTGTCAATCTCCCTCGGCCTGGGGCTCCATGCAAGATCTCACCTCGTGGAGTTGCAATGATCATGAGAACGGTGAGGAATCAGCCCAGAACTACACGGGAGGATCTTGTCAATGATCTCAAGGCAGCTGGGACCATAGTCACCAAGAAAACAATTGGTAACACACTACGCCGTGAAGGACTGAAATCCTGCAGCGCCCGCAAGGTCCAAGGTCCTGCTCAAGAAAGCACATATACATGCCTGTCTGAAGTTTGCCAATGAACATCTGAATGATTCAGAGGACAACTGGGTGAAAGTGTTGTGGTCAGATGAGACCAAAATGGAGCTCTTTGGCATCAACTCAACTCGCCGTGTTTGGAGGAGGAGGAATGCTGCCTATGACCCCAAGAACACCATCCCCATCGTCAAACATGGAGGTGGAAACATTATGCTTTGGGGGTGTTTTTCTGCTAAGGGGACAGGACAACTTCACCGCATCAAAGGGACGATGGACGGGGGCCATGTACCGTCAAATCTTGGGTGAGAACCTCCTTCCCTCAGCCAGGACATTGCAAATGGGTCGTGGATGGGTATTCCAGCATGACAATGACCCAAAACACATGGCCAAGGCAACAAAGGAGTGGTTCAAGAAGAAGCACATTAAGGTCCTGGAGTGGCCTAGCCAGTCTTCAGACCTTAATCCCATAGAAAATCTGTATAGGGAGCTGAAGGTTCGAGTTGCCAAACGTCAGCCTCGAAACCCTAATGACTTGGAGAAGATCTGCAAAGAGGAGTGGGACACAATCCCTCCTGAGATGTGTGCAAACCTGGTGGCCAACTACAAGAAACGTCTGACCTCTGTGATTGCCAACAAGGGTTTTGCCACCAAGTACTAATTCATGTTTTGCAGAGGAGTCAAATACTTATTTCCCTCATTAAAATGCAAATCAATTTATAAAAATTTTCACATGCGTTTTTCTGGATTTTTTTTTGTTAATCTGTCTCTCACTGTTCAAATAAACCTACCATTAAAATGATAGACTGATCATTTCTTTGTCAGTTTGCAAACGTACAAAATCAGCAGGGGATCAAATACTTTTCCCCCCTCACTGTATGTATATATATATATAAATAATTTATACATCTGCCTAGATGTTAAGCAGCCTAGTTGTCTTGAAAACACAAGGTCCTACACACAGAGTATGCTCGAAATACACACTATATATACAAAAGTACATGGACACCCCTTCAAATTAGTGGATTCGGCCATTTCAGCCCCACCCGTTGCTGACAGGTGTGTAACATTGAGCACAAAGCCATGTCCATGGCCTTACCGAAGAACACAGTGACTTTCAACATGGCACCGTCATATGATGCCACCTTTCCAACAAGTCAGTTTGTCAAATGTTTGCCCTGCTAGAGCTGCCCCGGTCAACTGCAAGTGCTGTCATTATGAAGTGGAAACGTCTAGGAGCAAAAATGGCTCAACCGTGAAATGGTAGGCCATGCAAGCTGACAGAACGGGACCGCCGAGTGCTGTAGCATGTAAAAATCGCCTGTCCTCGGTTGCAACACTCACTACCGAGTTCCAAACTGCCTCTGGAAGCAATGTCAGCACAATAACTGTTTGTCAGGAGCTTAATGAAATGGGTTTACATGGCTGAGCAGCCGCACACAAGCATAAGATCACAATGCGCAATGCCAAGCGTCGGCTGGAGTGGTATAAAGCTCGCCACCATTGGATTCTGGAGCAGAGGAAACACGTTCTCTGAAGCGATGAATCACGCTTCACCATCTGGCAGTCCAAAGGACTCATTTGGGTTTGGCGGATGCCAGGAGAACGCTACCTGCCCCACCGCATAGTGCCAACTAAAGTTTGGTGGAGGAGGAATAATGGTTTGGGGCTGTTTTTCATGGTTCGGACTAGGCCCCTTAGTTTCAGTGAAGAGAAATCTTAACACTGCAGCATAGAATGACATTCTAGACAATTATGTTCTTCCAACTTGGTGGCAACAGTCTGAGGAAGGCCCTTTCCTGTTTCAGCATGACAATGCCCGCAGTGCACAAAGCGAGTTCCATACAGAAATGGTTTGTCAAGATCGTATAGAAGAACTTTGGGATGAATAGGAACGCTGACTGCGTGCCAGGCCTACTCACCCAACATCAGTGCCCGACCTCACTAATGCTCGTGGCTGATTGTTAGCAAGTCCCAAATCAAATCAAATTTTATTTGTCACATACACATGGTTAGCAGATGTTAACGCGAGTGTAGCGAAATGCTTGTGCTTCTAGTTCTGACCATGCAGTAGTATCTAACAAGTAATCTAACAATTTCACAACAACTACCTTATACACACAAGTGGAAAGGATTGAATACAAGTATGTACATATGAATATATGGATGAGCGATGGCTGACCGGCATAGGCAAGATGCAGTAGATCGTATATAGTGCAATATATACATGTGAGATGAGTAGTGTAGGATATGTAAACATTATATAAATGGCATCGTTTAAAGTGGCTAGTGATATATTTATTACATCCACTTTATAATTATTAAAGTGGCTAGACATTTGAGTCGATAGCTGAACGGCATAGGCAAGATTCAGTAGATGGTATAGAGTACAGTGTATACATTTGATATGAGTAATGTCTGATATGTAAACATTATTTACAAAATTGGCTAGTGATACATTTGTTACATCCAATTTTCTATTATTTTAAGTGGCTAGAGATTTAAGTCAGTATGTTGGCAGCAGCCACTCAATGTTAGTGGTGGCTGTTTAACAGTCTGATGGTCTTGAGATAGAAGCTGTTATTCAGTCACTCGGTCCCGGCTTTGATGCACCTGTATGGACCCTGCCTTCTGGATGATAGCGGGGTGAACAGGCAGTGGCTCGGGTGGTTGTTGTCCTTGATGATCTTTTTGGCTTTCCTGTGACATCGGGTGGTGTAGGTGTTCTGGAGGGCAGGTAGTTTACCCCCGGTGATGCGTTGTGCAGTCCTTACTACCCTCTGGAGAGCCTTACGGTTGTGGGGGGAGCAGTTGCCGTACCAGGCGGTGATACAGCCCGACAGGATGCTCTCGATTATGCATCTGTAGAAGTTTGTGAGTGTTTTTGGTGACAAGCCGAATTTCTTCAGCATCCTGAGGTTGAAGAGGCGCTGTTGCGCCTTCTTCACCACGCTGTCCGTGTGGGTGGACCATTTCAGTTTGTCTGTGATGTGTACGCCGAGGAACTTAAAACTTTCCACCTTCTCCACTACTGTCCCGTCAATGTGGATAGGGGGATGCTCCCTCTGCTGTTTCCTGAAGTCCACGATCATCTCCTTAGTTGTGTTGACGTTGAGTGAGAGGTTATTTTCCTGACACCAGAGTCCGAGGGCCCTCACCTACTCCCTGTAGGCAGTCTCGTCGTTGTTGGTAATAAAGCCTACCACTGTAGTGTCGTCAGCAAACTTGATGATTGAGGTGGAGGCGTGCTTGGCCACGCAGTCATGGGTGAACAGGGAGTACACAGGAGAGGGCTGAGAACGCACCCTTGTGGGGCCCCAGTGTTAAGGATCAGCGGGGTGGAGATGTTGTTTCCTACCCTCACCACCTGGGGCCGTCCAGTCAGGAAGTCCAGGACCCAGTTGACGAGTTTGGAGGGTACTATTGTGTTAAATGCTGAGCTGTAATCGATGAACAGCATTCTTACATAAGTATTCCTCTTGTCCAGATGGGTTAGGGCAGTGGGCAGTGTGATTGCGTCGTCTGTGGACATATTGAGACGGTAAGCAAATTGGAGTGGGTCTAGGGTGTCTGGTAGGATGGAGGTGATATGATCCTTCACTAGTCTCTCAAAGCACTTCATGATACCGGAAGTGAGTGCTATGGGGCGATAAGTCATTTAGCTCAGTTACCTTAGCTTTCTTGGGAACAGGAACAATGGTGGCCCTCTTGAAGCATGTGGGAACAGCAGACTGGGATAAGGTTTGATTAAATATGTCCGTAAACACACCAGCCAGCTGGTCTGCGCATGCTCTGAGGACACGGCCAGGGATGCCGTCTGGGCCGGCAGCCTTGTGAGGGTTAACTTCTTAGGGAGCGGCAGCAGAGGTGATGGTTTTGGAGAGCCTGGCGTGCCCAAAGTAAAATGCCTCCCATTCAGGCCCAGAAAATAGGATATGCACATATTTAGTACCATTGGATAGGAAACACTCTGAATTTTCCAAAAGTGTTAACCATTTGTCTGTGAGTAAAACAGAACGCATATGGCAGGCGAAACCCCGAGGAATTTCTGTCCTGGAAAAAGTGATTGACACATTGCTCATTTGGAACCCCTCCCTCATGAAAATGACCATATAAGGGCATATGAATGCAGTACCCATCGCTTCCTTTAGACGTCAACAGTCTCGTGACAGTGTAAATTTTCAATTTGGATGCTTTAGACCAGAGAATAAGAGCAAACCAGGAAGTGTACTTTTTATGTCAACAGTACCCAGCCGCGCTCCGACAAGCGCGCAGTGTCTTTTTACCGTCTTTATCGATCAGTTTATATTCCGGTTGATTTATAATAGTAAATATACGTAAAAGTGTTCCTAAGGATACATTTAAAACTATGTTTGATTGTTCTTGGAGAAGTTTATAGGTATAAGTTGAACGAGTTCTCGTCACGTTTCAATGGAGGAGTGGAGGCTGTCGTTTCTGATTATAACGCCTTGAACCAAATGGAGATTTATGGATAAAATACATTACTTTTTCTAACAAAAGAACCATGGATTGTCTTCGTTGGACACTTAGGATGACCTCAGCAGAAGTTCTTCAACAGGTAATTGATTTGTTTTCGCTGTGAAATGTGTTATGTGTGTGCCATGATGGCTAATGGATTCATGGCTATGGGAAAAATATGTGAAGTGCTACCCTCAAACAATCAAATGTGCTGCTTTTGCTGTAAAGCCTTTTTGAAATCTGACAACGCTGTGATATTGCCAAGAAACAGAGCTTTTGATGAGTATGGAACACTTGTATACTGGTGGATGTTTAATAATTCAACTTTTGGATTTTGAATTTGGCGCCTTGCATTTCACCTGGTAGTGTCGGGATTGGGGCGCTAGCGCCCCAGCAATCCCTGAGAGGTTAACACATTTAAAAATGTTTTACTCACAATGGCTGCAGTGAAGGTGAGACCGAATGTTTTGGTAGAGGGCTCTGTCAATGGCACTGTATTGTCCTCAAAGCAAGCAAAGAAGTTGTTTAGTTTGTCTGGGAGCAGGACATCGTGGTCCGCGACGGGGCTGGTTTGCTTTTTGTAGTCCATGATTGACTGTAGACCCTGCCACATTCCTCTCGTGTCTGAGCCGTTGAATTGTGACTCTACTTTGTCTCTATACTGACGCTTAGCTTGTTTGATTGCCTTGCGGAGGGAATAGCTACACTGTTTGTATTCAGTCATGTTTCCGGTCGCCTTACCATGGTTATAAGCAGTGGTTCGCGCTTTCAGTTTTGTGCGGATGCTGCCATCAATCCACGGTTTCTGGTTGGGGAAGGTTTTAATAGTTGCTATGGGTACAACATCATTGATGCACTTGCTAATAAACTCGCTCACCGAATCAGCGTATACGTCAATGTTGTTGTCTGATGCTATCCGGAACATATCCCAGTCCACGTGCTCGAAGCAATCTTGCAGCGTGGAATCATATTGGTCGGACCAGCGTTGAACAGACCTGAGAACAGACGTTTCCTGTTTTAGTTTTTGTCTGTAGGCTGGGAGCAACAAAATGGAGTCTTGGTCAGACTTGCCAAAGGAAGGGCGGAGAATGGCCTTGTATGCATCACGGAAGTTGGAATAACAATGATGCAGAGTTTTCCCGGCCCGGGTCGCACATTCGATATGCTTATAAAATTTAGGGAGCCTTGTTTTCAGATTAGCCTTGTTAAAATCCCCAGCCACAATAAATGCAGCCTCAGGATATGTGGTTTCCAGTTTACATAGAGTCAAATTAATTTACTTCAGTGCCGTCGATGTGTCAGCTTGAGGGGGGATATATGCGACTGTGATTATAATCGACGAGAATTCTCTTGGTAGATAATGCGGTCGGCATTTGATTGTAAGCGCAAGGAATTCTATGTCAGGTGAACAAAAGGATTTGAGTTCCTGTACGTTGTTGTGATCACACCACGACTCGTTCATCATAAAGACACACCCCCGCCCTTCTTCTTAACAGATAGATGTTTGTTTCTGTCAGCGCGATGCGTGGAGATAACGTTTCCTGAGTGAGCCATGTTTCCGTGAAGCAAAGAACGTTGCTGTCTCTGATGTCTCTCTGGAAGGCAATCCTTGCTCGGATTTCATCTACCTTGTTGTCCAGAGACTGGACATTGGCAAGTAGTATACTCGGGAGAGGTGCGCGATGTGCCCGTCTACAGAGCCTGACCAGAACATCGCCCCGTCTACCCCTTCTCCTCCGCCGCCGTTGTTTTGGGTCGCCGGCTGGGATCCAGTCGATTGTCCTAGTTGGTGGACCAAACAGAGGATCCGCCTCGGGAAAGTCGTATTCCTGGTCATAATGTTGGTAAGTTGACGTTGCTCTTATATCCAATAATTCCTCCCGGCTGTATGTAATAAAACTTAAGATTTCCCGGGGTAACAATGTAAGAAGTAATCCATAAAAAAAACAAAATACTGCATAGCTTCCTGAGAATGTGAAGCGAGGCTGCCATCTCTGTCGGCGCCGGAAGTTCACCAAGTCCCTGCAGCAATGTTCCAACATCTAGTGCAAATCCTTCCCAGAGTGGCTGTTAAAGCAGTATAGGGGGGACCAACTTCATATTAATTCCCATGATTTAACAATGAAATGTTCATTGAGCAGGTGTCCACATACTTTTGGTAATGTAGTGTGGGTCAGAGGGTGGTAGGTGTCACTGAAGGGTCATTAGAGGTCAAGTTGTCACCTTGTACAAATGAACTGTCCTGAACCTGGTTGCCGAGTCTGATCCAGACACCGTAAAAAAACAGGTCTGATCATTGTACTCTTGCTAAAGGATCTTGGGAAACGTTTTCTAGGAACTCCCAATTGCTTACCAATGCTGTCATGAACCATGGGTATGCTATGTGACGCACATTCCAATTGATGCACACAAAGTTGCCTCATTCGATTGAGAAATGGTCAAGAAAGACATGCTCAAATCTGAGTTGTAATCTATCATAATGTATTATTTCCAAAGATTACACACTTGCACAATCCAATCTTGATTCTTCTAAATTGGTTTGTTTACGAACTCCAAAGCACAGGAGAATACTGTCTGCTAAATTTGTCTTCCTGTTTAGAACGGTAGAATAAAATGCTAAATGATTGGTTAAAGGGTTTCCACTAACCTAACGTTAGACAACACAGGTACAAAGTTAATTTGAGAAATTGTGGGAAATGGGCGTATGACTGTGGTTGTGTTAACCAGGTGAAATGAGTGTCGCTAAACTAACCAGTTAGTTAGCTAGCTAACATCAATTTGAGGGCCCTTTACTAGCCAGTGACATGGCTAATCTTGACAGTCAAGATATCATTGTTTTGAACAGCCTTTTGACTCTGCTAGCTACAGTTTGCAGCCCTTTGGCCTTGTGCTAGGGAGTTAGTTAACGATAGCTAGCATGTTGCACTACGGTGTCAAAGCGGACAAGTTTACTTGTTTTTAAACCACACAAGCTGTCGTGGTAAACGTAAAAAAAAAAATGAAAAAGCTAATTAAAATACTGTAGTTAAAAACTATATCCCTCGTATCCAACTTTACTTGCCGCGTTAACTCCTGCCGTTGCCTTTTGCCTTGCCACGAAGAAACCGTAATTTTACCACAGAAAATGCTGTTATTTTAGGTCGTACAGTCTGCTGTGTCGATGGGAATCTGGTGAATCAGGCAAGAAGGAAAACCAATAGAGATGCAGATAGTGGGCATGCCCTACGGCCACTGCGCCTGCGCAAAAATAGTACGTTTTAATTTAATTTCCACTACAGTCTTTGGTGGAAAGTTTCAAGCTATTCCTATTGGCTCTCTTGAAACATGTTTACAATGTATATTTGACAAAATAACATTTGCATCTCAAATTGATTATATTTTGAGGGTTAACTTTTGAGTGATACATGTCTAAATGGGGTGGCGCAGCGGTCTAGGCACTGCGTCTCAGTGCAAGATGTATCACTACAGTCAATGGTTCGAATCCAGGCTGTAGCTCATCCGGCCGTAATTGTTCTTAACTGACTTGCCTAGTTAAGTTATTATTATTTAAATAAAGCCTCGTGCTTTTTATGATGTTTATTTTGCGTTGGCACGTTTTTCTCAATATTCGCCCTACATTTAATGTGTGCAATATTCTGTCATTGCACCAGGTGGCAGCATTTTCCTGGAAATACAATCCCTCGAGCCCAATGACATCACAACTGCGACTGCATAGTCGTGATGTCATCAAAAGGTTTCCATTGAGCTGTGCGATAAAGAAATACACCAATTTCAACAATAGGAAATTCATATTTTGGTTTGTTTATGTCTGATAACCGCACTAACCCTGTACCTCACGGACTTCAGTAATACGAGCAAATATGTCAGCACAAAAGGACTGCGAGTTTTTAGTGAAACGGGCTCGGGATCTAGTGTCCGAGGACCCGTGTGCAGCCAAGGCTTGGCTGATAACCGCTCGAACCCTCTATCCCACCGACTTCAATATTCAGGTAAGCTGCGTCTAGTGAATGACATCGAAACGCTAGCAGACTAAACTCGGGTTTGACAAATAAATAGTACTAACGAGCCATTTGGAACACATGTAGTAGTCAAGCTAGTCTCTGTCAAGAGGTCTGGTCATTGGCTTTGTAGCACAAAGGCAGGAATGGAATGTCACATTGGTCTCTTGTCTTGACAGCATGAGATGTACACTATTGAGAGAAATGCAGAGAAGACTGCTTCAGCGGGCAGACTGCTGTACGACATGTGAGTGGAAGTTCATATCTCGCTACTTCTTCACACTGTACTGTTGATGACTGATGTAACTGCTGTTGTGTGTGCTGTGTCCTTCAGGTTCATCAATTTCCCTGATCAGCCTGTTGTGTGGCGGGAGATTACTGTTATCACAGCTGCCCTGCGGAGCGACTGTCAGGACAAACAGGCTCAGTTCCTACGAGGTGAGGACTGTGTGTGTGTGTGTGTGTTAGATCTACATGAGATCTTTCCTGATTGGGTGAAATGTTAGAAGTGTTAACACTGTATTGTGTGTGTTTACTGTAGGTCTGTTTGAAACCCTGCCCGGCCCAGTGCAGTGTGAGGTGCTGCTGAAGGCCACAGAACAGTGCTTCAACACCCTGGAGAAGGCTGAGATGCTTCTGTTACTGCTCAGGCGCTTCCCAGAGTCTGTGGTCCAACACGGGGTACGTAACCTCTCACCTCTGACCTTCAACACCGTGTCAATAACACCGAATAATTTATCTGTAGCTTTGTTTGCACTCGCATTCTAGGTCAACCTGGGAGATTCCCTATTGGAGGCGGAGACGGCTGAAAAACTGGAGACACCTGTCAACTGTTTCAGGAAGCTGTTTGGTGAGAGAATTCTCTGAATCAGATGATCATTTGGACCTCAAAAGAAGAGAAATGTAAAGTAACTAAATATGCATTCTATGTTACTCTTCTTCCTCTCTCACAGTGTGTGACGTTCTCCCATTGATCATAAACAACGTGGACATGCGCCTGTCTGCCAGTCTGCTGCTGAAGTACATGCTGAAAGCAGCAGAGTTCTACATCGGTTATGTCACGCGGGGCCCGTCTGCTGACGGACAGCTGCAGGGAAAAGCCCTAAACGGTAGCTGAGTACTATTTCTAATATCTGCATTTGATCTCATTTCTTTCTCATTGCATGCCACCTCCACATTGCTACTACTTGCATGCCACCTCCACATTGCTACTACTTGCATGCCACCTCCACATTTCTACTACTTGCATGCCACCTCCACATTGCTACTACTTGCATGCCACCTCCACATTGCTACTACTTGCATGCCATCAGCTAGTTTTATGATTTTTGTTTTACCCTCCTCAATTTCTCCCTCTTTTTTTCTGCACGTTTGCTTACACTTTCCATTTCCACGTGTTTCATGGTCCAGTGACGTTGCTCTGTGCTCATCTTCTCCCTTCTCTCAGGCTCTCAGGAGGGTGCTGGGCTGAAGTCTCCCAGTGTGTCTCGGGGGTCTCAGCGCTATGTGATTGAGGGGCTGTCAGAGAAGTCGTCGTTGGTGGCTGAGCCCTGGGAGAGACTGCTGGATATCCTGGCAGTGGTGGGGGCTCGATGCGAGTGGCAGGGGGACAAGGGACAGAGGTAGGAGCACAGATGATCTCCCAGTATGTGTGTGTGTTTACTTATGAGTGTGAGTGGTTAGCCTATACATACTCTATGCATGTGTGTGTTTTGCAGGATACTGCTGGGTGTTCATCACTGTTTATGTGTGTGCTTTGTAGGGGCTACGTGGAGATGCTGCAGTGGGTTAAGGAGCTGTGTTGCTACCTGCCCAGTCTAGAGGGAGAGACCAGGTCGCGGTGCTGCAGTCAGGTGGTCATCTGTGCCTCGCTGGTCCTCTTCCGCAGTGCCTACCTCTACATCTCCGCTGTACAACCTGCTCTGTTTCACGGTCAGTCTCTCCCTCTGTGTGTTCATATGTATTTGTATTCATATGACTGTGAAAATGTCAATTTTGTCCTTTGAGCGTTGGTCTTGTGGAGATTCTGTTTGAGGCTCTCTCTTCAGTTTACAGTGAGGTTGTTTGTGTGTTGCGTCTGTATATTCATTTCTGTTTGTGTGTTGCAGGTGTAAATGCGTTGGCCTCTGGGTCGTGGATACTGCTGGAGGACCTGAGCTCAGTGTACAGTGAGGTAGAACTAGAGAGAGGAGCAGGGAAACACGCTCACAAGAAACGCAAACTGGCCGACGGCCGCGAGAAGACCATGGTGAGAGGATAGATGGGAAGTCATTGTGGACTGTGTGTGTGTGTGTGTGTGTACATGCTCATGCATGTATTTGTGTGTGTTTCTTCAGAGCTCAGACGATGACGAGGGCTTGGGGAAGGGGCGTGGCCGGAACATCATGGTCAACAAAACAGAGATGCCTGGGTGGGCAGAGACTCTGGAGAGCTTCCGTTTGGCCAGGGAGAGCTGGGATCTCCTCCAATCCCACGACAGCCTGGGGACCGGTACGCCCTCCAAATACATCCCCCAGCTCATACCTGTGTGCTCTCTAAATGCGTGTCCTGTCTAAGCAAATGTTTGTCGTTCTGATTAAATGTTTTCACACCCATTCTCCAGAATTCAACAAGATCTGTTCCTCCTGGAAGACAGACAACTGGCTGTGGTTCAGAATATTCTTCACAGATATGATCATATACCAGGTAAACGTAAATAATGATCATTGTTCGTTAGGAGTTCATCAGTGTTTTGTATGTACATGTTTGTCTGTGTATGTCCATGGATTTGTGTTCAATGCCAGTGTGTGTGTCCTCTCCCCCAGGGCCATTACCGTAAGGCCCTGTCCAGCCTACTCCAGATGTCTGGGTTTCAGCAGCCTCAGCCTGGACAGAGCTCCCCAGGACAGGGTAACCTGGAGCACCACAGGACCCTTATACAGCAGGCCTCCTGCCACTACGCACTGGGAGAGTACAGGGTGGGTATGCACATACAGAGAGCTCATCCAGAAACATGCATACAAACAGAGACAGATTGCGTCACTGTTTTTCTGTGTCTCCGTCTGTATCAGATGGCGTGTGAAAAGTTACTTGATGTAGTTGGTGGCCTGGTCCCCCAAAACCAGGATCCAGTCAAGAACACTGACGAATCGGGCAAAGCCAGAAACAAGCCCAGGAAAGGTAAGGTTCACTGTTTGTGAGATATCTTCAAATGTCTTTGTTTTATGTCCATGCTTACAATGTGGTGTATTTGTGTTGCTAGGCAATGATCTGAGGCTGCTGCCTTGTACGAGTAAAGCGATTCTGCCATTCTGTCTTCAGCTGATGTTCGCCTGTTTCAAGGTACCTCAACACTGCCCTCACAAATAACGCTAAACACAGAACTATTTTGATAAGGATCTGCAGGTTTTAATTCCCCTTAAACTCAAATAACCATATATTCTAATTTTCATCCAATCAGCTTCGTGCCTTCACGGACAGCCGAGACGACCTCTCCTTGGGTCACGTGGTGGTGCTCCTGCAACACGATTGGCCACAGGGCGAGTCTCTGTTCCTGAAAGCCATTGATAAGATCTGTCAGCAGGGAAGCTTCCAGTATGAGAACTTCTTCAACTACGTCACCAGTATCCTTATCATACAGTATAGCTAAAACGATATTTTAAAATGTTTTATGTCTAAAACAATCCAAGACTAATGAGTTGGTTGAGCAGATATGAGAACGACTGGGGATTACAGACACTTTTCAGCGTTGTTTCTCTCTGTTGTTTGACTTTAACTCGTTCAGATATTGATATGCTGGAGGAGTTTGCGTACCTGCGCACTACGGAGGGGGGGCGGGTTCAGCTGGAACTACTGCCCAATCAGGGAATGCTAATCAAGTAAGCCCCTCCCACTGGCAGATGCTTATGTATTGTACACAGTCATGTTCACATAGATATAGTGATTAGCAGCTCAGCTGTCAGGCGTTATGTTGAGAAAGGGTTAGCGGGACAAAGCGCTGTCTATCTAAGGTCGAAAAAAGTTCTTTAGGTTGTTTGAATGCAACCACTCTCAGTGCGAGTTGAGGAGTAGAATGAGGTTGCCTCTAGACACTGATCTATGATCAGTTTCATGCTTCCTCTTAATGTTAAACGTAAAGATTTTTAGAGGGTAAGCTGATCCTAGATTTGTGCTTAAGGGCAACTTCTAACACGGAGCGTGAGTTGATGAATGTTGGTGTTTACTGTCCTCAGGAACCCTAGTCCCGCCCTGGGTGGGGAGTTAAACACCCTGCTGCTACCTGGGGTGCAGACAACCGACAGGTACCCCTGCCAACCACCCCTACCCCAAACACTCTCTCCATCCCTCTGCCCCAAACCTAATTTTGGTTTTCGGTCTGTCGTTTTCATCGAGTCCTTGTCGTGTTTTATTTTCGAGAAGGCGTTTGACCCATTGCATCCGTTTATGTGGTCGTTACTGATGTTTTTAAAGTCAATTTTGGTTGTATTTTTCATATCTGTAGTTGTCATTGCATTTGTGAACATTCACGTTTGACTATGTGTTACTGTTTTTGATGTTGTTGAATCTTCCCCGTCTAAATTTTGCCTGGTTGGTAGATACCCTATACTCTCATTCCATCTCAAAACTATGAATACTGTATTTGGGGAAACATGTTGTTTCCTTGATGTTGTGTCATTTTATGTTTTATCGTTGATAAATTGGTGTTTTCAACTGTTACTGTAGAGGTTTGGAGAAAAATGAACATTATCAAGTGTCTGATTTCTAAAATTATGAACGTGTTTTTCTATGAAAATGTTAGACATGGTTTCTTTCTCACACCCTTTGTCTGGCTTCCTCTGCCCTGTAGGCACCACACGGTGACGCGTGGCATCACTAAAGGGGTGAAGGAGGACTTCCGTCTGGCCATGGAGAGACAGGTGTCACGCTGCGGGGAGAACCTGTACACCGTCCTCCACCGCTTCTGTGTCAATGAGAAGATCATCATCATCCAGTCCCTGCCCTGATCTGACACCTAACCTCTGACCCCTTCACCTTTAAACCTCGGACATCTGACCTTTGAACCTGTTGAGACCAGGAGCCCAGGCTTATGGGTCTAATGTCCACAGTGAAAGCCTGGTCTTCCTTGCAGCTTGTGTGCCCAGAAGGTCATCGTCGTCTTCCATCAGACCTGACAAGTGAACTCCTGACCCTTGAACAGCCTCTATGACTAAATAACACACATAATTAGAAAGAGCAGATTCTTTGTTTTCCTCTTTCAAGGTTTTATTTATGGTGCTATTTTCATGAGGGTAAAATATTGGGCACTTTTTGTGCTTCTTGCCTTAAACTTAGATGGCTACTTTCAGAGAAGGTACTTGGGGAGCAAACAGTTTCTGAGGATACTAAACAGGTATTGGTGATGTATAGTGTGTCTGTATTTGCTGTCTGGCTTGTCTTTCATTGGCTATCTTGATACATTTTGTTTACTTTGCCTAGTTGGATCATTTTGTGAAGCGTATGAAGAAAACAAAAATTAGAAAAAAAATTGTTGGAAAGTTGACAAATGTGAGCTTGATATTGTTAGATAACGTTTTATTGTTTTTCTGTTTTATAAAGCTGTAGTAAAATAGATGTTAGTTTATATGAATTCTCCATTAAACCTGAGTGGTTGGAAACAACAGTTCTTTATTTATTTCTCCACCACTGCAGTGCAGCCCTGAGGTTGGCCCAGAACAGCCTGTGCTTGCCCCTGTCCTGGGGCCACTCCAGGTAGGTGTGCCTGCCCATCATAGGCTTCATTGGTAGTACTTGGAAAGGATCACGTACTGGGGCAGAGGCTCCAGTAGCAACAGGATGACACTGTCAAACCCACAGGACAGCCGCTGATGGCTGGCAAAGTACAGCTCGTAGTAGCCCCACTCGCTCTGGATGAAAGTGGCCAGAGAGGATGAACACACATCGCTGGGCTCCTCTCCATGCATTGGATGATGTTCTCCACGATCGTCTTCCCTGGGACGAAGTCCCTCTCATGGCGGCAGATGTGGAGCCCCCTGCTGGAGTTCTCCAGGTTAGCAAGAGCTGGCCTTTGAACAGTTGTGGAAAAAGTACCCAATTGTATACTTGAGTAAAAGTATAGATACCTTAATAGAAAGTTACTAGCTGACTTTCATTTTTACTTGAGTAAAATTCTACTTGAGTAAAAGTCTAAAAGTATTTGGTTTTAAATATACTCAAGTATCAAAAGTAAAAGTATAAATCATTTAAAATTCCTTATATTAATCAAATCAAATGTATTTGTCACATGCGCCCGGATACAACAGGTGACCTTACCGTGAAATGCTTACTTACAAGCCCTTAACCAACAATGCAGTTTTAAGAAAAATAGAGTTAAGAAAATATTTACTAAATTAACTGAAGTTTAAAAAAGTAACACAATAAAATAATAACAAGGCTACAGTATATACAGGGGGTACCCGGTACCGTGTCAGTGTGCGGGGGTACAGGTTAGTTGAGGTAATCGAGGTAATATATGTACATGTGGGTAGGAGTAAAGGGGCAAAGCAGACAGTACCATTTTCTGGTTTTGAAGCCAGGGGCACACTCCAACACTCTGACATTATTCACAAAAGATGCATTTTTGTTTAGTGAGTCTGTCAGAGGCAGTAGGGATGACCTGGTGTTCTCTTGATCAGTGCATGAATTCCTGGCCTGCTAAACATTCAAAATGTAACGAGTACTTTTGGGTGTTTTGGCTGGAAAATTTTGGGTGGAAAATGTATGGAGTAAAAGTAAAAGTTGTCAAAAATATAAACATATACCTCAAAAAACAACTTAAGTGGTACTTTTTAAAGTATTTTTACTTAAGTACTTTACACCACTGCCCTTGACCCAGTCTGCATTATGCTGGCTGTAGGACACAAAGGCATGGAACAACACCCCCTCCAGGTCCTGGGGCCAGACCTGCTGGGTCCTGGAACGGTGCTTGGCCTGGGTCCACTGCCAGATCATACCCAGGTACCACGGAACGTCCAGGTGGTGGTACAGAGTCGCCATAACAATGATAACCGTGACCACTGGGCAACAGATGGCCGTTGCCAGCAGGCCGACGTTGCAAGATATCTCCTGGATCTGAAACCCTCTTGTGTGTGGAGTTCCTCAGACTTCGGGGTAGCTGCAGTGGTAGGCTCGTGGCCAGTGGAGAAGTTGGATTCCTGGGTGTCCGCTGCCCAGCCCAGTCCCAGAACTACCCAGATCCCTGAATCCTCTCAGGGTACAGGTGAAGGGGTTTCTGCTGGCGTCTATAACCTGTAGAACAGGGCAGGCCCCCAGACCGCTTACAGACGGGGCATGGAGGGAGTTTTCCCTGAGCAGGAGATACTTAAGGTGTGGGAATCCAGGTCCAGGGTGGGTGTGCTGTTCGGCAAGCAACTGAATACCAATTCGCTCAGCCCATTGGAGGATAGGTTCAGGTGGACAGCCAGTGGCATTCCTGGCCGCTGTAAACCAATGAGTTGAGCCTGAGGTCCAGGTGACGCAGAGAGCTCATGTGCTGAACACTTGCTCAGGGTTTGAAGGTTCTTGAGGTTGTTCCCTCTTAGAACCAGGATGTCCACTTTATTCAGGGTCGTACACTCCACAGTGATTTGCCGTTCTACTCTGGAGAAGACTGTATCAGTCAGGGTGCAGTCTGAGAAGTCTAGCTGCAGTATCCCGCTGGGCAACTTGGGGCAGGTCATGTGTATGATGGACATCTCAGTCATTGCCAGGTGCTCCACAGGCATGTTGATGAAGAAATTATAGAGGGCTTCCAGGGAGAAGAAAAAGGTAACCACCCCCTCTCAGGTGTGTCTTCCTGGGGTGTCACTGAAAGACGGGATGTGGATAGCCATGTCTGAAGTGCTCAGGTGGGCGATGGGGGATTGGAACACAGCGTTTATGGTGTTGGTCATGTGCTCCCAAGTGATGACCATATTGGCTAGGTAAAGACGTAAGGTGTGGGCCGCTCCTCTCCCCTTCACGAGTTCCACCAGGTAACTGTGGTCGCCCTTCAGGTTCATACCCATCAGCTCAACCTCGTTGAACATCAACCTCAGCCGATCAGATCTCGGTCAGTGGGTTTGTTCGTGAGGCCGATGCAGACCTTCTCTGCCTGGATGTCACCCAGGCTGCCACTCTCATAGGCTGTGAAGTTCTCCAGACGAAGGGTCAAAGTTTGCAGGTGTACATCAGGGATGTTGATGAAATCCTCCACCGTGATGATGTTTGCTACGAGCCCCAGACTCCAGTGAGATTCTGGAGACGGTTGTGTGAGAGGTCTAGACTCTCTAGGAGCGGAGTTGGACGGAATATCTCCGGATCTATCTCCTCCAAGACCGATGAGTGGTCACTTGGAAATTCCCATGGGGTAGTTTGTGTATGTTGTTCTGGGAGAGGTCTGGGGAAGGAGAGGTTTTTGGAAGAGAGGTTGACAATGAGGATGTATATTTCTGAGGAGGAGAGGGTGCTGCGATGGACTCCCACTAACACAGCCACTGCCCAGAGGGTGACGGCCACACGGGGAGGATCAAGCGGAAGAGGGAGAGAATTTAAAAAGCATTGGTTTTGTAAAAGAAGTTCAGTACAGTGTGTTTGTGAATCACAATGAAATGTGAATAAATGTTTAGGTTCCTATTTTAAATATGAACGTTATGCAGTGTCCTTATTCACAAAAAAATTGCTTCCTTTTCGTTTTTTTATAGACTCTTGAACTTTTTTGGTCTATAGTACAGTACTTGCGGTACATGTACACATGTACACACACAGAAAGGGGAAAAAGGAAAGACTGACCTGTCCTATTCAGTGTCTTTTCAAGCTGTGTTTTTAAATGAAATTATATTCAGTCAGTCTGTCTCTCTCTCACTTCTGTCAGCTTAATCTCTCTTTTCTCTGCCTTTGCTATTGTGTCGCTTTCACACATACTATTACCCTATCGGTCTCACGTTTAACACTTCCTCTCGGAGCATACAGTAAATGTTGAGCAGAGGGAAACAGACACATGAAACCAGGCCATTCAAATTTGCAGGAAACATGTTCCTCCTTTACACACATCTTTCAAATTTCTTCCATTAAGTGATGGGCAGAGATAGAGGAGCTTGGCAGGCAATGAAGTTGAGATTTTGCCACGACTGTGGATTTGGCATCGACTAGTGGCTATGATCATTTAAATTACTCAATGGATGGCTTCATTATAAAGATATTAGGAAATATTAATAGAGATATAACTTATTAACTTTTATTGATAAAAAAAATTATCAAGAGAACACATATTTACAAATATGGAGGATATAACGACAAAAACCCAAATGTTTTAAAAATCGGGCTCGTCCGGGATTTGAACCCGGGACCTCTCGCACCCAAAGCGAGAATCATACCCCTAGACCAACGAGCCCTATAAATAGCCTGAAGGGACAACCTTACAACAGCCATCTATTACCTGTCTACAATGACAGGCTAAGGAATATACGGCCTCATGCCACGTTCAGTGCACTTTTAAACTCTGCCCAGCCCAGGTGGCGGTGCTGACTTTATATATGTTAGCTGAGAACTCACGAAAACGATGCGGATGCGAACGCTCAATGGGGCTAAGGGAATAGTTTGACTATGGATGGCCAGATAGATACCAACAATGACAAGAAATGTCGTATGTGGGTAATCGTAAATGCCTAGTTTCAGCTAGTTTCATCTTGGTCTTGACACCATGCCTTGTTTTGAGGTGTTCTGACTGATTTCATGTCATTGCTTATATTGCAAAAATTCGCTATCTATAAAACCAACAACTGTAACGATGTATTTTGAGAGACAAATGCTTATGTGCAAATGTATTTATTTTTCAATAAACATTGGAGACAAAATAGAGTTTACATGTTGTTAACAATCTAGGCCAAACCCATCTGTTTTTCCCCGTAGTTGCGCATGCGTCGGTTTTGTTGCTAAATAACCAACTCATAAATAGTGTGCTGTTCTCAAGGCAGCATTCACTGGTATACCGCCTTTGAAGCATGGACATGAATATACACCTCCGAGAGACTGCGCATTCATGCATATGGGCCTCGGAGGGAGTCCGCCATATACAGTGGCAAGAAAAAGTATGTGAACCCTTTGGAATTATCTGGATTTCTGCAGAGATTGGTCATAAAATTAGATATGATCTTCATCTAAGTCACAACAACAGACAAACACAATCTGCTTAAACTAATAACACAATATATCATTTAAACAAAAGCTAATTGGAGTCATGAGTCAGCTAACCTGGAGTATAATCATTGAGACAAGGTTGGAGATGTTGGTTAGAGCTGCCCTACTCTATAAAAAACACTCACAAAATGTGAGTTTACTATTCAGAAGAAGCGTTGCCTGATGTGAACCATGCCTCGAACAAGAGAGATCTCAGAAGACCCAAGATTAAGAATTGTTGACTTGCATAAAGCTGGAAAGGGTTACAAAAGTATCTCTAAAAGCCTTGATGTTCATCAGTCCACGGTAAGACAAATTGTCTATAAATGGAGAAAGTTCTGAACTGTTGCTGCTCTCCCTAGGAGTGGCCGTCCTGCAAAGATGACTGCAAGAGCACAGCGCAGAATGCTCAATGAGGTTAAGAAGAATCAGCTAAAGACTTACAGAAATCTCTGGAACATGCTAACATCTCTGTTGACGAGTCTACGATACGTAAAACACTAAACAAGAATGGTGTTCATGGGAGGACACTACGGAAGAAGCCACTGCTGTCCAAAAAAAACATTGCTGCACGTCTGAAGTTCGCAAAAGAGCATCTGGATGTTCCACAGCGCTACTGGCAAAATATTCTGTGGACAGATGAAACTCAAATGTTGTTGTTTGGAAGGGACACACAACACTGTGTGGAGAAAAAAAAGCACAGCACACCAACATCAAAACCTTAACCCAACTGTAAAGTATGGTGAAGGGAGCATCATGGTTTGGAGGTGCTTTGCTGCCTCAGTGCCAAGACAGCTTGCTATCATTGACGGAAAAATGAATTCCCAAGTTTATCAAGACATGTTCAAGGAGAATGTAAGGCTATCCGTCCGCCAATTGAAGCTCAACAGAAGTTTGGTGATGCAACAGGACAACGACCCAAAACACAGAAGTAAATCAACCTGTTGGGGCGGTAAGCAAATTGGAGTGGGTCTAGGGTGTCAGGTAGGGTGGAGGTGATATGATCCTTGACTAGTCTCTCAAAGCACTTCATGATGATGGAGGTGAGTGCTGGAATACATAAATCAAATCCGATTCCACGCTTCAAGATTGCTTGGAACACGTGGACTGGGATATGTTCCGGATATCGTTGGACAATAACATTGATGTATACGCTAGTTCGGGGAGCGAGTTTATTAGCAAGTGCATTGGTGATGTTGTACCCACAGCGACTATTAAAACCTTCCCCAACCAGAAACCGTGGATTGATGGCAGCATTCGCGCAAAACTGAAAGCGCGAACCACTGCTTTTAATCAGGGCAAGGCGACCGGAAACATGACCAAATACGAACAGTGTAGCTATTCCCTCCGCAAGGCAATCAAACTAGCTAAGCGTCAGTATAGAGACAAAGTAGAGTCGGGAATTCAATGGCCGATCACGGACTACAAAAAGAAAACCAGCCCCGTCGCGGACCCCGATGTCCTGCTCTCAGACAAACTAAACAACTTCTTTGCTCGCTTTGAGGACAATACAGAGCCACCGACACGGCCCGCTACCAAAGCCTGCGGGCTCTCCTTCACCGCAGCCAACGTGAGTAAAACATTTAAACGTGTTAACCCTCGCAAGGCTACCGGCCCAGACGGCATCCCTAGCCGCGTCCTCAGAGCATGCGCAGACCAGCTGGCTGGTGTGTTTACGGACATATTCGATCAATCCTTATCCTAGTCTGCTGTTCTCACATGCTTCAAGAGGACCACCATTGTTGCTGATCCCAAGAAAGCTAAGGTAACTGAGCTAAACGACTATCGCCCCCGTAGCACTCACCTCCGTCATCATGAAGTGCTTTGAGAGACTAGTCAAGGATCATATCACCTCCATCCTGCCAGACACCCTGGACCCATTCCAATTTGCTTACTGTCCCACTAGGTCCACAGACGACGCAATCACACTGCCCTAACCCATCTGGACAAGAGGAATACCTATGTAAGAATGCTGTTCATCGACTACAGCTCAGCATTTAACAACTACTGTTGTCTTCCCAGCCCCTTCTTCTGTGGGACTTATTGGCGGTTGGCATCTAACGTTATTGTGCATTAACGCCACCTACTGTACTGGAGCGCCCACGCCTACCGCCTGTCCTAACTTAAAAATTGGGATGCAGGAACACCCGAATTGTGGGCCGCAAATGCACCCTTCTCAGTCCAGGCAACTCAAAGGTACAACACAGTGCAGTGCTTTTTGGGGGTAGGCTGTCCCAGTATCTGTGCAGAGATGTCGAAGATGAGTACGACATGTCTCCTCTCTAACGCCCAGGAAGCTCAGATTAAACTCCCATTAGACAAGTCTACAAGTGTAAATAATGTCAAAATACGTTCGTTACTCACCAAATATGGAGTATCGCTGAGCAACTATCTTCATTTACTCCAGTTATGGCAGGTATTACTTCCAAAAAAGGTCTACATTTACAAGCAAAAAATCCTATTTGGCACCTCCAATATAAATCACTCATTACTGCCACACACAGCTCGTAAGTCTACAACAGATCAATACATTAGAGGTGCCGAAGAGCCATTTTTTTCAGTTGCTTGTACATTTTTTTTTCAACCTTTTTTGGAAGTACATAGGCTTACCGGAAGTAACAGGACTAAGTGAGAATAGTTGCTCAGCGAATCTCCATATTTGGTGACAGACAAACGTATTTTGACATTATAATGATAGCAGAGCTGTCTAATGGGAGTTTGAATCGGAGCTTCCTGGGCGTTAGAGAGGAGACACGTCATACTCATCGTCGACATCTCTAACTCACAGACACTGGGACAGGTCTACATTTGTAGTGAATCTGATGTCAGGTTGGGTAGAGGTGGAGGATATCCGTTTTCCAACTAAATTGACACAACCTAATAATGCCTGTAAATTTCATGATAAGGTGTTGTTTGGTCATGATTGCATCTTCAAAGCCACACAAACAAAAACATAAAGGATTTTGGCAGATGTAGTTGCTTCTGTTTTATTATTATTTTTTTAAAATCAGATCCAGATTAAGAAATCACAGGCGGGGCTTTGGATTTTAATACCCCAGCACAATATCATTTTCTGTAAACAAATCCGTGAACCCAGCTGCAGTTGGATGCGTGGTAAATTTACTGTTGAAGAAAAAGGCCCTTTATAATAAATCCATAATAACGCCAAAAAATGTATTTTTAAGAACGCATTTCATGCAATTCTACGTCATTTACACAATAAATAAACAGTTTCATATTTTTTAATACCACACAAATGACCGAATTGAGTGGTCACTCTGAGATCAATCTGGTCTTGAATTCAAACAAACAATTGCCAAGGCCAAAAAAGCAACAGAGATTGTACAATATTAGGAGGCAATATATATACTGAACAAAAATATAAATGCAACATGCAACAATTTCAACGATTTTACTGAGTTAAGTTCATATAAGGAAATCAGTCAATTGAAATTAATTCATTAGGCCCTAATCTATGGATTTCACATTCCTGGGCAGGGGCGCAGCCATGGGTGGGTCTGGGAGGGCAAAAGGGCTTTATTACAGACAGAAATATTACTCTGTTTCATCAGCTGTCTGGGTGGCTGGTCTCAAACAATCCCGCAGGTGAAGAAGCCGGATGTGGAGGTCCTGGGCTGGCAGTTGTGAGGCATGGACATATTGCCACATTTCCTAAAATTATGTTGGTGGAGTCATTAAAACTCGTTTTTCAACCACTCCACAAACTTCTTGTTAATTAACTATAGTTTTGGCAAGTCGGTTAGGACATCTACTTTGTGCATGACACAAGTAACTTTTCCAACAATTGTTCACAGACAGATTATTTCACTTTATTAATTCACTGTTCCAGTGGGTCAGAAGTTTACATACACTAAGTTGACTGTGCCTTTAAAAAGCTTGGAAATGTCCAGAAAATGATGTAATGGCTTTAGAAACTTCCGGTTAATTGACATAATTTGAGTCAATTGGAGGTGTACCTGTGGATGTATTTCAAGGACTACTTTCAAACTCAGTGCCTCTTTGTTTGACATCATGGGAAAATCAAAAGAAATCAGCCAAGACCTCAGAAAAAATTCTAGCCCTCCACAAGTCTGGTTCATCCATGGGAGCAATTTCCAAATGCCTGAAGGTACCACGTTCATCTGTACAAACAATAGTACACAAGTATAAACACCATGGAACCATGCAGTCATCATGCCACTCAGGAAGAAGACGTGTTCTGTCTCCTTGAGATGAATGTACTTTGGTGCGAAAAGTGCAAATCAATCCCAGACCTTGTGAAGATTCTGGAGGAAACAGGTACAAAGGTATCTATATCCACTGTAAAACAAGCCCTATATCGACATAACCTGAAAGGCCGCTCAGCAAGGTAGAATCCACTGCTCTAAAACCGCCATAAAAAAAAGCCAGACTACGGTTTGCAACTGCACAGGGGGACAAAGATTGTACCTTTTGGAGAAATGTCCTCTGGTCTGATGAAATAAAAATAGAACTGTTTGGCCATAATGACCATAGTTATGTTTGGAGGAAAAAGGGGGAGGCTTGCAAGCCGAAGAACACCATCCCAACCGTGAAGCACAGGGGTGGCAGCATCATGTTGTGGGGGTGCTTTGCTGCAGGAGGGACTGGTGCACTTCACAAAATAAATGGCATCATGTGGAAGGAGAATTATATGGATATATCAGTCAGGAAGTTAAAGCTTGGTCGCAAATGGGTCTTCCAAATGGACAATGACCCCAAGCATACTTCCAAAGTTGTGGCAAAATGTCTAAAGGAAAACAAAGTCAATTTATTGGAGTGGCCATCACAAAGCCCTGACCTCAATCCTATTGAGAATGTTTAGGCAGAACTGAAAACGCGTGTGCGAGCAAGGAGGCCTACAAACCTGACTCAGTTACACCAGCTCTGTCAGGAGGAATGGGCCAAAATTCACCCAACTTATTGTGGGAAGCTTGTGGAAGGCTACCCGAAACGTTTGACCCAAGTTAAACAATTTAAAGGCAATGCTACTGTAACAGTTGTTAAAGTACTGTGTGAGTTTCACCAGGTTCGTATATTAATATGGCATGTTGATTTGTTATTATGCATGCCTGCAACCTGGGAGTAGGGGGAGTGTGTACTTATGTTTTGCCCTGCGTGCTCCTGCTCAAATCATTTTGATGCACTAAGAGAGGTAGACACGTTTTTCTGTCGTCTTCAGAAAAGTTTGATTCTTTTAAGCACAAAGTCATACACACAGTGTTTTGTTCATGAATAATGTTGTATATTTAGAGGTTACTCATAAGCGGATGGTATTGTTAAGATGCACTTGTAACTGTACTTTCTAGGATAATATTAACATTCTGAATTCAACATGTGGTTAATAGCTAGCTAAGGTATTAGCAGGCTATTGTATGTGTGAACGATGGCTAGCTCCTCGAATGATCCCAGTCCCTTGTATTGTGCATCTGTTGTAGAAAGCGGCGACGATTCGCAGAACATATGTGCTCTACAAATGTATTTTTTTCTTTGGATGCAGGTATGTGATTTTATCTATGTAAAATATGTTATGTGTTGATGCATAATAAGGAAAGGCTGTACACATTTTTGTATTCTAAAATCATTTTGATGCACTATGAGAGAAAGAGGTGACGATTCGCAGGATATATGTGCTCTACAAATGTTTTTTTTTCTTTGGATGCAGGTATGTGATTTTATCTATGTAAAATATGTTATGTGTTGATGCATAATAAGGAAAGGCTGTACACATTTTTGTATTCTAAAATCATTTTGATGCACTATGAGAGAAAGAGGTGACGATTCGCAGGACATATGTGCTCTACAAATGTTTTTTTTTCTTTGGATGCAGATGCAGAGAGTGAATTCTGCTTAATTAAAATAACCTGATCTCCAAAGTCCACGTCTATAGTCTCAATCAACCACACACAACGCAGAGTTACAGCGGTGCAGTACAGCCCGGCTACACTACCAAATACTAATTGAGTGTATGTAAACTTCTGACCCACTAGGAATGTGATGAAAGAAATAAAAGCTGAAATAAATAATTCTCTCTACTATTATTCTGACATTTCACATTCTTTAAATAAAGTGGTGATCCTAACTGACCAAATACAGGGAATTTTTACTAGGATTAAATGTCGAGAATTGTGAAAAACTGAGATTAAATGTATTTGGCTAAGGTGTATGTGAACTTCTGATTTCAACTGTGTGTGTATATATATATATATATATATATATATATATATATATATACACTGCTCAAAAAAATAAAAGGAACACTTAAACAACACAATGTAACTCCAAGTCAATCACACTTCTGTGAAATCAAACTGTCCACTTAGGAAGCAACACTGATTGACAATAAATTTCACATGCTGTTGTGCAAATGGAATAGACAACAGGTGGAAATTATAGGCAATTAGCAAGACACCCCAATAAAGGAGTGGTTCTGAAGGTGGTGACCACAGACCACTTCTCAGTTCCTATGCTTCCTGGCTGATGTTTTGGTCACTTTTGAATGCTGGCGGTGCTTTCACTCTAGTGGTAGCATGAGACGGAGTCTACAACCCAAACAAGTGGCTCAGGTAGTGCAGCTCATCCAGGATGGCACATCAATGCGAGCTGTGGCAAGAAGGTTTGCTGTGTCTGTCAGCGTAGTGTCCAGAGCATGGAGGCGCTACCAGGAGACAGGCCAGTACATCAGGAGACGTGGAGGAGGTCGTAGGAGGGCAACAACCCAGCAGCAGGACCACTACCTCCGCCTTTGTGCAAGGAGGAGCACTGCCAGAGCCCTGCAACATGACCTCCAGCAGGCCACAAATGTGCATGTGTCTGCTCAAACGGTCAGAAACAGACTCCATGAGGGTGGTATGAGGGCCCAACGTCCACAGGTGGGGGTTGTGCTTACAGCCCAACACCGTGCAGGACGTTTGGCATTTGCCAGAGAACACCAAGATTGGCAAATTCGCCACTAGCGCCCTGTGCTCTTCACAGATGAAAGCAGGTTCACACTTAGCATGTGACAGACGTGACAGAGTCTGGAGACGCCGTGGAGAACGTTCTGCTGCCTGCAACATCCTCCAGCATGACCGGTTTGGCGGTGGGTCAGTCATGGTGTGGGGTGGCATTTCTTTGGGGGGCCGCACAGCCCTCCATGTGCTCGCCAGAGGTAGCCTGACTGCCATTAGGTACCGAGATGAGATCCTCAGACCCCTTGTGAGACCATATGCTGGTGCGGTTGGCCCTGGGTTCCTCCTAATGCAAGACAATGCTAGACCTCATGTGGCTGGAGTGTGTCAGCAGTTCCTGCAAGAGGAAGGCATTGATGCTAAGGACTGGCCCGCACGTTCCCCAGACCTGAATCCAATTGAGCACATCTGGGACATCATGTCTCGCTCCATCCACCAACGCCACGTTGCACCACAGACTGTCCAGGAGTTGGCGGATGCTTTAGTCCAGGTCTGGGAGGAGATCCCTCAGGAGACCATCCGCCACCTCATCAGGAGCATGCCCAAGCGTTGTAGGGAGGTCATTCAGGCACGTGGAGGCCACACACACTACTGAGCCTCATTTTGACTTGTTTTAAGGACATTACATCAAAGTTAGATCAGCCTGTAGTGTGGTTTTCCACTTTAATTTTGAGTGTGACTCCAAATCCAGACCTCCATGGGTTGATAAATTTGATTTCCATTGATAATTTTTGTGTGATTTTGTTGTCAGCACATTCAACTATGTAAAGAAAAAAGTATTTAATAAGATTATTTCATTCATTCAGATCTATGATGTGTTATTTTAGTGTTCCCTTTATTCTTTTGAGCAGTGTATATATACAGTGAGGGAAAAAAGTATTTGTACGTTTTCCCACTGACAAAGAAATAATCAGAATAACAACAAAAAGATCCAGAAAAACGCATGTGAAAAATGTTATGAATTGATTTGCATTTTAATGAGGGAAATAAGTATTTGACCCCTCTGCAAAACATGACTTAGTACTTGGTGGCAAAACCCTTGTTGGCAATCACAGAGGTCAGACGTTTCTTGTAGTTGGCCACCAGGTTTGCACACATCTCAGGAGGGATTTTGTCCCACTCCTCTTTGCAGATCTTCTCCAAGTCATTAAGGTTTCGAGGCTGACGTTTGGCAACTCGAACCTTCAGCTCCCTCCACAGATTTTCTATGGGATTAAGGTCTGGAGACTGGCTAGGCCACTCCAGGACCTTAATGTGCTTCTTCTTGAGCCACTCCTTTGTTGCCTTGGCCGTGTGTTTTGAGTCATTGTCATGCCCATCCACGACCCATTTTCAATGCCCTGGCTGAGGGAAGGACGTTCTCACCCAAGATTTGACGGTACATGGCCCCGTCCATCGTCCCTTTGATGCGGTGAAGTTGTCCTGTCCCCTTAGCAGAAAAACACCCCCAAAGCATAATGTTTCCACCTCCATGTTGGACGGTGGGGATGGTGTTCTTGGGGTCATAGGCAGCATTCCTCCTCCTGCAAACACGGCGAGTTGAGTTGATGCCAAAGAGCTCCATTTTGGTCTCATCTGACCACAACACTTTCACCCAGATGTCCTCTGAATCATTCAGATGTCCATTGGCAAACTTCAGACGGGCATGTATATGTGCTTTCTTGAGCAGGGGGACCTTGCGGGCGCTGCAGGATTTCAGTCCTTCACGACGTAGTGTGTTACCAATTGTTTTCTTGGTGACTATGGTCCCAGCTGCCTTGAGATCATTGACAAGATCCTCCCGTGTAGTTCTGGGCTGATTCCTCACCGTTCTCATGATCATTGCAACTCCACGAGGTGAGATCTTGCATGGAACCCAGGCCGAGGGAGATGTGTAGGTCTACAATCTTGTCCCTGACATCGTTGGAGAGCTCCTTGGTCTTGGCCATGGTGGAGAGTTTGGAAACTGATTGATTGCTTCTGTGGACAGATGTCTTTTATACAGGTAACAAACTGAGATTAGGAGCACTCCCTTTAAGAGTGTGCTCCTAATCTCAGCTCGTTACCTGTATAAAAGACACCTGGCAGTCAGAAATCTTTCTGATTGAGAGGGGGTCAAATACCTATTTCCCTCATTAAAATGCAAATCAATTTATAAAAATTTTCACGTGTTTTTCTGGATTTTTTGGTTGTTATTCTGTCTCTCACTGTTCAAATAAACCTACCATTAAAATTATAGACTGATAATTTCTTTGTCAGTGGGCAAACGTACAAAATCAGCAGGGGATCAAATACTTTTTTCCCTCACTGTATATATAAGGCTACAGTAGGCTACTAAATAAAGTTATTTGAAGATGAAGCCATAGGCTACTCACAGTGATGGCAGATGCGCTCCTCTTGTCAATAGCCTATCTCAAGATGAGCTACTTTGAAAAAGAGTATTGGTGTTCACAAACAAATTGGGAGTTGTTGAGATTTGTTTTCTTCTATTGGTTCAGCAGATTAGTCTTCTCTTTTCAGCACACAGATTAGTCTTCTCTTTTCAGCACACATATGAGTCTTCTCTTTTCAGCACACATATTAGTCTTCTCTTTTCAGCACACATATTAGTCTTCTCTTTTCAGCACACAGATTAGTCTTCTCTTTTCAGCACACATATGAGTCTTCTCTTTTCAGCACACATATTAGTCTTCTCTTTTCAAAAGGGAGATGAGTCTTCTCTTTTCAGCAGACAGATTAGTCTTCTCTTTTCAACAGACAGATTAGTCTTCTCTTTTCAACAGACATATTAGTCTTCTCTTTCAGCACACATATTAGTCTTCTCTTTCAGCACACATATTAGTCTTCTCTTTTCAGCACACAGATTAGTCTTCTCTTTTCAGCACACAGATTCGTCTTCTCTTTTCAGCACACATATGAGTCTTCTCTTTTCAGCACACATATTAGTCTTCTCTTTTCAGCACACATATTAGTCTTCTCTTTTCAGCACACAGATTAGTCTTCTCTTTTCAGCACACATATGAGTCTTCTCTTTTCAGCACACATATTAGTCTTCTCTTTTCAACAGACAGATGAGTCTTCTCTTTTCAGCAGACAGATTAGTCTTCTCTTTTCAACAGACAGATTAGTATTCTCTTTTCAGCAGACATATTAGTCTTCTCTTTTCAGCACACATATTAGTCTTCTCTTTTCAACAGACAGATGAGTCTTCTCTTTTCAGCAGACAGATTAGTCTTCTCTTTTCAAAAGACAGATTAGTCTTCTCTTTTCAACAGACATATTAGTCTTCTCTTTCAGCACACATATTAGTCTTCTCTTTCAACACACATATTAGTCTTCTCTTTTCAGCACACATATTAGTCTTCTCTTTTCAGCACACAGATTAGTCTTCTCTTTTCAGCACACATATTAGTCTTCTCTTTTCAGCACACAGATTAGTCTTCTCTTTTCAGCACACAGATTAGTCTTCTCTTTTCAGCACACATATGAGTCTTCTCTTTTCAGCACACATATTAGTCTTCTCTTTTCAGCAGACAGATTAGTCTTCTCTTTTCAGCACACATATTAGTCTTCTCTTTTCAGCACACAGATTAGTCTTCTCTTTTCAGCACACATATGAGTCTTCTCTTTTCAGCACACATATTAGTCTTCTCTTTTCAACAGACAGATGAGTCTTCTCTTTTCAGCACACATATGAGTCTTCTCTTTTCAGCACACATATTAGTCTTCTCTTTTCAGCACACATATTAGTCTTCTCTTTTCAGCACACAGATTAGTCTTCTCTTTTCAGCACACATATGAGTCTTCTCTTTTCAGCACACATATTAGTCTTCTCTTTTCAACAGACAGATGAGTCTTCTCTTTTCAGCAGACAGATTAGTCTTCTCTTTTCAACAGACAGATTAGTCTTCTCTTTTCAACAGACAGATGAGTCTTCTCTTTTCAGCAGACAGATTAGTCTTCTCTTTTCAACAGACAGATGAGTCTTCTCTTTTCAGCAGACAGATTAGTCTTCTCTTTTCAGCACACATATGAGTCTTCTCTTTTCAGCACACATATTAGTCTTCTCTTTTCAACAGACAGATGAGTCTTCTCTTTTCAGCACACATATGAGTCTTCTCTTTTCAGCACACATATTAGTCTTCTCTTTTCAACAGACAGATGAGTCTTCTCTTTTCAGCAGACAGATTAGTCTTCTCTTTTCAACAGACAGATGAGTCTTCTCTTTTCAGCAGACAGATTAGTCTTCTCTTTTCAGCACACATATTAGTCTTCTCTTTTCAGCACACAGATTAGTCTTCTCTTTTCAGCACACATATGAGTCTTCTCTTTTCAGCACACATATTAGTCTTCTCTTTTCAACAGACAGATGAGTCTTCTCTTTTCAGCAGACAGATTAGTCTTCTCTTTTCAACAGACAGATTAGTATTCTCTTTTCAGCAGACATATTAGTCTTCTCTTTTCAGCACACATATTAGTCTTCTCTTTTCAACAGACAGATGAGTCTTCTCTTTTCAGCAGACAGATTAGTCTTCTCTTTTCAAAAGACAGATTAGTCTTCTCTTTTCAACAGACATATTAGTCTTCTCTTTCAGCACACATATTAGTCTTCTCTTTCAACACACATATTAGTCTTCTCTTTTCAGCACACATATTAGTCTTCTCTTTTCAGCACACAGATTAGTCTTCTCTTTTCAGCACACATATTAGTCTTCTCTTTTCAGCACACAGATTAGTCTTCTCTTTTCAGCACACAGATTAGTCTTCTCTTTTCAGCACACATATGAGTCTTCTCTTTTCAGCACACATATTAGTCTTCTCTTTTCAGCACACATATTAGTCTTCTCTTTTCAGCACACAGATTAGTCTTCTCTTTTCAGCACACATATTAGTCTTCTCTTTTCAGCACACAGATTAGTCTTCTCTTTTCAGCACACATATGAGTCTTCTCTTTTCAGCACACATATTAGTCTTCTCTTTTCAGCACACATATTAGTCTTCTCTTTTCAGCACACAGATTAGTCTTCTCTTTTCAGCACACATATGAGTCTTCTCTTTTCAGCACACATATTAGTCTTCTCTTTTCAACAGACAGATGAGTCTTCTCTTTTCAGCAGACAGATTAGTCTTCTCTTTTCAACAGACAGATTAGTCTTCTCTTTTCAGCAGACATATTAGTCTTCTCTTTCAGCACACATATTAGTCTTCTCTTTCAGCACACATATTAGTCTTCTCTTTTCAGCACACAGATTAGTCTTCTCTTTTCAGCACACAGATTAGTCTTCTCTTTTCAGCAAACATATTAGTCTTCTCTTTTCAGCACACATATTAGTCTTCTCTTTCAGCACACATATTAGTCTTCTCTTTTCAGCACACAGATTAGTCTTCTCTTTTCAGCACACATATTAGTCTTCTCTTTCAGCACACATATTAGTCTTCTCTTTCAGCACACATATTAGTCTTCTCTTTTCAGCACACAGATTAGTCTTATCTTTTCAGCACACATATGAGTCTTCTCTTTTCAGCACACATATTAGTCTTCTCTTTTCAGCACACATATTAGTCTTCTCTTTTCAGCACACATATTAGTCTTCTCTTTTCAGCACACAGATTAGTCTTCTCTTTTCAGCACACAGATTAGTCTTTTTTTCAGCACACAGATTAGTCTTCTCTTTTCAGCACACATATTAGTCTTCTCTTTTCAGCACACAGATTAGTCTTCTCTTTTCAGCACACAGATTCGTCTTCTCTTTTCAGCACACATATTAGTCTTCTCTTTTCAGCACACAGATTAGTCTTTTTTTTCAGAACACAGATTAGTCTTCTCTTTTCAGCAGACAGATTAGTCTTCTCTTTTCAACAGACAGATTAGTCTTCTCTTTTCAGCACACAGATTAGTCTTCTCTTTTCAGCACACAGATTAGTCTTCACTTTTGAGCAGACAGATTAGTCTTCTCTTTTCAACAGACAGATTAATCTTCTCTTTTCAGCAGACAGATTAGTCTTCTCTTTTCAGCACACATATTAGTCTTCTCTTTTCAGCACACATATTAGTCTTCTCTTTTCAACAGACAGATGAGTCTTCTCTTTTCAGCACACATATGAGTCTTCTCTTTTCAGCACACATATTAGTCTTCTCTTTTCAACAGACAGATGAGTCTTCTCTTTTCAGCAGACAGATTAGTCTTCTCTTTTCAACAGACAGATGAGTCTTCTCTTTTCAGCAGACAGATTAGTCTTCTCTTTTCAACAGACAGATCAGTCTTCTCTTTTCAGCAGACATATTAGTCTTCTCTTTTCAGCACACATATGAGTCTTCTCTTTTCAGCACACAGATTAGTCTTCTCTTTTCAGCACACATATGAGTATTCTCTTTTCAGCACACATATTAGTCTTCTCTTTTCAACAGACAGATGAGTCTTCTCTTTTCAGCAGGCAGATTAGTCTTCTCTTTCAACAGACATATTAGTCTTCTCTTTTCAACAGACATATTAGTCTTCTCTTTCAGCACACATATTAGTCTTCTCTTTCAGCACACATATTAGTCTTCTCTTTTCAGCACACATATTAGTCTTCTCTTTTCAGCACACAGATTAGTCTTCTCTTTTCAGCACACATATTAGTCTTCTCTTTTCAGCACACAGATTAGTCTTCTCTTTTCAGCACACATATGAGTCTTCTCTTTTCAGCACACATATTAGTCTTCTCTTTTCAGCACACATATTAGTCTTCTCTTTTCAGCACACAGATTAGTCTTCTCTTTTCAGCACACATATGAGTCTTCTCTTTTCAGCACACATATTAGTCTTCTCTTTTCAACAGACAGATGAGTCTTCTCTTTTCAGCAGACAGATTAGTCTTCTCTTTTCAACAGACAGATTAGTCTTCTCTTTTCAGCAGACATATTAGTCTTCTCTTTCAGCACACATATTAGTCTTCTCTTTCAGCACACACATTAGTCTTCTCTTTTCAGCACACAGATTAGTCTTCTCTTTTCAGCACACAGATTAGTCTTCTCTTTTCAGCAAACATATTAGTCTTCTCTTTTCAGCACACATATTAGTCTTCTCTTTTCAGCACACAGATTAGTCTTCTCTTTTCAGCACACAGATTAGTCTTTTTTTCAGCACACAGATTAGTCTTCTCTTTTCAGCACACATATTAGTCTTCTCTTTTCAGCACACAGATTAGTCTTCTCTTTTCAGCACACAGATTCGTCTTCTCTTTTCAGCACACATATTAGTCTTCTCTTTTCAGCACACAGATTAGTCTTTTTTTTCAGAACACAGATTAGTCTTCTCTTTTCAGCAGACAGATTAGTCTTCTCTTTTCAACAGACAGATTAGTCTTCTCTTTTCAGCACACAGATTAGTCTTCTCTTTTCAGCACACAGATTAGTCTTCACTTTTGAGCAGACAGATTAGTCTTCTCTTTTCAACAGACAGATTAATCTTCTCTTTTCAGCAGACAGATTAGTCTTCTCTTTTCAGCACACATATTAGTCTTCTCTTTCAGCACACATATTAGTCTTCTCTTTTCAGCTCACATATTAGTCTTCTCTTTTCAGCACATATATTAGTCTTCTCTTTTCAGCACACAGATTAGTCTTCTCTTTTCAGCACACAGATGAGTCTTCTCTTTTCAGCACACAGATTAGTCTTCTCTTTTCAACAGACAGATTAGTCTTCTCTTTTCAGCAGACAGATTAGTCTTCTCTTTTCAGCAGTAGGCATTTGCTTTCCAAACGGTACGTTTTTCCTGCGATTGTATTTTGAAATTTGAAAAAGGCAAACAGACAGATGCAACCAACCTATAGAAATATAATCCGTAGATGGCAGTTCCCATTCAAATCATGACTGGCAGACATTGCTAGTGTAAATCAAATTGCCAGGGTAAATTGTTTGAAAACCCTTCTATGGATTATATGTCTATGGTCACGACACAACAAGCTGTATATTTGGTGCGGATGCTGGCCAAGTTGTGACCTTCCCAACTGTAGGCAACCGGTAACTGCCAAAATGAAGGAAACACTTGAGTAAATGAAGGATACAAATTATATTTTATGGTGTGGCGTGCATTTTCCTGACATGGTTTAGGTCCACTTGTAGAATCTATGCCAAGGCGCATTGAAGCTGTTCTGGCAGCTTGTGGTGGCCAAACACCCTTTCTTTTCTTTTATTTTGGCAGTTACCTGTATTTGCTTGTGATGAAATCTAATTCACACTTATTTTTTTTTAAACTATTGATCTTCTGTGGCCAAATTATGCACTCTGGGGTATTTTGAACATTAAGAGTGGGATCCTGTGGTTGGATAAAAAAAAAAATATTAATAATGTATTGAATACATTTTTTCCTCTTTGGCCCTGTATTGGCTTGGGCCCAGCCCCTGACTCACACAATTGACCATGCAGTTTATTTTTATTTTTTATTAATCAATTACCCAATCAGGCCAGGGCCCCACAGTTACCCACGTGTGCCCCCTATCTCCTCTCCTCCCCCCATCTGATAATTAGCAGAGTGGCAGCAGGCTGTCTACACTCATTGAGAGCAGGCTCCTGAATCCTCCTGTGGCTGGTAGTTGCAGTAAAAAAATAAAATATATATATTACATAATATATACTGTATTTCCTTTATCTGTATTTTTGTTTTTTTGCTGCCTCTTGGACCCTAGCCCCGCTAAGCCCCTGCATTAATCCGGCTCTGCCTAAGATTCGATCAAAGACAGGCAAACACACACACAGACACACAATTTGTCAAGTGGAACATCATGTCTGTTTTCACCTGTCATTGTCTTTTATCAAATCTAGGATAACAGTAAGGACTGATTTGGCCATTGAACCAGAGGGAACTGTGCATTTTTCCTCCAATTATTTTGTGGTTAAACTGTATTTTATTTGGTCATCCAATTGGAGCATGAGTTTTATCTTGTGGATGTGCCCCACAGCTAAACCCTTTATGCCAGGCACCACAGGCTGAAATGACATTTTTGCATCTACCTATCAATTTTCAGATTTGTTGGTATTTTGGTCCATTAATATGAGTAATTTCAAAAAGCAAACATAAAAATGTAAAAGTCTTGATGAAAATATCACACAACTGTCATAAAAATGTCATGAATTTTAACCACTTTAAAATGGACATAAATCCATAATTTCAAAACTCACTACATTGAATTACATATTATTTAAAAGCCGATTTCATAGAGAATGTAACAAACTGGACTATATGTAGTAACTTTGAAGACATGGTGATTGGGTCTAAACAGGTGTTTGGTGTTTGGTAGTCTAAATTCAGTGAACTTGTCTTTAACTGCCATTTCACGAAAGTCAATTTCCCACATGCCAAATAATTTTCCTCAACTTCAGAAGCATCAATATTCACCAAATGTCGTGTGGTTATCCTTAGATATATTCTTGAGAGTTGTCCAGAGTGAATTTTTGATATGTTGTAAATGTTTTATTCTGGATAGCATTTTCTTTAGAAGAATTTGCCAAAAATGCATTTTAGGTACATGTCTTTAGTATTTTACAGATGGAAAGATTTAAAAAGTATTTATACACAATCTGCTCTGAGTAAATCCAGTCCTGGAGTGTCTTAACAAAATGAAATAAAAATTAATCCAGTGGTTTCTCTGATTTAATCCAGTGCCCCGAAAAATGGATTTGCCAGATATGCACATGTGCACATATTTAATGACATGTCACATAATTAAAATATTTTTATCCAATAGTTTAGAAAAATTTTAATACAAAAAAAAATTATATTTGTATCTACATTCAACTGGTAAAAGTTGATTGCGATATGATTAAGAGGGAAAAATCCCCTATTAGGGTGTGGTGACTGGCTTTAACTCAACCTTATTTTGTCTATTTCTCAGACAGGTCATTAGGGTTTGAATAGCTGCAAGAACATGCCAATCCTTTCCTTACATTCATTAGGTAGTAACGGTTCCAATATTACAGTAAGATCAATGAAAAAACGTGTTAGTGTAAAGAGAGAGAGACTAGAAGATTTAGCAAGAGAAAGTGATTGTGAGATAGAGATGGTGAGATTGAAAGGGAAAGAGAGCGAAAGAGAGAGTGAGCGAGTGAGAGAGGGAGGGAGAGTAAATGTAGTCGAGGTGAGGATCAGAGTTCAAGCTAATCATTGACAAAATGTGTGTGTGCCTGCATGTGTGTTCCTGACTGTATGAGTCAGTGTTGGGGGGTGTGGTTGTGCATGCCCAATGTACATTATGTATCAGAGACAGGTAGGAGGACAGAGTAAAGGAGAGAGAGAGGGAGGACAGAGTAAAGGAGAGAGAGAGGGAGGAGGACAGAGTAAAGGAGAGAGAGAGGGAGGAGGACAGAGTAAAGGAGAGAGAAAGGGAGGAGGACAGAGTAAAGGAGAGAGAGAAGGAGGTAGAGAGAGATAGGTAAGTCCAACCAGGTTCGTCGGTCAGATGGATAGTGTACTGCTCCTCTCCTAGGCTCCACATGTTGACGCCTCAATCTCCTACACTTGTTCGCTTCAATCCCTTCATCTTCTATTCTTCCATCATGGATCCCTCACATTCTTTACATCTGGACCCCTCATACTCACACAGGAACAGTCCCTCAGACTGAGACCAACTTTTCTTAAAGGATTATCTTTCTCTTAAAGGATTTTGGAAATCTCTGGAGAGGATCATTCTTCTTACTCAGGCTGCAATATGGTAACATACCATCTCTCCCTCCTCCTGGAAGCTTTCTGTTCCCTGGGTGAGGGCGGGAGGCAGTGGCAGCAGTCCTCCACCCCAGAGCCCTACAACCAGAGCCAGTCCTTTCTCAATGGGACTTTCCCTCCTGGCCCCGTATCTTCCCTGACGGGGTTGCCACTAGTCAGCCCATTATGGTGGCTGTGGAGCACTATTAGAGACTGCTCGACAGGCTCCGAGAGAGGGATTGAGCCGGTGGTGACCCTGTTCCACTGGGACCTTCCCCAGGCCCTGCAGGAGCACTATGGGGGCTGGAGGAATGACACCCTGGTGGGGTTGTTTGACATGTATGCTGCCTTCTGTTTCCGGACATACGGGGGGACGCGTGAGGTACTGGATCACCATGCACAACCCATACCTTGGTGGCTGTCCAGGGGTACGGGACAGGAGTGCACGCACCTGGAGAGACAGGGGACTTCACCGCCCCCTTCATCGTGGGCCACAACCTCATCAAGGTGTTAGTCAGGGTCAAGGGCAGTGGTGTAAAGTACTTAAGTAAAAATACTTTAGAGTACTACTTAAGTATTTTTTTGTGGTATCTGTACTTTACTATTTATATTTTTGACAACTTTTACCTTTACTTCACTACATTCCTAATGAAAATTATGTACTTTTTACTCTTTACACTTTCCCTGACACCCAAAAGTACACGTTACATTTTCAATGCTTAGCAGGACAGGGAAATGGTCCAATTCACACACTTATCAAGAGAACAACTCTGGTCCTCCTACTGCCTCTGATCTGGCACATTCATTAAACACACGCTTCATTTGTAAATTATGTCTGAGTGTTGGAGCGTGCCCCTGGCTATCTGTAAAAAAATACACTGCTCAAAAAAATAAAGGGAACACTTAAACAACACAATGTAACTCCAAGTCAATCACACTTCTGTGAAATCAAACTGTCCACTTAGGAAGCAACACTGATTGACAATAAATGTCACATGCTGTTGTGCAAATGGAATAGACAACAGGTGGAAATTATAGGCAATTAGCAAGACACCCCCAATAAAGGAGTGGTTCTGAAGGTGGTGACCACAGACCACTTCTCAGTTCCTATGCTTCCTGGCTGATGTTTTGGTCACTTTTGAATGCTGGCGGTGCTTTCACTCTAGTGGTAGCATGAGACGGAGTCTACAACCCACACAAGTGGCTCAGGTAGTGCAGCTCATCCAGGATGGCACATCAATGCGAGCTGTGGCAAGAAGGTTTGCTGTGTCTGTCAGCGTAGTGTCCAGAGCATGGAGGCGCTACCAGGAGACAGGCCAGTACATCAGGAGACGTGGAGGAGGCCGTAGGAGGGCAACAACCCAGCAGCAGGACCACTACCTCCGCCTTTGTGCAAGGAGGAGCACTGCCAGAGCCCTGCAAAATGACCTCCAGCAGGCCACAAATGTGCATGTGTCTGCTCAAACGGTCAGAAACAGACTCCATGAGGGTGGTATGAGGGCCCAACGTCCACAGGTGGGGGTTGTGCTTACAGCCCAACACCGTGCAGGACGTTTGGCATTTGCCAGAGAACACCAAGAGAATGTTCTGCTGCCTGCAACATCCTCCAGCATGACCGGTTTGGCGGTAGGTCAGTCATGGTGTGGGGTGGCATTTCTTTGGGGGGCCCCACAGCCCTCCATGTGCTCGCCAGAGGTAGCCTGACTGCCATTAGGTACCGAGATGAGATCCTCAGACCCCTTGTGAGACCATATGCTGGTGCGGTTGGCCCTGGGTTCCTCCTAATGCAAGACAATGCTAGACCTCATGTGGCTGGAGTGTGTCAGTAGTTCCTGCAAGAGGAAGGCATTGATGCTAAGGACTGGCCCGCCCGTTCCCCAGACCTGAATCCAATTGAACACATCTGGGACATCATGTCTCGCTCCATCCACCAACGCCACGTTGCACCACAGACTGTCCAGGAGTTGGCGGATGCTTTAGTCCAGGTCTGGGAGGAGATCCTCAGGAGACCATCCGCCACCTCATCAGGAGCATGCCCAGGCGTTGTAGGGAGGTCATTCAGGCACGTGGAGGCCACACACACTACTGAGCCTCATTTTGACTTGTTTTAAGGACATTACATCAAAGTTAGATCAGCCTGTAGTGTGGTTTTCCACTTTAATTTTGAGTGTGACTCCAAATCCAGACCTCCATGGGTTGATAAATTTGATTTCCATTGATAATTTTTGTGTGATTTTGTTGTCAGCACATTCAACTATGTAAAGAAAAAAAGTATTTAATAAGATTATTTCATTCATTCAGATCTATGATGTGTTATTTTAGTGTTCCCTTTATTTTTTTGAGCAGTGTATATAAAAATGGTGCCGTTTGCTTAATATAAGCAATTTGAAATGATTTATACTTTTATTTTTGATACTTAAGCATATTTTAGCAATTACATTTACTTTTGATACTTAAGTATATTTAAAACCAAATACTTTGACTTTTACTCAAGTAGTATTTTACTGGGTGACTTTCACTTTTACTTGAGTCATTTTCTATTAAGGTATCTTTACTTTTACTCAAGTATGACAGTTGGATATTTTTTCCACCACTGGTCAAGGGTCAGAAGAAGTTTGAAGTTGCCCCTAGATGCAAATCTTAGGTCAGTATTTGATTTTCTTCCAATGGGAATGGTTAGGATTTCAGAAGGGAAAGGTGTTCCTAGTTCTGTGTAAAAGGGCAACAACTATCTGTACCTATTTGGGAGGGGGGGGACAGGGGGTTGTGTTGTGAATTAGAACCCTTTGGATAGATTGAAACTGAGACCCCGTTTAGTCAGACTTTGAACTTTACTTTAGTCTTTGAACTTCTGTGGCTTTTATCAGTGGTCAATGAATGTTTGCGTTTTTCATTGGGTTCAAGAAATTGCTAAGAAAATGAGTGAAGACATAAAGCTTTAATAGCCATGGTACATGCTGTGCTTTCTTCAATCAATCCGGTTAAACTAATACAAAAGGTTTCAAGATCTATATTCACTGTGCTCTTTCAGCAGCTATTAGCAGTCATTGACCTCTTGTTACCTTGTGTGTTTACTGTTTGCTATGAGAGGTTTATTACAGCGGCAGTACTGTAAACAGTAAACAGGACACTTAAGGAGACACTGGGGGATAAAGACTGTGACATCAGCAGCTTTGTGGGTGGGCAGGCCGGCACCACAGCACAGCAGTATGTTAGGACGATGTCAGGCTTCATTAATAATCACTTATGTCCCAGCACATACTTAGACACTATACAGGTCCACTGTCTGTAGTATGTGCAATGTCTCTACCATAATGCAGTGCATGTATAGCTGACCTCCATTTCATTGACACATTTACAGGCGCATGCCAAAGCGTGGCACACATATAACACCCACTTCCACCCGACTCAGAAGGGTCAGGTGTCCCTCGTCCTGGGTTCCCTCTGCCAGCAGTCCATGGAGGCAGTGCTTGGCAGGTTTGCCAATCCCATCTTCGGGGACGGTGACTGCCCAGCCTATGAGATCCACTCATAGATGGCTCCTGCCCGAGTTCACCCCTGAGGACAAGCTCATTGTGAGGGGAACAGCTGATTTCTTTTCCCTGTCCTTTGGGCCTAACAACCTGCGTCTGGGCCAGAGCCTGGCCCTCTATGGACAGAGGGTGTTCCCAGACCTGAGGCGGGTGCTGGGCTGGGTGCGGCTGGAGTACGGGGACCTTCCAGTGCTGGTGGCGGAGGGGGGCTGGTTCTCAGATGCAGCTGTGGAGAGGGAGGATACAGTCGCTATCTACCTGATGACGAGGTTCATCAACCAGGTGCTGCAAGGTGAGGAGGGAGGAGGGGGTAGAGGAGGGGGCAGGGTTAGGGAAAACAGAGGAGGTCAACAAGAGAGTATATTTCACAGACTGACCCCTTTTAATATATTTAACCTCTGCACTGTTGTGCTATTTGTACCTCTGTGATAACTGTGTCACCTCATTTAATTCTCTCTGTGTTTGTTTGTGTCCAGCGATGGTGTTTGACAGTGTCAGAGTGTTTGGCTACACAGCCTGGTCTCTGGTGGATGGTTTTCAGGGGAACTACGGCTGCAGACTAGGTCTGTTCTATGTAGACTTCAGCCAGGCCAACAGAACCAGGGTCCCAAAGACCACCGCTCAGTTCTACAGGCAGGTCGTCAAGGACAATGGTTTCCCTGGCGATGAGAGGTCAAAGGGTGTTTCCCATGTGACTTCTCCTGGGGCGTGGCCGACTCAACCATACCAGGGGATGAGAAGGGGAGGACAAGATGCAGAGACGAGAGAGGGAGGATAAAGAAAAGATGGAGGAGTTTGGGATTTTATTTAGCAAAACTGCTCTGCTTTTTTTGCACCCGATCTCGAACAGAACAATACGCAAGCTAGGTCATTACACACCTTGTAAGAAATAAACACAAACATTTATATTCTTGTTCTCCTTTATTTAAGGTCCATGTCCATCCCTTCTCCCCTCAATTCTTGGACCCCCACCTGTACAGGGGACAGGGCACTGTGTCCTCTCCAAGGGGTCAAGCCCCACACCAGGACGACTACCTGGCCATCCGAGGTCACCTGGGCCTCTTTGAGTCCACAGGGGCATCTCACTACCACCGCTCTAAACTGGCCGGTATAGAAGGGGGCCTGCCGTTTGAAGTCACAGCCACAACTGTATGAGGAACATTTGAGATCCTAAAGTGAATCCCAGTGAGAACTGTCCCGTTGTACTGATACAAACATCCTGTGCAGTACTGTAGCCACAATAAAGCCTCAGTTGGTTTATGGCCCCCACACATGCTACAGCTTGTTGTTATTGTTAATGCTTAAAGTGGCTTTTCTGTATGTAGAAATAGTGATTCTGACCTCCCACTTCTCCCTGTCTTCTCTCCACTCCAGCTCGTCAGTTGGATGGAGTCAACCTAAAGGGCTGCTACATCTGGAAGCTGCAGGATCGACACGTCCCTCAGTTCGGCCTCTTCACCTCTTTCCACCACCAGTCCCAACCCAAAGCCTCCATCGCAGCCTACCGAGAGATCATTGACTGCAGTGGTTTCCCTGGCAACAACGTCACATCTTCCTGTAGGGTCAGCAACCGCCGGACAGTGTTTTCCATCTGCGCTCGGATCTCAGAGAACAAACCCTTGCTGTTCTTCGCTGCATGTTTCCTCATCATGCTAGCTGTGCTGGTGGCAGTCATCATCGTCAGGAGGAAGAGGACTAGGAGGAGGGGGTGCGGGTGTGTCCTGTCCCACTGGGGATGAAGTGTCAGCTGTGGGAGAGAGTGGCACTGCAGCGTGTGACGGATAGGATCCGAGTGGTCAGCTGCTAGGCGTTTGGTCCTGTTGTAATGGTTCTTAGGGACAGGTCTAGGATCAGCTTACCCTCCCGAAATCCTAACCTTGAACTGAGAGGAAAAACACAAAACTGACTGTAGAGCAGTGTCTAGGGGGCAACTTCATTCTAATCCACAAGCCCACTGGGATTGTGCTCAACACAGCGGGATCAGCGAGGGCCAAGGGGTCATCTTTACCAATACCAAGTGACTAATAGAGTCTCTGTCTGAGCCCTAGAGATCCCACATATTGAAAAACAATGTCTCCAATGAATACAATTGACAGTTTCTAGTCTATAACATTTGTATTTGTATTTATTATGGATCCTCATGCTGCCAAAGCAGCAGCTACTCTTCCTGGAGTCCAGCTAAATTTAGGCAGTTTATACAATTTTAAAAACATTACAATACATTCACAGATTTCACAACACACTGTGTGCCCTCAGGCCCCTACTCCACCACTACCACATATTTACAGTACAAAATATGTTATTGTGTGTGTGTATGCATGTATCTGTGCCTATGTTTGTGTTGCCTCACAGTCCCAGCTGTTCCATTCGGTGTATTTTTATATTTTTTTTATCAAATTTTACTGCTTGCATCAGTTACTTGATGTGGAATAGAGTTCCATGTTGTCATGGCTCTATGTAGTACTGTACGCCTCCCATAGTCTGTTCTGGACTTGGGGACTGTGAAGAGACCTCTTGTGGCATGTCTTGTGGGGTATGCATGGGTGTCCGAGCTGTGTGCCAGTAGTTCAAACAGACAGCTTGGTGCATTCAACATGTCAATACCTCTCATAAATACAAGTAGTGATGTCAATCTATCGACCACCTTGAGCAAGGAGAGATTGACATGCATATTATTAATATTAGCTCTCTGTGTACATCCAACGGCCAGCCGTGCTGTCCTGTTCTGAGCCAATTGCAATTTTCCTAAGTCCCTCTTTGTGGCACCTGACCACACGACTGAACAGTAGTCCAGGTGCGACAAAACTAGGGCCTGTAGGACCTGCCTTGTTGATAGTGCTGTTAAAGTGCAGTGCTTTATTATGGACTTTTTTATTCTCCCCATCTTAGCTACTGTTTCATCAATATTTTTTTGACCATGACAGTTTTACAATCCAGGGTTACTCCAAGCAGTTTGGTCACCTCAACTTGCTCAATTTCCACATTATTTATTACAAGATTTAGTTGAGGTTTAAGTGAATGATTTGTCCCAAATACAATGTTTTTAGTTTTAGAAATATTTAGGACTAACTTATTCCTTGCCACCCGCTCTGAAACTAACTGCGCCTCTTTGTTAAGTGTTGAGGTCATTTCAGTCAATGTAGTAGCTGACATGTATATTGTTGAGTCATCCACATACATAGACACATTGGGTTTACTCAAAGCCAGTGGCATGTCATTAGTAAAGATTGAAAAAAGTAAGGGACCTAGACAGCTGCCCTGGGGGAATTCCTGATTCTACCTGTATTATGTTGGAGAGGCTTCCATTAAAGAACACCCTTTGTGTTCTGTTAGACAGCTAACTTTTTATCCACAATATAGCAGAGGGTGTAAAGCCATAACACATAGGTTTTTCCAGCAGCAGACTATGATCGATAATGTCAATAGCCACACTGAAGTCTAACAAAACAGCCCCCACAATCTTTTTATTATCACTTTCTCTCAGCCAATCATCAGTCCTTCCCTATAGACATGAGTATAATGTAGCCATGAGACTGTTTTGTTGTTTCGTTGACAGTGGTTGGCTATAACTTGGGACCTTCTATGAATGCTGCTATTGTGATGGGCTGATCGTGTATCGCGTAGGCCAACAAAAGACTGCCCTGTATGACTTGTTAGTGTGTATCACTCTGTGTCCTGATCTCATGTCTTTGTATACTTGTAATCATAGGGAGTTCATAGGGAGTCTGGACTGATGGCAGACGTATTTTTATCTCTGGGCTCCAGAGACATGTTATCTATGGATGGCCAACTCAAGCACTTGTTTAATTCGACTCATTTATTGTGCGATTTTGGGGGGGTAAAGATGATGTGTAATGTCATTGTAAATACATAATATGCTATTCTGTAAATTAAACCATAATAATTTGCTATATATGAAATTCTATAAAATACAACTGTATGTTGCAGCTTTCCCTTTTTAAAATTGATGTTATCTGTTGTAGAAGCTTTGATTGTGCCAGATATGTTGCTGTTCTATGCGCACACTGTTTCTTTGAGACACTGCTGCCCCCTAGTGGGGGTCTTATGTCCCAACACTGGTTCAAGGCCCTTGGTGAGATAACAGAGAGAGAAAGAGCTGACCATGATACACAGGCTGAGAAAGGTAGAAAATAGTCAGAGACAGAGTACAGGATGAATGAATACCACAGTCTACCACAGAGTCTGATTCTGATTTTAGTATGTTAATGAACTGACATAGGTAGATAAGTCACCTTGAGCTGTCATTTGTAGCGATATGGCATCTCCACATGAAGCAGTTTGAGACAGTAAAAGACCACTAATACAAATAAGGAAAGGCTTTGTTTGTTCTGATAGATTGATAGAATAACGTTTGGCGTTCTCATCCTATGCTCATCGCTTCCCCATCATCATTCTAGATCCAGCCAGGGCTCATGAAGCAGTGAACCATATATAAGTATATACTGTTGAATTGAGAGTTGTGTCCCAGATACATATTTTTCTATAGGCAGATTCTGCATGTTGCCCCATGTTGCATCATTGAGGTCCAGATAGGTAACAATGAATATAATGTTAAATGTACAGTGTAATTATGTATATATTAAATTATACTTTAAGCTATATAATCAAGCATATATAAGCAATTCTAGGCCTGTTTTCATTGTCCACTCATACAATAAATAGGTGTACCAGTTATTGCAGACAAGCGTCTCTGGAATGTAATGACAGGGAGGGAACTAATGACAAGTGGCTTACAGCAAAGCAATGCTGTCGAAATCACATGATCCGCTTTTCAGCTTGCATGCAGTTGGTATTAAAATGTTTCCAGGATCACAAATTGTCAACTGCGTACATTGTGACAATATTTCCAGAAAATACACATGTCCCTCGGCTCTTTTGTAACTAGCTAGCGATATATTTGATGACATCGGGGCTCAGTCACGTTTCCGCAGAACTTAGCGTTTAGTGGTAACTAGCTGGACCCTTGCAACTGTTATTGTTGCTTGGATCCAAAAGTGACAGGCAGAAAGAACGAAAGTGCGAGGGGGACTGCGAATTAGCTGGGTTAGCTAGCTACTAGTAGGGCTGAAGCCAAGCGAGGCCTGACTGAGCGAGCGGATCGTGTTCCCTTCCGACAGAAACACGGCGAAATCATGGCCAACATCGCGGTTCAAAGGATAAAACGGGAATTTAAAGAGGTTCTCAAAAGCGAGGAGGTGGGCTTATTTTTTTTTTTTTCAATCGACTGAACGATACGCTAAACATCTAGCTAGCTAGCAAGCTAACGCTAGCTGAGTTGGTGTCTAACACGATTGCCTGTTGTTGAAAATGAGTGTTTTATTATCTAGCGGCTAGCTACTGAGGTAACGTAGCCAGATGTTAACAAAGGTGAAGGACAAGGCGCTAACTACCTGGTTTGCAAACGAAGGCCAAGGAAGGAACGCGCGACTGGATTTTTCGCGACGTTGGTTAACGTTATGCTGCTAACTTAACTAGCCTACAGGAAATCCCCTGCCTTTATGTTCGCGTTTCCACTGAAGGTAGCTAGCTAAGAATTGAAAGAAGTCACGCTGGTTTAACATGAGGCTTAATTAACCTTTCCAATGACAGCCTAGGGGTGGTAGCTAACTAGTCAACTAAGAAGTATGAATATTTGCCACCCACAGTTAACGCTGTGTTTTTACTACGAGGGTGTCAACTTCTGCCGCATTGGCAGATTTGGGTTCGAAAGCTAGCGTGACATGTTCTACCTACTTGTCCTGTTGCAGGTGATTGTGACATGCTTCATGCCATGCGTTGAAAGTTAAAGGTATTGAGCAACAAAAGTGTCAAGTCACGGTACTATTGCAATAGGGAATGGAATTAACGTTAGCCAACTAGTTTTACATATCCCGTAAGAATATGTAGCACAACTTGGAACTGACAAACTTCTCATACTGTTGCTTCTTATTAAATTATGTCATATTCAAGTGGAAGGAGAAAGGTATTAGCTGTCACCGATCGTCCTGTGAGTATGTCTGTTGAAAGGAAGTAGGGTAGAGATGAGGTACCCTCATATGGCTACCCCTCCTTTCCTTACACCCCAGCACATGCTCTGTGACAGAACCAACTGATTACCTCTGCTTCTCTCCTTCTCTGACAGACGAGTAAAAACCAGATAAAGGTGGACCTGGTGGATGAGAACTTTACAGAGCTGAAGGGGGAGATTGCAGGGCCACCTGACACGCCGTATGAAGGTGAGAGGGTTGGGACTTGGGACTGTGGACACACCTAACTGGTTTACCTGGGACATACCTACCTGTGTTTAGTTGAGGGCTGAGGCAGACTTACTTAGCTTACCTGGGGCAAACTCTAGTCTGTCTACTGCGCCACAATATGATTCAAAGCAGTTTTCCATCAAGGGAGCTAGGCTTGTGTCATGGAAAAGGTTACAGAAGATTTGAGCAGTCGTTTGATCCCATATTTTAGTCAGTACTTGTGCATATGTTGGCGTTCTTGCTGTCATAACTATTTGCTTTATGTATTTTTCAGGTGGCAGATATCAACTAGAAATTAAAATTCCAGAAACATATCCCTTCAATCCACCAAAGGTATGTATATAAAAATAACATTCTGTTTATTGTTCAGTTGTGAATTTTGTCAACATTGACCTGTGCCAGGATGAAGTCCTTTGCTAATTGACTTGCTTGTTTATGTGCTTCCCAGGTGCGATTCATCACGAAGATCTGGCATCCCAACATCAGCTCAGTCACAGGTGCTATATGTCTGGACATCCTCAAAGACCAGTGGTAAGTCACTCTGTTCCAATACCCTTTTTAAAGGTTTATTTTTTTTCATTGTCATGTCTTAGTTACGGATGATCCCAGTTCTTAGTACTCTAATACCATCTCCTTTGTGTGTCTGACAGGGCGGCAGCTATGACGCTGAGGACAGTGCTGTTGTCACTACAGGCCTTACTGGCAGCTGCAGAACCAGATGACCCACAGGACGCTGTGGTGGCCAATCAGGTGAGAGGAACACTGGGTGTCTGTGTGTGGGAGAGGGAGAGTATGCATAATAAGTATGCCTCTAATTTGTTTGTAGATTTTGACATTTACTCAATTGTCGCCTAGTGAGGTTTCTATGCTGCTGTCTTGCTGCCTGCTCGGTATGGTGATGTGTTCTTTATTGTTTTCTCTCTCTTTTTTGCTCTCTCTTTCTCTCTCCCCCCAGTATAAGCAGAATCCAGAGATGTTCAAACAGACGGCCAGACTCTGGTCTCATGTGTATGCTGGCGCCCCCTCCTCCAGCCCAGAGTACACACGCAAAATAGACAAACTCTGTGCCATGGGCTTTGACAAAGTGAGTGACCAACCCCTTATCACTGTCTCATACCTTCATTTACACTTTATTATGGTATTACAAGACTACTGTTGATAGGTGTTCTTTGATCCCATTTTAATATGGTTCACCAATGGATCTCAGTTTTGTGTTTTGAAATCTGTAGCACAGTTATGACAGTGTTCTAAACTTCTTACTCTCCTGTTTGTCCCGTCCTCACAGAATGCAGTAATAGTGGCGCTGTCGTCGAAATCCTGGGATGTGGAGACAGCAACGGAGCTACTGCTCAGTAACTGAGTCTCAACGCCCCCATCTGACCCCTCTCCTTCAGTCTCCCTCCATCTGACCCCTCTGCTTCAGTCTCCCTCCATCTGACCCCTCTGCTTCAGTCTCACTCCATCTGAAGCCCTCTTCTCTGCTGTCCCTCTGACCCCTCACCCCTCTTATCTACCTGTTGGATACCCCCTCTCAACCTCCTGGCATTTCTCCCATTGTCATCATCTCTGTACCACTCTCCTCCATGTTCCCTGCCATCTTCATGTTGGCACTGTTCCCTGCCATCATTTCACATACCTCATTTAAATGACTCCTTCCCTTGGGCCATGTGCCATTCCTCTCCCTCTCTACTCATGCTATTCATGTCCATTACCATCCCAACTCATTCAGACTCGCTGGCTTTGTCTAAACACTCTCCACCTGCGTCCTATGACGTATACAATCCTATTACTTTTTTCAAGGTCATTACTAATGTAAGGAAGTGGTGTAGGATTGTTTGAACAGAGAAATCTCCACCATTTGGCACTTACCACATCACTGATGTTTCCTAGCACTTGCAGTAGCCACATCATGTGTCAACTGTCTTAGTCCTACCAGCCTAAACTCTCCACCCCATCAGCAGGTAGCCCCACCCCTCTCAACCCTGTCATGACTATCATCATCACTCTTTCTTCTTCCCCCTTTTTTTATCTGGTTCTGGCCTCCTACAGGAAGACGATTAGATTCCCGTTTTTAAAAAGAAAGAAAACAAAAAACAGAAACGCTCACTGCACTGTTCACCGATAACGCTACTCAAGCAAATTAAGACTGGGAGTTTAAAAAAATAAAGTGGTTTGAAAGATATCGCATCCACTGAACTACGTCAACAGAAGTATAAAAAAAAATTAAAAAAAAAACAGTCAAAAGAATTCATCTGTAAATAAAGCTATTAAAGTCTGTGTAAATTAATCAAATGTGTGGTGATGTTTTATGTGCTCTTTAGAAATGCATTATATTGCTGAATTACTTTGATTAGTGTGTTTGCATTAGTATTCTTCCCTCCCTGTATGTGTACTAAAATCTAGGGTGAGGAGCTAAATTTATAATGCTGGAAGAAACAAAGTCCAGTGGGAATTATATTCTTGAGGAAAGTAGAACAAGCATATTAAATACAATATAGAATTGTGTGCGTGTAACCATGCTGCATACATATGCATATTTATTTAAATAAGTGAATTTGTATGCACTGCACTATCAGTGGCACGAAAGGACTTACTAAACGGGTTGATTCTGTCTAGACGTGATTAAAAACCCACATGCTAGTGGATCAGAGCATGAACTAGATTAACACATTGTACAATGGGCTATCAGTTCTTGTTTGAGAAACGCCACAGAGCATATTGTTTGTGTAGTCAGGCGAGAGTTATTAGGCTGAACACAACCAGATGGCAGGGTAGGTAGCGTGTTGTGTCTGAGCCAGCCTTGCCAACAAGTCCATCTTTTAACACAGGAGTGAACCTGGCAGTGCTCTCCGATACCCATATTGCAGCATGCCTGCACTGGGAAGAATGCCCTTACAAGCTTGTGTGTATCAGTCTGTGTAAATGGGCCTACTGTGTGTGGGGACTGGAGTTAGGCCTTAGTGTCCCTATTGCGACCCATGCAGACTCCCCTGCTGCACAGCGACACCTGCTATTGAGATACAGAGAAAGCCAACCTCCGGTTTTCCAAGTGACAAAAGCTTGTTTTGTATCTCTCTTTGTTACCTTGATGAATATCTCTCCCCTGACACGCCACCAAAGTCTTCTGCCAGAGCTGAGAAAAGCTGTGGGATTTAGTGTAGGTCCAATGATACTTAGTAAAGTGAGATGTGATCTGAGTAAGTGTCAGGGTGGTAACAGCTTAGGTCGCAGGTTTAGGTTTTGTGAAGAAGACAACCCTATGTTTTGGACTTGAATACCCTCATAGGAACACGTCAACTGGTTATACCACCAAGATATAATCCTGCACCATCTATTCCTTCAATGCCCAATTACCCAGGTCTCCTAAGGGCCATCCAAGGCAACCTAAACCCACATCCAGTCTTTGTATTTGATTGGAAATTGTAGGCCTAACCATTTGATTACCCTGATACCCATGATGATAAAATCACACAAACCATTCCTATGCCCCATCCAAACCTGATATCCAAGGCCATTGATCCATGGTAGGCCTAGGCCTATTACATTGAACCTTCTGCCTCAACCAGTGTCGGCCTCGCGAGCACACCTGCCAATAGTTTGATTTATACGCGAGCACACCTGCCAATAGTTTGATTTATAGCCGAATACATCCTGTGTGTTGAGCCTATGGTCCGGGGGCATCTGGTTTCCCCCGTCTCCACCTTCTACGTGATAGCCAGTTGTCCTATTCCGTGTCTGAGCGGACATGCAACCTTCGCTGCCCTAAAGCGCGAGGAGGGTTGTTATCAGCAATTGATATCAATTGGGGTTGAATGGACGTCATGCAAACCTGGATGGATTTAAACAAAGGAGCGGTTATGTGTGTTGATCCAACTTCCTCCTGGTTCCTTCTGGACATTCATCATAAACGCGGAAGATATTTCCAACTGTGTGCTTTGCGATGCTTTTGCTCGATGGTACGTCAGTGACATTAGCTGTACTTGGGAAATATTTGTGCAATTCTAAAATGGAGTTAAGCCCATGGAAATGTAAACATATTTATGTCTTATTTTATATAATGTTAACAGTCTATTATTTCTGACCTAGATTGACTTTGTTGCTTTTATATTTAAAACGTTCTAGTGAGCTAATTTTACGCATTGGATTACGCGAGATGAGCCTTGCACTTCGACCATCGCGTCACATCTCTCCACACCCCAGACAACTCTCTAGACAGGACCCTTCCTCAATGTGGGCTATTAGGTCCATTGAGGGGGTAACAATTGAGGGTTGAACCAGCATTCCATGGGGCTAATACCATACCACCTGTGCCATACATTATTAGACCCCTTGGCAGAGGTAGTAGCCTACATACATACATGGAAGTTACAACAAATTTGCCTACCTTGTGTATTCTTTCACAAATAAGACTGACTTCTATTCTCCTATTGTAGTGGCCCACTTGGCTCAGGGCCAGTATGCACAGCAGCTACTCACTGACCTGATGGAGAACTACTCATAGCCCTGCGGCCGGTTGAGGACACAGACAAAGCCCTGAACGTCACCCTGCAGATCACTCTCTCCCAGATCAAAGGCATGGTGAGTCTCAGAGATTACTGACTAGGTCTCAGCGACGAGTAGAGGACCACTGATAATCTATGACCGGCTTCTCTCACAATGAGGCTTTGACAAAATGTATATCCCCTGATCAAATACTGTGTGTACGTATACAGAGGATAACTCTTCTGAGAGATATCGTAGAGAGAGATCATGTACTTTAGATCAGAGGACGTAAAACAGTGTGACAGGAACCAGGCAGCAGCCAGCGCTGTTCTGCTCATTGCTAAGACATGTATAGTCAGTCAACTCTGTGACCCACCTGTTATTTTACCTTTGTATGCAAGGCACAAGTACTGTACCTTGAACATGCTGTATTAGTTACCCAAATGGTTCCTCTGATGTGTATGAGAGACGTCAGATGTACTGTACAGGACTACAGTTACTCAGCCATATACTCTTTCAGTCCAGTGGAGTGTCAACCTCCCGTGTGTGTGTGTGTGTGTGTGTGTGAGAAGTGTGCATGTGTACCTTGTCTAGCGCTATCTAAAGAGAGAGCTGTCCTACTGCCAACTCATTCCATGTCTCTGGGATGATGTCATCCTGTCACTTTGAAATGCAGACAGACTAATGACACGTGTGTGACCTGTGTGTGCTTGTATTTATTATTGTGTGTGTGTGTGTGTGTGTGTGTGTTTCGAGTGTCCCATTACTCCTTGGATCCATGCTTTGGTCAAGCAATGCGTCAGGTTCTGGCAGTGACTCCCCCTCAACCCCCCATCTAAACTCCTCATCCGCCTGATATTGACAGACAGATTAGTCTGAATTTCACTGTCTGACAGCTATTCTGAGACTTTAGTGGGTTAATGAGAGAGAGAGACAATGACAACAAGAATAAGACTGTTAGCTAGTATATTGCCCTTATCTGTGTGTGTCCACATGTCTCGTGTGTGTGTGTGTGACTGCTGTGTGCATGTCGGCACCTGCATCTATGTGTGTGTGTGTTTATACTGTGTGTGTGTGTGTGTGTGTTTTATATCTGTGTCTATGTGTGCAGGACGAGAGGAACCAGGTATTGATAGCATACCTGTGGATCCGTCAGACATGGCACGATGCCTACCTGAGGTGGAACAAGGAGGACTATGATGGCCTGGAGGTCATCCGTATACCCAGCAGTCTGGTGTGGAGGCCTGACCTCGTCCTCTATAACAAATACGCCTGTACGTCCCACAGATATACTGTACAGTACAGCCTCTAAAACCATAATAATTTCTACTATCTAGAAAAAAACTCCCTTATTGACAATAACTGTTGGTCCATGAATTTTAATTTGAGCTCCTTTGTTGTGGTCGTCTCCTACTTCCCCTTCCACAGCCAGGAGTGCAACCTCACATTTGGCTCCTGGACATACAACGGCAACCAGGTGTACAGGATGGGCACACACACACACCACACACACACATACTTTGTTATTTAGACTTATACTGTCTCCTGTGTCAGTATAAAAGTTAAATGGTGACAACTTGGTGAGCCTGAAAGACTGACAGGCAGACACACCCTGTCCTACTTCAAGTGTATAATGTGTGCGAATGAACAGTACACACACCAATCACTGTTGTCTCTGATCTCCATACACCCTTCCTATCCTCATCTCTCCACTAAATAGAACCAGAAGAACCATCACGTCTTATTCACCAGTCTGAAATCAGACTCCAGGGGTTTCAGCGACAAAGGCCTCGCCCCGGATCCACAGGCCTGGAATCATTTTTCTGTTCAAAATGATTTAGTGAATAGTTAATGACTGCTTTGTTTCCAAACAGGCGCTGTGTAGATGTAAGATAATATGGACCATAAATTATGCAACATAATGAGTTTACCCCCTCCAGTCACCCATACCATGAACTTGGTAACGTTCAGGTGTGTGTGGCAGGTAGTGATTGTAGTAGTGTCGTGAACGCCTGACACTACTGCTCACCTCATGGAAGTAGTCAACCACTCAAAGGACAAAGTATATGACCAGAGAGCCCCTGTATACCTCAGTTAAAGAACAGTTGATCCCCATTTGTCCCTATGGATCCTTGTAGAGTTGAATTTTTATTACAGAATTGTCACTACTACCCTGTATATCCAGCGGAGGGCAGACATCTCTCACCATTTCTCCACCTGAACCGGGCACATATGGACGCCACAGACCCATGAAAATTAGGGGACACTCATTCAGTTAGGCGACAAATCAGATGTCTTTACAACAATCACTTTTGATACGTTACATACGGTTTACACAATAAAAAAACAAAATGTTGATAGTCAGATAAAGGGATATATGACCATTCTATAATGTATTGAGTCAATACAGTGGGGAGGATCTTATGATGCAGCACCCCAATTCTGATATTTTTTCCACTAATTGGTCTTTTGACCAGTCACATCAGATCTTATCACACCACCAGCTATTTTTCAGAGCTGATCTGATTGGTCAAAAGACCAATTAGTGAAAAAAAGATCAGAATTAGGCTGTCTGTGTAAACGCAGCCATGGATACTTGTTTCATAACCAAACAGTGTTAAAGAGATGAGGCGTTTAGGTAACAATTAGTACATTGTCTTTACCTATACATAACTGTTGAAACTCCTCTGACATGATAATGCCAGTCTATTCCTCCTCAGAAAGGAGTTCAGCCTCCTCTTCAGAGATGTGAATGTCATGCTGAGGTATGATGTGTCTGGGAGTGAAATCTCTCACATTTGCACGCTGGGGAAGCCTGTCTCTGGTCTTATTAGTGCACGGTGAGCTGCCTGCGGGGGCCCGGTGCACGCTATAATCACCCCAGGAGCCAGGGAGTAGTGGGAAACATGTAATTTGCACAGACAAGAGAAAGGCTGGGGAGAGACTGCTGTGGTCTTTTTATTTCACGGGAGGACGGCTGGGGGAGTCTATCATCACCTGTCTGCAGGAGGGGAGGATTGTTATGATATGGACAGAGATATAGCTCCAAGATGACTTAATACAGTGAAGATGGTGATATTGTGATTTTCAAATGCAAGTTGACTTTGTGAAGGTAAAAGAGGAGACTTGAGGATCCGGTCGAAGTAACTGTTTTAATACAGTTCTTCTAGGGTACAAGCAGTCACATCAAAACGCTAAAAAAAGTACAATAGTGATGTTTCTTCAGTCTCCATGTTATATACACTTCATTATAACGTCTTGTTTTGTGTCTTTCTGTCATAAAACCCATAATGCCTGGTTTCTGGTAACTGTCGTGTCAATGACGTTAGTTGATAGGGAGTGGATACATAGCAAAGCGAATTCTGCCACTTTTATTTCTGTGCCATGATGTCCTGGTACAGAGAGTGGGGTTGAATTGAGTTACTGAGACCTGTGAGTAGTCTGTGTCCCATGTGATCTGATGCGCTGGGTGATGAAAAGGTTATGTTTAAGCAATTAAGCAAGTTACTCCTGTTATGATTGAAAGCAACCATATGTAAGATTGAGGTTGAGGGGCAAGTTCAGGGCCGGGCAAGCCAATAAGCGACATTAGTGGCCTCTAAGAGGCCCCATGGCCGCTAAGAGGCCCCTAGACCATAAAAAAAATACATACATTACATTTTTAGGAACTCAGTCGGGTTTCCAACTTACTGATGGGAGTTGAATAGTAGAATATAGAAGGTGCAATTTAGAATTTTTGATTGCTGTAATGTTTGCAGCAAGTTTCTAGTCCTCTGTTCTATGAAAATAGCTAATATAACATTTTACAAACTGGGTGGTTTGAGCCCTGAATGCTGATTGGCTGACATGCCCTTAACCGTGGTATGATGGCCATATATCACAAACCCCCCGAGGTGCCTTATTTGTATTATAAACTGGTTACCAACATAATTAGAGCCATAAAAATTAATGTTTTGTCATACCCAGGTATTGGGTATGACAAAACATTTATTTTTACTGCTCTAATTACGTTGGTAACCAGTTTATAATACCAATAAGGCACCTCTGGGGTTTGTGATATATGGCCATTAAACCACGGCTAAGGGCTGTATCCACGCACCCCGCGATGCGTAGTGCCTAAAGAACAGCCCTTAGCCGTGGTATAATGGCCATATATCACAAACCCCAGAGGTGCCTTATTGCTTAAATATATCATTTTAATCAGCTCACATCCATGAATATTAACATTTACATATCCATTTGACTTGCTTAAAGATGCCATATTGCAATTACTGATCATAACATCTTCAGAAATCAATAAATTAGACAGCTATTTGGGGTCATTCTTAATTCATCTTTATATATATGGCTCATTTGGTTATGTATTCTACATCACTATGAACATTTATAAGATATTATTGGGCGTACTACAATTATATTTCATACAGGTATGGTCATACGACATTGATCCAATAAGACCCCATTGAGTTGTTTGGCGGCCATATTGGAAAAAGGCTTCTGTGAGGTTAATGTGTGAATCCTATGATGGCCCTGTATATACAAATCTTTCCTGTTCTAGCTGTGTGTGTGCAATTTGGTTCCAAAAACATAGCTCCACCACTTTATGGAATTCTATTGCTACCCACTGGGCACAGACGTCAATTCAACATCTGTTCAACGTAATTTCATTGAAATGACATGGAAACAATGTTATTCAACCAGTGTGTGTCCAGTGGGTAAGCGTCCAACATTCTAATGTCAATGGCACAATATGGGCGATGTCTAAACAATAGCTGTAGCTGACGCTTTCTAAGTGGATTATATCACATATCATTTAAAAGCTCATTTCATGACCTTTCAGAACCACTTGTCAAACAAAGTTTAAAATGTATCAGGGTTTCCTTTTTTTTTAAAGCAATTTATACATGTAATTCTGATATATACCCTTGAGGTCAAAGTTCTGTTGACCTGAACATTCCGAAAATGTGTATGACGTATAGCTGTGAATCTTAGCTTTCCAATGATATATGATTAAAGGGGATACGTGAGCAGTAACTTGTTGTATACTGACATTGTTTGTCATAAGGTAAAATCCCTATGGGAAAAGTTATGGGATGGAGGGATGAAAGAAAGTGTGATAACACAGAAAGCTACCATTGCTGCACTGCTATCACACATTTTCCAACTATAGGGATATAGCAATATAAAAACTCACTATGAGATGTCACCCTAAGTGACTAGCTCTAAACCTTAAAGCTGAAATATGTAACTTTTTGGGCGATCTGACCAAATTTACAAATTGTGATTGATAGCAAGTCTAAGAAGCAGTAGATCTGTTCTATGTGCGCTATTTCCATGCTTCCCGTTTTTAAGTTTAGTTTTTGTATCTTTTACTTTAGGTTTTGTACACCAGCTTCAAACAGCTGAAAATACAATATTTTTTGCTTATGGAAAATATATTTCACAGCGGTTTAGATGGTGCAATGATTCTCAACACTATACTTGCTTATTTTTCCACATAAATTAGGCGAACTATTAGAATTTTAGCAACCAGGAAATGCAGGAGCGATTTCTGCATAGAGCATCTTGAAAACTAGCCTACAATTCGAAAAACAACAAAAGGGAGTCCCTTCCACTTGTTTTGGTATACAGCTGAGGGATGGGCTTAGGAAACGTAACCCCCATCAAATTCATAGATAGCGCTTGACATGCAAGGACCGATAGTCCATAACATCCACAAGATAGTTTAACTATATCTTGAAGCTAGATACATTTTATTATTCAAGAATCAATGGGTATGCCAATTGCCTATCAATTACCCTTGAACAGCTGTTGCGCTTGTTTACAGTAAGGCACCGGAGGTTGGTGGCACCTTAACTGGGGAGAACGGGCTTGTGGATGGGTAACAAATACATCAAACACATGGTTTCCAGGTGTTTGATGCCATTCCATTTGCTCCGTTCCGGCCATTATTATGAGCCATCCCCCCCATCGGCAGCCTCCTGTGGTTTAAGGGTACCAGCAGTGGAGGCTCCTGAGGGGAGAATGGCACATAATAATACCCGGAACTGAGCAAATGGACCGGCATCAAACACATGGAAACCATGTGTTAGATGTATTTGATACCATTGCATTCATTCCACTCCAGCCAATACCACGAGCCCGTCCTCCCCAATTAAGGTGCCACCAACCTCCTGTGGGTACCAGATATGCCGAGATTTAGCCGCATGGCCTGTGCTTTCAAGTAACTTCGAGCTTCATGACCACACATCACATTTTCAAACTCAGTTGTTGCAGACGTAAGCTCGCCATCTCCAAAATGGTCTGGGATCTAAAAGAGGAAGCAAATAGGATTCAGTGATCAGGATACATCACATAGTTTTTGCGTGTGGTGTGCTCAATGATAAGGACATATGATGTGTTAAGCTAAGTTTAAAAGTTCACGGAAGAATATAGTACATCAGGCTACATAACAATCACTGATCACTTTAAATGGAACACTAGTCACTTTAATAATGTTTACATACTGTTTTACTCAATTCATATGTATATACTGTGTTCTACTGTATTTTTGTTAATGCCACTCAGACATTGCTCGTCCTAATATTTATATATTTCTTAATTCTATTCTTTACTTTTAGATTTGTGTGTGTTGTTGTGAATTGTTAGATACTACTGCACTGTTAGAGCTAGGAACACAAGCATTTCGTTACACCCGCAATATCGTCTGCCACATATGTGAATGTGACCAATAAAATGTAACCAATAAACCAATAAGATGTTATCTATCAGTTCAACAGGTCAACGCTGCTGCCACTTTGTTTGGTTAATAATCTCCATTATGAACAGCGTTTACCCATCTTTTAGGACTGACTGACCCATGTTCAACTGCTGTTTAGATGGAACCCATCTCCACTTCGGCCTTAAAAGTTCTCGCTTGAATATTTGCTACTACCACCAAGATCTTCACCCATGGTAGCTCCACCCACGGGTGCCCGCGCCCTAGGCTTCCGTGCTGACCGCGACTGATTTGTACTTCAGGTCCACTACATGTGTTGGCCCATTCATTGTGTCACGGGGTGTGTTCGGAGAAAACCCTCTGACTTGCTTGAGGGTTAGACTCCTTCAAGGCTGGTAATCCCCCAGAATGCTGTGTCTCTATCACATAAACCTAATAAAAGTAGTAAATCAATGGGGATATCATTTATTGAAATTACCATTGAACTGTAAATCAGATTGCGCGAGACGGATTGAAAAGGAGTGTTCTACTCCATTACGTCCCAGTTCCTTATAGGCTATTATAAACCGGGTAGTTTGGGTCCTGTATGCTGATTGGCTGAAAGCTGTGGTATATCAGACAATATACCACAAGTATGATTCAAAATAACTTTACTGTTCTAATTATGTTTGTAAACCGTTAATAATAACAATAAGGCACCTCAGGGGGTTTGTGGTATATGGCCAATATATCACGGCTAAGGGCTGTATCCAGAAACTCAATGTTGCGTCATGCATATAACAGCCCTTAGCCGTGATATATTGGCCATATACCACACCCCCTCTAGCCTTATTGCTTAATTATATCTCTAGAGGCAAACTTGCTCTGGCACATAGAAAATACATATAATTTAGTAATTTAATAGGAACTCTGTACTCTGACAGCCAAAACGTCAAACAGTCCTCAAATGTGACACAGGTTTGGAAACCTCAGTAACTTTAATTTAATTTCACTCAAATACTTTTGCAAGTACAAAAGATAAACTTATTGTACGCCGTTTTAACACAGATTCAGCGAGCATTTAATGTTGCACAGCTTCCATCCAAGGTACACTATATATACAAAAGTATGTGGATACCCCTTCAAATTAGTAGATTCTGCAATTTCAGCCACACCCATTGCTGACAGGTGTATAAAATTTAGCACACCGCCATGCAATCTCCATAGACAAACATTGGCAGTAGAATGGCCTTACTGAAGAGTTCAGTGACTTTAAACGTGGCACCGTCATATGATGACACCTTTCCAACAAGTCAGAAAATCACATTTCTGCCCTGCTAGATCTTCCCCGGTCAACAGTAAGTACTGTTATTGTGAAGTGGAAACATCTAAGAGCAAAAACGGCCACACAAGCTCACAGAACGGGATCATCTGTCCTCGGTTGCAACACTCACTACCGAGTTCCAAAGTGCCTCTGGAAGCAGCATCAGCACAATAACTGTTTGTAGGGAGCTTCATGAAATCGGATTCCATTGCCGAGCAGCCGAACACAAGCCTAAGATCACCATGCGTAATGCCAAGCGTCGGCTGGAGTGGTGTAAAGCGAGCCGCCATTGGACTCTGGAGCAGTGGAAATGTGTTCTCTGGAGTGATGAATCACGCTTCACCATCTGGCAGTCCAACGGACAAATATGGGTTTGGCAGATGCCAGAAGAATGCTTCCTGCCCGAATGCATAGTGCCACTGTAAAGTTTGGTGGAGTACACTCTAAAAATGAGGGGTTCAACAAGGGTTCTTCTAAGATCCTCAAAGTTCTTCACAGAACCTTAGTATTCTTGGCACTGAAAATGTCCCCCAAAAGGTTCTTCCAAGGGGTTCATCGAGGAACCTCTTTAGTTGGTGGGGGTTCTTGCAGGAACCTAACTGCCCAACTGAAACACTTGGATTTGAATTTGGAAGGACAGCAGGTGCAGGCTCTTAACTAAAAAAAATATAAGATCTCCTCAATTGAAGGTAAGGTTTGTCCCTTGTATGATAAAAATGTACAGTTGAAGTCAGAAGTTTACATCCACTTAGGTTGGAGTCATTAACTCGTTTTTCAACCACTCCACAAATTTCTTGTTAACAACTATAGTTTTGGCAAGTCAGTTAGGACATCTACTTTGTGCATGACACAAGTTATTTAAAAAAATGTTTTTGTTTTCAGACAGATTATTTCACTTATAATTCACTGTATCACAATTCCAGTGGGTCAGAAGTTTACATACACTAAGTTGACTGTGCCTCTAAACAGCTTGGAAAATTCCAGAAAATGATGTCATGGCTTTAGAAGCTTCTGATAGGCTAATTGACATAATTTGAGTCAATTGGAGGTGTACCTGTGGATGTATTTCAAGGCCTACCTTCAAACTCAGTGCCTCTTTGCTTGACATCATGGGAAAATCAAAAGAAATCAGCCAAGACCTCAGACAAACAGTTGTAGACCTCCACAAGTCTGGATATCCTTGGGAGCAATTTCCAAACGCTTGAAGGTACCACGTTAATCTGTACAAACAATAGTACGCAAGTATAAACACCATGGGACCACGCAGCTGTCATACCGCTCAGGAAGGAGACGTGTTCTGTCTCCTAGAGATGAACGTACTTTGGTGCGAAAAGTGCAAATCAATCCCAGAACAACAGCAAAGGACCTTGTAAAGATGCTGGAGGAAACAGGTACAAAAGTATCTATATCCACAGTAAAACGAGTCCTATATCGACATAACCTGAAAGTCCGCTCAGCAAGGAAGAAGCCACTGCTCCAAAACCGCCATAAAAAAGCCAGACTACGGTTTGCAACAGCACATGGGGACAAAGATACTTTTTGGACAAATGTCCTCTGGTCTGATGAAACAAAAATAGAACTGTTTGGCCATAACGACCATTGCTATGTTTGGAGGAGAAAGGGGGAGGCTTGCAAGCCGAAGAACACCATCCCAACCGTGAAGCACAGGGGTGGCAGCATCATGTTGTGGGAGTGCTTTGCTGCAGGAGGGACTGGTGCACTTCACAAAATAAATGGCATCATGAGGAAGGAATATTATGTGGCTATATTGAAGCAACATTTCAAGACATCAGTCAGTATGTTAAAGCTTGGTTGCAAATGGGTCTTCCAAATGGACATTGACTCCAAGCATACTTCCAAAGTTGTGGCAAAATGGCTTAAGGACAACAAAGTCAAGGTATTGGAGTGGCCATCACAAAGCCCTGACCTCAATCCTATACAAAGTTTGTGGGCAGAACTGAAAAAGCGTGTGCGAGCAAGAAGGCCAACAAACCTGACTCAGTTACACCAGCTCTGTCAGGAGGAATGGGCCAAAATTCACAAAACTGTGGAACTAGCTTGTGGAAGGCTAGCCAAAACATTTGACCCAAATTAAACAATTTAAGGCAATGCTACCAAATACTAATTGAGTGTATGTAAACTTCTGATCCACTGGGAATGTAATGAAAGAAATAAAAGCTGAAATACATCATTCTCTCTTCTATTATTCTGACATTTCACATTCTTAAAATAAAGTGTTGATCTTAACTGACCTAAGACAGGGAATTTTTACTAGGATTAAATGTCAGGAATTGTGAGAAACTGAGTTTAAATGTATTTGACTTTAACTGTATATTGTTTTATGATGATACCATCTGTCTTTTCATATTTGTGTAAATCTTTCTAAAAGAGAAAATGGACACTACAATGCATATCAATCAAGAAAGAGGTAAGAATATGTAGGCTATAAGAATATGTTGAAGGCTAGCTGTATTGGGTGCAGATGACTGAACCGCTGACTTTTGTGTCTGTCTGCAGGTATACAGACGAGGAGGCATACGAAGGTATGTCAATTGGTATTGGTATGTTATACAGATCACATTTACCATCCTTCTCCCTTTCCTCTTCGATGAATATCCCATTGGTCTCTACATTAGGTATGTGTATGAAAACCATTATCAATTTTTTTTTTTTCATTCACATTCACCACAAAAACCAAGGTATGGATACTGTCGTGTGCATATTTTGTTAATCATCTGTATAATGACTATTTTTTCGATTCACAGACTTCACCCTCCCTACACCATGCACTGCAAAATCATCCTGGCTATGGATACGGAGAACATCAACACATTAAAACTTCTTCAGGATCGGTGGGTCCCCTGCGGCACGGTTGAGCTAATGTAGGCTAATGTGATTAGCATGAGGTTGTAAGTAACAAGAACATTTCCCAGGACATAGACATATCTGATATTGGCAGAAAGAGTAAATTCTTGTTACTCTAACTGCACTGTCCTATTACAGTGAAATAATACCATGCTATTGTTTGAGGAGAGTGCCCAGTTTTGAACATGAAAAGTTGTTTAATAAACAAATTAGGCACATTTGGGCAGTCTAGATTCAACATTTTGAATAGAAATACAATGGTTCATTGGATCAGTCTAAAACTTTGCACATGCACTGCTGCCATCTAGTGGCCACAATCTAAATTGCCCTTTAGTTAAGTCAATTGTATTTTCCTTAAGGTAGCTTTAGTGTAGCTTAGCTTCTTCCAGTGTGATGTGAAGTAGTTGGTAGGTTGGCAAACTGTTGGACATTTTACCAACCTACTGTTTTGGCAGCATCATGCTGTTTTTCAGCGGCAGGGACTGAGTAGTTAGGATCGAGGGAAAGATGAATGGAGCAAAGTACAGAGAGATCCTTGATGAAAACTTGCTCCAGAGCGCTCAGGACCTCAGACTGGGGCGAAGGTTCACCTTCCAACAGGACAACGACCCTAAGCACACAGCCAAGACAACGCAGGAGCGGCTTCGGGACAAGTCTCTGAATGTCCTTGAGTGGCCCAGCCAGAGCCCGGACTTGAAACCGATCGAAAATCTCTGGAGAGACCTGAAAATAGCTGTGCTGCGACGCTCCCCATCCAACCTGACAGAACTTGAGAGAGCATAATGGGAGAAACTCCCCAAATACAGGTGTACCAAGATTGTAGCGTCATACCCAAGAAGACTCGAGGCTGTAATCACTGACAAAGTGCTTCAACAAACTATACTTATGTAAAGGTGATATAAGTTTTTTATTTTTAATACATTTGCAAACATTTCTAAGAACCTGTTTTTGCTATGTCATTATGGGATATTGTGTGTAGATTGACAAGAAAAATCTATTTTACAATAAGGCTGTAACGTAACAAAATGTGGAAAATGTCAAGGGGTCTGAATACTTTCCAAATGTACTGTAGTTACCATGCTGATGGGAGCTTGCTGCTCCAAGGTGTTCCAGAATAATATCCCAGATCGAAAAAAGAAATTTAGTTATACAAATCTTTGATTATATTTCTGTTTGAGGAAGCTTTCTGCTAACTTGTTAGCTAGCAATTTAATAAGTAGATTTATTCTGTTTGCTTTTGAGCGTAAAACGACCATGTTTCTGTATCGCTGTTATGATTGGTAAGTTACAAAACATCTCCTGGAGTCTGCACATCGCGAAAAGAAGGATGCCAGATTGAGCCGGTGCTCATGTTCAGTATCACTTTTTGATCACGTAACTTGGCTTAAAAATCTGCTTGAACGTCATGAAAGACAATGCTTTGTGCTGGTTACTTACTGGATATCTGAGAGAGAACTTCTGAAGACGTCTCCCGCCTCTCTGAAGGTAAAGACTGCGACCCGTATATTTAAGCAATAAGGCCCGAGAGGGTGTGGTATATGGCCAATATACCACGGCTAAGAACTGTTCATATGCACAACGCAATGCGGAGTGCCTGGACACAGCCCTTAGCCGTGGTATATTGGCAATATACCACAGACCCCTGAAGTGCCTTATTGGTTACCAATGTATGGTTACCAGTGTATGGTTACCAGTGTAATTAGAGCAGTAAAAATAAATGTTTTGTCATACCCGTGGTATACGGGTCTGATATACCACGGCTGTCCGCCAATCAGCATTCAGGGCTCGAACCACCTAGTTTATAATACGATATCAATTGTTATTTTGTAACATTAATTCAAATGTAACAAATTACAGCACCAACGCTGCGACTGTAACTTTTGCCTTTTTTATTTTGTTATGATTGTAATGGCTCCCGAGTGGCACAGTGGTCTAAGGCACTGCATCTAAGTGCAAGAGGCATCACTATAGTCCCTGGTTTGAATCCAGGCTGTATGACATCCGGACGTGATTGGGAGTCCCATAGGGTGGTGTACAATTGGTTAAATAAAAAAGAATGGGCTGAATGTCAGGTGTTCCATTTTGACTGCATTTAAAGTGGTTATTTTGATACACTCATATTAATCCAGTTTCTAGTCTATGCTATTTTATTATGACAATGTAGCAAATGTATTTTTAGTGTGAAGAGAATTGTATGGGGTGCTTTTTGAGAAGGCTATGTGCATGGGCTAACAATCATCTGAGCCTGACCACACTGCATCAAGAGTCCATAACTAGCTAGTATTTCAGCCACATAATACATTGAACCCTAAACTCACAACTGTTGACCCATGTTTTTGTCATTTTAGGACCTGAGTGGTGGGACCAGGGTGTTCTGAAAGTGAAACACAGCTCACTCCCAAATATCCAGCCTCAAAGACCTGAGCAAGAGGAGACTCCTGAGTTGCCTCCAGAAACCCCCACACCTGATAAGGGCCACCCTGATCCCATCTACCTGCTTGCAGCAGTCATTTTCCAGAACACTCACCTGGAGAAGGCAGCTGGCCAGTTATGGCAAGCAGGCAGGGTTTCCTCTACCTGAGGCATCCCAACAGAGCATGTATGAGCTGGCCTTTAACAACTGAGAGGGTTATAGGTAGGACGATACTTCAAAAGGTTTCCCATATTTCTTCTTTCAGCTCATACATACATTTAAGTCATTTAGCTGACGCTCTTATCCAGAGCAATTCACATTTGAGTGCATACATTTTCATACTTTTTTATTTTTCATACTGGTCCCCCATGGGAATCAAACCCACAACCCTGGTGTTGCAAGCACCATGCTCTACCAACTGAGCCACATGCTTGCTCATATTATGTCCTCACATAGTGATGTCTCACGGTGATGACCCCCCCATGAGCTACTTATGCAGAAGGAAACCAACAAAGGCCATTCAGAAACCCCCATCCATTTTCATTCATTCCAGGTCCTCTAAATTGCAATTTAAACCTATTTGATTCTAAGCAAACAAACAGCTATTTGAAAATGAGAATGAATAGCCTAAGGGACATTAATTGACAGGTGGAATTTAATCCTGATAGATTGATGGAAGGAAAAGTGCAAGAGAAAAACCCATTAAATGGCCATGGGGAATTCAGTGTGTGCTACAAATCAATTGGTCCAATAATCTGTTATCTGTGAAACCAGGGATCGGGGGCAGGTCCACGACAGCCAAACTCACGGGGCGCGTAATCACTATGGCAGTAAGGGAGGGGAGGTTAGAGGACTGTCAGTGCAGGCCAAGAGATGGTATCGATTTCTCTCGCTCTCCATGTGCGAGAGGGGCATGTGGTATCTTCGTAGTCAGGAAGGAATTTCTCTCGCTCTCCCAGTGTGAGAGGGGCATGTGGTATCTTCATAGTCAGGAAGGGATTTCTCTCGCTCTCCCAGTGTGAGAAGGGCATGTGGTATCTTCGTAATCAGGAAGGGTTTTTTCTCCCTTTTATGCTATCTGTCCAGTGCACCTAGGTTTTCCTAGCTTGTTGTGGTCCTGGTGTATGTTTCCCACATTTAGGGCTATGAGACTAACTCAGGGTTCCATCTTCTCAAGCTCCATCGCTCCCCTCCTGTAACTGAAAAAAATGTGTTTGTAAGAGCAGAAGTTCAAAGGTCATACAACAAAATAGGGCACTGACTGTTGGATAGAAGGACTCAGAGATCCTATCTTAACTTTATATTTAGTATAGCACATATCTTTATTAATTACTATGGCTAGGAGACCTTATTTCCAGAGTAAAAAAGATGCATTGATTTTTTTTTCCCATTGCAATCCAATTTTTGTTTAGCGCTCATTGCAGTGACAGATTACAACTTCTCTTATCAGTTCCACCTCATTCTGATTCTCCCCATCTTACCTACCCATTTATCCCTGGAATGAGTAAATTTAGAGAGCGCCAGTTAGTGGGATAATGTCCTGGAGATAAAAATGTAGATAAAATGAAGGGGAGATTGACTAGCAGAGACTGACTTTGGGTAACATAGTAGAATAAGCACCAGATACCTCCATGTGTCACGTTGTTCTTCTCCCTAATTGTAGTCATTTACATTTGGACTGTGGCTCACTGCTTATAATGGGACGTAACTACAATGTGTGAGGCTGAATTCATTTGCAAAATGAAGGAAATTTTATGGCTGGTCGATAGAAGGTCCTTACAAAAGACACATTTAAGTGGATTGCTACATTGAAATAGTCTAATCTGCAGTCATGCAGACCTATATAGCCATGACTGCTTACTTTGTGAACACGTACGTAACCTATGTCTGGCACATCAGATTCAGCCACATTTGTTGTGTTGAGAAATTGCTAACCAATGAAATGACACAGCTGAGAAACCAGCCCTAATCTCTCCCGTCGTCCGATGAACGGGACGACTTCAGGCACAGAGATCAATAAAGCCTACAAGACACACACACACACACACACACACACACACACACACACACACACACACACACACACACACACACACACACACACACACACACAGGATGCATCCTACACGTACAGCAGGCGAATGACAATGATCCTAAATCGAGCTGAGGTCAATTGTGAACCTGAAAAAACCTTAAGCAGCGAAAACGAGCAGAGAAAACTGCCAATGAGCCCTGGTATTGATAATGTGATTATAACTATTATCCATTCAGACCAAAAGTAGTCCTAAACCCCATAATGACACACAGAGGACAAAGTGTAGTGTTCCCGTAATGCAGTCGATATTACAGTAATGTGGACTGGTGTGTTGGACAGTGATTTCTGATTACGTCACCCCATTCAATCACACAAAGAACTGAAGCACCGAGGAGACAGTAGGGTTTATGTTCATTGGATGGAGGTGGTTTAGTTTAGTATAGTGATACTGTGTGTTACTGTAATGTAATACATTTCCCCACTGTGAACCCCTAAGTGTGAAACCAAATTTCAATTATTTACAGGGTGGAATAGCAAGATCACAGGGATGTCTCATTCCCTCTCCTCCCTCATTCTTATATATCTTTACCTCCCTCTTTCTTTATCCCTCTCTCTGGCTCTTTCCCATCACTCTTTACCTCCCTCTTTCTTTATCCCTCTCTCTGGCTCTTTCCCATCACTCTTTACCTCCCTATTTCTTTATCCCTCTCTCTGGCTCTTTCCCATCACTCTTTACCTCCCTCTTTCTTTATCCCTCTCTCTGGCTCTTTCCCATCACTCTTTACCTCCCTCTTTCTTTATCCCTCTCTCTGGCTCTTTCCCATCACTCTTTACCTCCCTCTTTCTTTATCCCTCTCTCTGGCTCTTTCCCATCACTCTTTACCTCCCTCTTTCTTTATCCCTCTCTCTGGCTCTTTTTATTTGACCTGGGGAGGGGGTCGTCTGTTCTGCTCTTGACTAAGAGCATGGCTCTTTACCCTGGGAGGCTTCAGTAAATATCAAACACTGTAGGTGAAAGCTATCTGCCGCTGCCATCCTGTCCAAACCGGCCTGCTCTGCTCGCCTGAATAGACTCAGGGGTTTGTTGGCAGAGCTTCTTTTAGATGAACGTGAATTGGGTGCACAGATCTGGAACACTATGAGACAAATAATCCAAGATGGCGTAGCAGTGGGGATGTCTGTTTTGATTGTCTTGTCCCGTCCCTTGTATATATAGCTTTTCTTTGTATATATTTCGTATATATTTGTATACGTTTTTTTATCTCATTTTCCATCTACGGACTGAACATACTCTCCTGCAACCCACCTCACCCAATGTGGTATGGATCTGCTATTTTTACACTTTTGAACCGGAACCCCCTTCAGAAGCTAGCCAGCTAACTAGCTACTAGCTAGTAGTCAGTTAGCCACTGCTAGCAGTCATTACCGTTAACGCAGACTGCCAGCCTCAGCCCGGGCAACTCCTGCCAGCCTGCACAGCGCGATATCTACCCAGAGCATATCGGACTGCTTTTCTCTACCACTTCTCCGGATTCCTACCGCAAGCTCTGAACCTTTACTCCGGATCATCACAGCTAGCTAGCTGCTATCCGAGTGGCTACTCCTGTCTAACGTCTCTGTCCCGAAGCAAGCACCAGTTAGCCTGGAGCTAGCCTCGAACTAGACCCATCTCCCGGCTAGCCGAAGAGATTCCATCAAGCAGTCCCTGGGCTTCAATACCTCTTCTGCCAATTGGCCTGGTTTCAACAGACTCTCCCGTTGTGACTTCCCCCTGAGGCCCATCTGCTAGCCTGCTGCTAGCCCCGGCCTGCTAGCTGTCTGAATCGCCGTGCCTCCAGCTCGGCTAACTACTCACTGGACCCTATGATCACTCGGCTACACATGCCTCTCCCTAATGTCAATATGCCTTGTCTATTTCGGTTAGTAATTTTTGTTATTTCACTGTAGAGCCTCCAGCCCTGCTCAATATGCCTTAGCTAGCCCTTATGTTCCACCCCCCACACATGCGGTGACAGCACCTGGCTTAAATGGGGCCTCTAGAGACAAAACCTCTCTCATCGTCACTCAATGCCTAGGCTTACCTCCACTGTACTCACATCCTACCAAACCCTTGTCTGTACATTATGCCTTGAATCTATTCTTTCGCGCCCAGAAACCTGCTCCTTTTACTCTCTGTTCCGAACTCACTAGACGACCAGTTCTTTTAGCCTTTAGCCATACTCTTATCCTACTCCTCTTTTGTTCCTCTGGTGATGTAGAGGTTAACCCAGGCCATGCAGTCCCCAGCATCACTCCCATTCCCCAGGCGCTCTCATTTGTTGACTTCTGTAACTGTAAAAGCATTGGTTTCATGCATGTTAACATTAGAAGCCTCCTCCCTAAGTTTGTTTTATTCACTGCTTTAGCACACTCCGCCAACCTGGAAGGCCACCAAAAATCAGTAAATTTCCATCCCTAACTATAACATTTTCCGACAAGATAGAACTGCCAAAGGGGGCAGAGTTGATATCTACTGCAGAGATAGCCTGCAGAGTTCTGTCATACTATCCAGGTCTGTGCACAAAAAAATTGTGCTTCTATTAAAAAAAATCCACCTTTCCAGAAACAAGTCGCTCACCATTGCCGCTTGTTATAGACCCCTCTCGGCCCCCAGCTGTGCCCTGGACACCATATGGGAAATGATCGCCCCCCATCTATCTTCAGAGTTCGTACTGTTAGGTGACCTAAACTGGGACATGCTTAATACCCTAGCCTACAATCCAAGCTAGATGCCCTAAATCTCACACAAATCATCAAGGAACCTACCAGGTACAACCCTAAATCCGTAACCATGGGCACACTCTTAGATATCATCTTGACCAACCTGCCCTCTAAATACCCCTCTGCTGTCTTCAACCAGGATCTCAGCGATCACTGCCTCATTGCCTGCTTGCGTACTGGGTTGGCGGTCAAACGACCACCTCTTATCACTGTCAAACGCTCCCTAAAACACTTCAGCGAGCAGGCCTTTCTAATCAACATGGCCTGGGTATCCTGGAAGGATATTGACCTCATCCCGTCAGTAGAGGTTGCCTGGTTGCTCTTCAAAAGTGCTTTCCATCTCCATCTTAAGCATGCCCTATTAAGAAAATATAGAAATAAGAACAGATATAGCCCTTGGTTCACCCCAGACTTGACTGCCCTTGACCAGCACAAAAAAATCCTTTGGCGTTCTGCATTAGCATCGAATAGCCCCCGCGATATGCAACTTTTCAGGGAAGTCAGGAACCAATATACTCAGTCAGTTAGGAAAGCTAAGACTAGCTTTTTGAAACAGAAATTTGCATCCTGTAGCACAAATTCATAACCATAGGCTTTTTTATGGCGGTTTTGGAGCAGTGGCTTCTTCCTTGCTGAGAGGACTTTCAGGTTATGTCGATATAGGACTCGTTTTACTGTGGATATAGATACCTTTGTACCTGTTTCCTCCAGCATCTTCACAAGGTCCTTTGCTGTGGTTCTGGCATTGATTTGCACTTTTCGCACCAAAGTACGTTCATCTCTAGGAGACAGAATGTGTCTCCTTCCTGAGCGATATGACAGCTGCGTGGTCCCATGGTGTTTATACTTGCGTATTATTGTTTGTACAGATGAACGTGGTACCTTCAGGCGTTTGGAAATTGCTCCCAAGGATGAACCAGACTTGGTCTACCATTTTTTTCTGAAGTCTTGGCTGATTTCTTTTGATTTTCCCATGATGTCAAGCAAAGAGGCATTGAGTTTGAAAGTAGGCCTTGAAATACATCCACAGGTACACCTCCAATTGACTCAAATTATGTCAATCAGCCTATCAGAAGCTTCTAAAGCCATGACATCATTTTCTGGATATTTGTTTTTGTAGGTTCTGCCAAAAAAATATCTTGCATAGTTTGTTTTGCATAGTTTGTTTTGTTTCGGTATGTTGCATTGAAGTGGCTAATATTACGTTGATTCGATCTCAATTTTGGGGCGGCAGGTAGCCTAGTGGTTAGAGCGTTGGATTAGTAACCGAAAGGTTGCAAGATCAAATCCCCGAGCTGACAAGGTAAAAATCTATTCTTCTGTCCCTGAACAAGGCAGTTATCCCACTGTTCCTAGGCTGTCATTGAAAATAAGAATTTGTTCTTAACTGACTTGCCTAATTAAATAAAGGTAAAATAAAAATTGCCACAGTAAGGGGAAATGTTGATATTGTTAACTGACAGGACAACCTCTAGAAAGTTGAGTGAAGTTCAATTTTGTGCTTCTCTGTGGGCTGATACCTCAGGGGAGCTGTCTTGGGGCTGCTGCGCACGTGCGCAGTTTAGATAGAACATTGGCTACAGGTTGAGTTTTAGGTGCTTACACCTCAGCTCCGCCCCTGGTCTAATTCAGAGGGGTTGGGTTAAATGCGGCAGACACATTCCAGTTGAATGCTTTCAGTTGTGCAACTGACTAGGTATCCCCAGTTCCCTTTCCCTGTAATAGCTCCTGGTATGAGATATTTATATGTGAATTGACTCTGTGTTTTTCCCTAGGCTGGTTTATAGAGCAGAGAGGAAAATGGCCTCCACATACAGTATCATCACACCATCTCGTCCCAGCTGGGTCTTTCCGCCCTTACTCTGGGCGACCATGTTATTAGGCTTATCTTTAAGATCGGCTGCTGCTATGGTCAAAACACTCATTGACCTGAAGTTGCTGTAAATTATGCAAGGGCTGATTTTAATGTTCCAATCACAAACACACACTGTGTTTAGTGTCTGTTTTGTGTGCGTGTGTGTCATTTAACATTAGAGGTTAATTAATCAGGGCAGCACTGCTGCTGTGTACACACACACAGACACACACACACACAAACACACACACAAACACACTTCCATATACTAAAAACACTTCCCGTCTGCCTCATTTAATTTTCTCCTTCTCAATGAGATGAAGAGGATTTAAAAAAGAAGGAAAAGGCTGTTCTAACAAGATAACCTGGAACATGCATATTGGATAAAGCTCCCGTGCTTTCCTTTCCAATGTGTAGTGAATACACATGGCAAACACAAAGGGGGTTTAGGAACTACAGCCTGACCGACATATCGGTTAACCAAAATTATGGGCCGATATTGGCCTTTTACGGCGTTATTGGTATCGGATGGTAACTCCACCGATATTCAATAAATATTCAATATTCATGCTTATCTGTACACATAGCCATTCTAATGATGTGCCATTATTGTCACAATGTAAGAAATCAACATTTGAAGTATGTATATCAGAATCGGTATTGGATTCATAAAAACATATAGGTCGGGCTCTATTAGAAACCGGTAAAGTGCTGTTCTCTCCCCCTTTCCTGGAGTTGAAAGCTAACGCTCGTGGTTCTGTGGGAGACAGGGAACCAGGCTATGTGAGGCCGTTTACGTATGTGTGTGTGAGGCTGTGGGCGTGTGAGGCTGTGTGTGTGTGAGGCTGTGGGCGTGTGAGGCTGTGTGTGTGTGTGACTGTGTGAGTCAGACACAAAACATCTAAACTCATCATGAGGGGCTGCAGTGGCTAGCTGGTTTGTGTACCCCCTAATGAGAGCAATGCACAGGGGATGTGCTGTATCTTGGTATTACAATCACTGATTACATTACTGGCAATGTGTGATTAATAAGTGTCATCAATGTCACATCAGGTTTTAATTTCAGACATAGTAAATTAACTGCGGTAAATGAACTAGCTAAATGAAATCTCTGATTAACTCCATTAAAAACGAAAATGAACGTTTAATTGCATGAATAAAAAATCCCCATCTAATTGAATTATCGTTTCGAGTTCTTTGCTCTGCCTCTCTGTTCTCATTAGACGGGTTCTGACTGCCCTACTGTTGTTCTATAGCAGGCGGTCTCTCTCTCTCTCTCTCTCTCTCTCTCTCTCTCTCTCTCTCTCTCTCTCTCTCTCTCTCTCTCTCTCTCTCTTGGTCTCTCTCTCTGTTGCTCTCTTTCTCTCTCTGTTGCTCTCTTTCTCTCTCTGTCCCTCTCTCTCTCTCTTGCTCTCTCTGTCTCTCTCTGTCTCTCGCTCTCTCTCCTTTCCAGACAAGAGCTCATCAGTAGATAAGGAGTTTCAGCCCTAGTCATTTATTCCAGTGTGTTAGGTGTATAATTCTTAGTGCTACTCTCAGGCCTGTTTCAAATGATCTGGTCTGGCCTAGTCTGGTATAGTCTGGTCTAGTCTGGAGAGATAATTAGAGGTAGAGATGATAGAGATGAGATTGGCCCCATCCTGAACCATTATCTCAACATGATGGAAATATTAATTGTCACATTCTCTCTCTCTCTCTCTCTGAGTTAATTTTAGGCCCTGGTTACGTTATTGAAACATTCTCTTTGCTTTTCCCCCACAGACCAAGAGCTCCTGGAGGAAATCATGATTGACAGCTGCTTTTAACTCGCTCAACCAATGGTGAGTGAAAACAAATGTTCGCCCAGCAAGAAGGAAGTTCTGGATTGGTTTCAATCTGCTTGGCTTTCTCTAACTAACTTCCTGACTCTACCACTGTACTCCAGAACTCTCAATGTCCTGCTCCGGTAGCCTTTTCATACCACTCATCTGTAACTGTGATATGATTACTATATTGATATAACACCTTTCATCACATCACAAAGCACTTTGTGTCGCGGTTACTCCCCTCATTAACGCCTATCACTTCCTTTGGAGCCTCACATCTGAGAGAACATAGAAAACTTGGCTAATCGGTTGTTTGTTGCATTATTTCTGTTCTCAAACAAAAACACTCCCTCAATTAGTGATGAGATCAGGATGCTGTACGTGTTGCCCTGGGCTGCCCTGGGCTATGCCTGTGTGCTCGCCTCTTAGCGCTCTGCCTCGAGTCTGAGTGTATTCTGGTCGATGCGTATCCCTCCTCTGTCTGATTCTGGGAGTGGCTGCCTGGGCTGTGAGCCCAATGAAAGTAGCACTACGCATTGTAGCTGTAAAGAGAAGTTTAGTTTGGAGAACCCGGCTTAACAAAGAACAGCAACTATTTCCCTTGTGATTGTTGAACTATAATGAACCTCAAACAGAGGTTTAAATAACCAGCTAATCAGGACAGGAGGAGAGATGCTTTTCTGTGGAATAGAGAGATGGTGAATGTGTGAATTTAGAATAATAATGTTGGAGATTGTAATGTGAGGGTTGACTCAATTTAATGTAGTCGTGTACACACACACACACACACACACACACACACACACACACACACACACACAGGCCTACAGTAGTACCTGTGTGAAATATGGCCTTGCCTGGAATTAATGGATTTTTCCATGGTGAGGTGGCAGGTGGTTATTCTGCATCCCACCAGGAGACAATAAAGCCCAGACACAATGAGGCTCTCTTTAAAACTCACTCTCGTGTCATATTACACCCCTGGCATCTATAAAGTTCAACCTTGATAGAGAGAGAAGGAAAGAGAAGGAAAGAGGTGCAGAGGGAAAATGATAAAGAGGGGAGATAAACCTGGTAGGGGAACTAAAGCCTGGAGTGCTCACTGAGGCTGGAAATAGAGTGAAGTGACCATGCAGAGACCAGAGAGACAAAGTATAGGAGATGAATTGACACACTTAGCCTAAAACGGCACAGTATCTACAATTATCCTGATGATAGATCATGCATAGCAGCGACCTCTGTATTTGTAGACCTCATTATTTCAACATGACTTTGTCCATCACAGCCAGTGTCTTGCTATCCAGTGTCCAGTGCCCAGTGTTAAGTGGTTAGTGTTAGGTGGGCCTGGGGTCACAGCACAGCAGTAGGGGGGACACCACAAAACAACAGAACTGTTTACTATCCCAGCCAGCCACTGGCCCACCACTGTATGCTGTTGCCAGGCAACCCAGGACAACCGGGGGAATTTCACCTCTCGCCCCGTCGGGTTCAACCTTGGTAGAGGGCGGGAGAGGCTGAAGGGGTGTTGGACGGGAGGAGGGAGAGAGGGATGGAGGGGATGTCTCTGATGTCAACCTTTCCAAAATCGGATTAAAAGCCCCTAACGAGCTGCCGCTAATTCTTCAGCCTTGCGTTAGCATTAGCCTAGCGTAGCGTCTCGCACCATTAGCCTTGCCATGGCAATCTGTTTCTGCCATGCAACACCATCTGCCACTAATGTGATCCGTGTCCCTCGCGCCCTGATGGAGAGAGAGGGAGAGAGAGAGAGTAAGGGAGAGAGAGTAAGGGAGAGAGAAGAATGTGATAGAGCGTGAAAGTGCGAGAGAGCGGGAGAGGAAGAGATGGTGAAGAGAGGGTGATAAGAAGCTGGCGGGAGCAAGAGAAAGAGTGAGGGATAGATAGTGTGAACGTGTTAGAGGGAGGTAAAGCGAGAGGAAGTGTGACTTATTTTTGTGTTTAATTAAGAGGTAGAAGCCAGGTCATGGCAGGATATCCTAAAGCAGATCCACCATACCTCTGAGTGGAGGAGTGGGGACTGCAGTGTACCTGCCCAAAACACCCACAGGAGCTACACGGCTCTGTGGATCACTTAGCCTAATCAATAAATCCATCAAACTGCCTTCACTGTTCCCTTGATGCTTTCACAGATTAAGGTAGGGCTGTGACGATACCAGTATCAGCTGTTTTTTTCCATGGCAAAAATGAAAACACGACGCAGCCAAATGCTTTGATCCTTTAAAAACCTGCTGTATGTAAAGTCTTGTGTGCTGTAGCTTGGAAAATAAATACATGTGACTCTGGATGACAACAATGACAACAATGATGTTTGTTACAGTAGGGCTGTTTCTCGTGTTTTGTTTAATTGCCATGATACTAACGAGAATCGCGATGCTGGTATCGTCCCGACCCTAGATGAAAGTGATAGGCTAATTTATATAATTTGAGTCAATTGGAGGTGTACCTGTGGATGTATTTAAAGGGCTACCTTCAAACTCAGTGCCTCTTTGCTTGACATCATGGGAAAATCAAAAGAAATCAGCCAAGACCTCAGAAAAATTGTAGACCTCCACAAGTCTGGTTCATCCTTGGGAGCAATTTCCAAATGCCTGAAGGTACCGCGTTCATCTGTACAAACAATAGTACGCGAGTATAAACACCATGGGACCACGCAGCCGTCATACCGCTCAGGAAGGAGATACGTTCTGTCTCCTAGAGATGAACGTACTTTGATGCGAAAAGTGCAAATCAATCCCAGAACAACAGCAAAGGACCTTGTGAAGATGCTGTAGGAAACAGGTACAAAGGTATCTATATCCACAGTAAAACGAGTCCTATATCGACATGACCATTGTTATGTTTGGAGGAAAATGAGGACAAATGTCCTCTGGTCTGATGAAACAAAAATAGAACTGTTTGGCCATAATGACCATTGTTATGTTTGGAGGAAAAAGTGGGAGGCTTGCAAGCCGAAGAACACCATCCCAACCGTGACGCACGGGGGTGGCAGCATCATGCTGTGGGGGTGCTTTGCTGCAGGAAGGACTGGAGCACTTCACAAAATAGATGGCATCACGAGGAAGGAACATTATGTGGATATATTGAAGCAAAATCAAGACATCAGAGGATTTATGCTTTTGCCACAAATAAGAGTATAGGATGAGTCAACATAATTATTTGGGTATGAGTTAACAGAATATGAACTTTTAAAAGTGAGATTTTCACTGGACAGTTACTTTAAAGTAGTGGTTACTATCTATGGCAGCAGTGAATTATCCTGACTGTGTCTAGGCTATCTCTGAGGTTGGATGATAAAGAATAGTGATTGTTGAACCGTGTCAATTCAATCTCTCTCTATGTTCCCTCTGGTATAGGCAGGTAACTGTTGAAGAATAACTGCTTTATCTTTGCTGTATCTGGTGTTTTCTCTCTCTGGCTGACAGACAGTTGGTTCGCTATTAAAGTGTAAGGCAGTTGACTGTTAGAGTGTGATATTTCTATCCGTTCTCACTCTATACTGTTCTCCTTCTGGTAGACTGTTGATTGTTGAAGCAAAACTTCTCTATCCATCCCAACTCGGCTGTGTTTTCCTTTTCTGTTGGCTATTGAAGTGTGACTGATCTATGTGTTCTACGCTGTATTCTCTCTCCATCCTGATGACCACATGAGTCTGATCTATGTGTTCTAACTCTACGCTGTGTTCTCTCTCCTACCTGATGACCAGATGAGTCGTATTCAGGATCGGATTATCTGGGACCCAAAGATACCATATGATAGCAAAATGTGTAGAATTGCATGAAATTAGCATTAAAAAAGCTAAATATTTTCTTACTCTCATGGCAAAATGTGTACAATAATAGCAGGAAATTAGCTGTAAAAGTGCAAGAGATGCACTTTTTCTCTGCCCCATTGCAAAACATTTAGAAAACAAGTAAATTAGTTTTAAAACTGCAAAATGTTCTTGTAGCCTCATGACAAAATGTGTAGAATAGCGTCATAAATGTATTTTCTCTCTGCACCATGGCCAAATGTGTTGAAATGCAGGAAAATGGCTGGGCCCCAAATGGGGTAGATCTGGCCCTGGTCTGATCTATGTGTTCTAACTTCACACTGTGTTCTCTCTCTAGCCTGATGACCAGATGAGTCCGATCTATGTGTTCTAACTCCACACTGTGTTCTCTCTCTAGCCTGATGACCAGATGAGTCCGATCTATGTGTTCTAACTCCACACTGTGTTCTCTCTCTAGCCTGATGACCAGATGAGTCTGTTCTATGTGTTCTAACTCCACACTGTGTTCTCTCTCTAGCCTGATGACCATATGAGTCTGATCTATGTGTTCTAACTCCACACTGTGTTCTCTCTCTAGCCTGATGACCATATGAGTCTGATCTATGTGTTCTAACTCCACACTGTGTTCTCTCTCTAGCCTGATGACCATATGAGTCTGTTCTATGTGTTCTAACTCCACACTGTGTTCTCTCTCTAGCTTGATGACCAGATGAGTCCGATCTATGTGTTCTAACTTCACACTGTGTTCTCTCTCTCTCTCGCCTGATGACCAGGAAGTTCCTCCCTCGGGAACACTAGGGGGAGGAGCTTGTACAGGAAGTCAGGGAAGTGGAGAACTGCCTCCCCAGGTAAGAGGGAAAGGAGGGGGTGTACTGTATGTGTAAACAGAATCTATGTGTTGTTGTTGTGTTAGGCGGCTGAGGGGTATGAGGGACTGTTTGAATAAGATTCCATGTTGTAGGTTTAAGACCAAGCTGGCAGCCTCCCTGGCTCACTGTAGGATCAAACAAGACCTCCTGCCCATCAACTGCATCCTCAATGAGGCTGTGAGGAAGAAACAGGAGAGAGCCAACAGCCTGCCCATCTACGCTTGGGTCAACACAATCAAGAGCATGTCAGCACACTGCACACACAGATGGCACACACACAAACACACATGGACACACACACGTCCACACACATGCACATAGCTCTGAGGTTGTGGGTGTTGACCAATGGTTTATGATCCAGGTGCCCTGAGAACATCCCATTAATCTACAGTTGGTGTGTGTGTGAGAGAGAGAGAGATTGTGTGTGTGTGCTTTCCTGCTGTGCTCCAGACAGCCTGATTCAGTGGGGTGTAAATCCCGTTGTAGTGGACAGATCCAATCTGCAACAACCCTCAGCAAGGCCTGCGACTCTGGAGGTCACCTGTGGTGTGTGTGTGTGTGTGTGTGTGTGTGTGTTTGTGCTTGAGAGGTTTTTTTGACACACACACAGGACATAACGTATTACTTACTAGCAGAAGTGACAACAGTGGTAGAAGCCTTTTAAAAGACCATTTGGGGATTTTACATGCTATAATGACTCTCACACCCTGTCATCCCTCTTTCCCTCTTTCTCCTTCTCCCTCTCCTCTCTTCCACCAAGCCTTGATGAGGTGTGGGGCATCCTGGAGCGAAGGGGGATTCTCTCAGGTGAATTCCGTCTGGCAGTTGGAGGGGCAGTCCTTCTGTCAGAACCCCCACTATGTGGACATGTTGGTGTTTCCCCCACAGCTCAAAGCTGACCTGCCTAGTGACTAGAAACTCATCATACAGGTAGCTAGTACTGCACGACTGTGTACGAAATTCCACCTATTCCTTGTATAGTGCACTATTGTTAACCAGGACAGGCTGCCATTTCAGACATCCCAGGGCTTAATTCTAAACCGAACATTGGCATTTATAGATTACTTTGACACCTTTTGGAAATAAGTGGAGGTTCTACAGGAATGACGGAGTCCATCCAAATCATCTTGGTGCCTGGACCCTGTCCACGCATTTCAAAGCCGCGTTGAGAAAATGACTTATCAGTGACCCAAGCCCTACTCAGATTATCCCTACCATTGTGTCGCTGAGCTGTCGTAGTGCTGCTGTAAATGTACATGTTCCCAGGGGTGTGGCCAGTCATAATGTAAGAAGCCTAATTTATGTTCCTCTAAATTCCTCTGTCAATCCGACAGCTACTGTCAGCAGTAATCATGGGCCTATGAACCTGAGTTATACTGTTAGCACTGAGACGGTTTGCCCTAGTAGGAAGCCTGCTGTGTGCAGTTCATCCTTCACCATCAACTCAAATATAAATATCACTGTCATGTCTATTTCTGATAAGCCTCCCAGTAAAGCAATAACGTTTTTGGTATATATATATATATATATATACAGTTGAAGTCGGAAGTTTCGAGTCATTAAAACTAGTTTTTTTACCACTACACAAATTTCTTGTTAACAAACTATAGTTTTGGCAAGTCGGTTAGGACATCTACTTTGTGCATGACACAAGTCATTTTTCCAACAATTGTTTTACAGACAGATTATTTCACTTATAATTCCCTGTATCACAATTTCAGTGGGTCAGAAGTTTACATACACTAAGTTGACTGTGCCTTTAAACAGCTTGGAAAATTCCAGAAAATGATGTCATGGCTTTAGAAGCTTCTGATAGGCTAGTTTATATACTTTGAGTCAATTGGAGGTGTACCTGTGGATGTATTTCAAGGCCTACCTTCAAACAGTGCCTCTTTGCTTGACATCATGGGAAAATCAAAAGAAATCAGCCAAGACCTCAGAAAAAAATGGTAGACCTCCACAAGTCTGGTTCATCTTTGGGAGCAATTTCCAAACGCCTGAAGGTACCACGTTAATCTGTACAATCAACAGTACGCAAGTATAAACACCATGGGACCACGCAGCTGTCGTACCACTCAGGAAGGAGACGGAGTTCTGTCTCCTAGAGACGAACATACTTAGGTGTGAAACGTGCAAATCAATCCCAGAGCAACAGCAAAGGACCTTGTGAAGATGCCAACAGGTACAAAAGTATCTATATCCACAGCCAAACAAGTCCTATATTGACATAACCTGAAAGGCCCCTCAGCAAGGAAGAAGCCACTGCTCCAAAACCGCCATAAAAAAGCCAGACTACGGTTTGCAACTGCACGTGGAGACAAAGATCGTACTTTTTGGACAAATGTCCTCTGGTCTGATGAAACAAAAATAGAACTGTTTGGCCATAATGACCATTGTTATGTTTGGAGGAAAAAGGGGGAGGCTTGCAAGCCGAAGAACACCATCCCAACCGTGACGCTTGGGGGTTGCAGCATCATGTTGTGGGGGTGCTTTGCTGCAAGAAGGACTGGTGCACTTCACAAAATAGATGGCATCACGAGGAAGGAAAATTATGTGGATATATTGAAGCAACATTTCAAGACATCAGTCAGGAAGTGGGTCGCAAAGGGGGTCTTCCAAATGGACAATGAATCCCAAGCATACTTCCAAAGTTGTGGCAAAATGGCTTAAAAGGACAACAAAGTCAAGGCACTGGAGTGACCATCACAAAGCCCTGACCTCAATCCTATAGAACATTTCTGGGCAGAACTGAAAAAGCATGTGCGAGCAAGGAGGCCTACAAACCTGACTCAGTTACACCAGCTCTGTCAGGAGGAATGGGCCAAAATTCACCCAACTTATTGTGGGAAGCTTGTGGAAGGCTACCCGAAACGTTTGACCCAAGTTAAACAATTTAAAGGCAATGCTACCAAATACTAATTGAGTGTATGTAAACTTCTGACCCACTGGGAATGTGATAAAAGAAATAAAAGCTTAAATAAATCACTCTCTTCTTTTATTCTGACATTTCACATTCTTAAAATAAAGTGGTGATCCTAACTATCCTAAGACAGGGGAATTTTTACTAGGATTAAATGTCAGGAATTGTGAAAAACTGAGTTTAAATGTATTTGGCTAAGGTGTATGTAAACTTCCGACTTCAACTATATATACTGTATATTTGACTTTTTACCCCTTTTTCTCCCCAATTTTTGTGATATCCAAATGGTAGTTACAGTCTTGTCCCATTGCTGCAAATTCCATACGGACTCGGGAGAGGCTAGGGTCGAGAGCCATGTGTCCTCCGAAACACGACCCTGCCAAGCCGCACTGCTTCTTGACACACTGCTCGCTTAACCCGGAAGCCAGTCGCATCAATGTGTCAGAGGAAACACCGTACAACTGGCGACCGTGTCAGCGTGCATGCGCCTGGCCCACCACAGGAGTCACTAGAGCGCGATGGGACAAGGACATCCCTGCCGGCCAAACCCTCCCCTAATCCGGACGACACTGGGCCAATTGTGCGCCGCTTCATGGGTCTCCCGGTCGCGGCCAGCTGCAACACAGCCCGGGATCGAACTCGGATCTGTAGTGACGCCTCAAGCACTGCGATGCAGAAGAAACAAGGTTAATGAAATCAATAACTTGCTAGAACCAGAAAGCGTTCATATACTGGCTATCTCTGAAACTAATTTAGTAATTCTTTTTATGATACAGTGGTAGCAAATATATGATTCTAACATCTACAGAAGAGTCAGGAATGCAAATGGGTGAGGTGTTGCTGTTTATATTCAGTTGTATTCCTGTAAAGCTTAGAGGATCTCATGTAAAATGCTGTTGAAGTAATATGGCTACAGTTTCACTTGCCTCACCTAATGCCTATTCTTGTGGGAAGTTGCTATAGACCACCAAGTGCTAACAGTCAGTATTTGGATAATATCAGTCAACCTACCAGGGTAGTTACAAACAGCACAGGAATGGAATCATCCACATGTATTGATCACATCTATACTAATGCTGCAGAAATCTGCTCTAAAGCAGTATCCAAATCCATTGGATGTAGTGATCATAATGTAGTAGCCATGTTTAGGAAAACTAAAGTTACAAAGGCTGGGCCTAATATAATGTATAAGAGATACATACAACAGTTTTTTTTGTGATTCCTATGTTGAAGATTAAAATAATATTTGCAACTTGGATGGAACATTTACTGAGGATGATAGCAGATTATATTGCCGCTGCTATTTGCCATCCCTTCAATCTAAGTCTACAGGAAAGTGTGTGCCCTCAGGACTGGAGGGAAGCTAAAGTCATTCCTCTACCCCAAAATAGTAAAGCACCCTTTACTGGTTCAAACAGCCGACCAATCAGCCTGGTACAAAAACCTTAGTAAACGTTTGGGAAAAAATGTGTTTGGCCAGATAAAATGCTATTTCACAGTAAACCAAATAACAACTGACTTTTAGCATGCTTGTAGAGAAGGGCACTTAACATGTTACGGCACTTACATAAATGACTGATTATGGTATTTATGAATTGATGATATGAAGCTTGTGGGAGCTGTTTTGTTAGACTTCAGTGCAGCTTTTGACATTATCGATCATACAGTGCATTTGGAAAGTATTCACACACCTTGACTTTTTCCACATTTTGTTACGTTACAGCCTTAGAGTGACCATTGAGTTCTTGGTCACCTCCCTGACGAAGGCCCTTCTCCCCCCGATTCCTCAGTTTAACCGGGCGGCCAGCTCTAGGAAGGGTCTTGGTGGTTTCTCAACTTCTTCCATTTAAGAATTATGGAGGCCACTGTGTTCTTGGGGACCTTCAATGCTGCAGAAATGTTTTGGTGCCCTCCCCAGATCTGTGCCTTAACACAATCCTGTCTTGGACAATTCCTTTGACCTAATGGCTTGGTTTTTGCTTTGACATGCACTGTCAACTGTGGAACCTTATATAGACAGGTGTGTGCCTTTCCAAATCATGTCCAATCAATTGAATTTACCACAGGTGGACGCCAATCAAGTTGTAGAAACAGCTCAAGGATGATCAATGCAAACAGAATGCACCTGAGCTCAATTACGAGTCTCATAGCAAAGGCTCTGAATACTTATGTAATTAAGGTATTTTTATTTTGAATAAATTAGCAAACATTAAAAAAAAACTGTTTTCGCTTTGTCATTATGGGGTATTGTGTGTAGATTGATTAGGGAAAAATGTAATTTAATCCACTTTACAATAAGTCTGTAACGTAAGAAAATATGGAAAAATTCAAGGGGTCTGAATACTTCGCGAATGCACTGTAATCTGCTGCTGGGAAAACGTATGTGTTATGGCTTTACATCCCCTGCTATGTTGTGAATCAAGAGCTACCTGTCTAACAGAACACAGAGGGTGTTCTTTAATGGCAGCCTCTCCAACATAATCCAGGTAGAGTCAGGCATTCCCCAGGGCAGCTGTCTAGGCCCCTTAAGTTTTTTCAAGCTTTACTAATGACCTGCCACTGGCACTGAGTAAAGCCTGTGTGTCTATGTATGCTGATGACTCAACATTATACACGTCAGCTACCACAACAAGTGAAATCACTGCAACACTTAACAAACAGCTGCAGTCTGTTTTAGAATTGGTGGCAATTAATAAGTTAATAATTATATTTGGGACAAACCATTCACTAAACCTTAAACTTTGTACTGAATTAAGTACGTTGAGGAGACTAAACTGCTTGATGTACCCCTGGATTGTAAACTGTCATGGTCAAAACATATTGATACAACATCAGCTAAGATGGGGAGAGGTCTGTCCGTAATAAAGTGCTCTGCTTTCTTGACGTTGCTATCAACAAAACAAGTCCTATAGGCCCTAGTTTTGTCACACCTGGACTACTGCCCAGGCATATGGTAAAGTGCCACAAAGAGGGACATAGACAAATTACAGTTGCCCCAGAACAGGGCAGCATGGCTGACCCTTAAATGTACACATAGAGATAACATCAATAGATGCATGTCAATCCCTCCTGGCTCAAAGTAGAGATTGCATTACTACTTGTCTTTGTGAGAGGTATTTACATGTTGAAAGCACTGAGCTCTGTTCAAACAACTAGCTCACAGGCCAGACACCCATGCATACCCCACAAGACATGCCACCTGGGGTCTCTTTACAGTCCCCAAGTCCAGAACACGCTCCGTGAAACACACAGTACTACACAGAGCCATAACTACATGGAACTCTATTCCACATCAAGTAACTCATGTCAGCAGTAAAATCAGATTTTATAAACAGATAAAACTACACCTTTTGATACAACGTGGACTATGAAGAGACGCACACGAGGACACACACACACGCATACGCACACACACCCTAGCACACACACATAATTATGGCTGTACTGTACGACCGCTTGCATCCATAAATCCAAGTAAACTTTTCTATGCAAATGCTTCACCTTCCATTGTGAATACAGAGTACCCATTTGTGCCACTCTATAAAACCTTCCTCCTTGTTTCTGGGAGTGCTGCAGAGCTCTAAGCTTCTCACTTTAATTTCTTGTCCTGCCACAGCCTCTCTGAGCGCAGTGCCACACAAGCACAGTGAAATCTGATTACACAGCCAAATTCAGTTAAGCATTCAATACCACTGCTAAATTAATCACTTCCCCTCTCTCCTCATCTCTCTCACTCCTTCCATTCTCAACGTCCTTGCTTTTTCCCTTCTCTCTTTTTCTTCTCCCTACAAAGACTGTGAAATTGATACGAACTAGAGAAAGTCAAATTAGCTGGCTCTGTTGCATTGTGCTACATTCAGCATTATCTCTAGTGGGGGACTCTGTTGGTTGAAGGACATCTCCATAGTAATCTGATCGTGCTGGGGGTAACTTTCTCTCTCACGCTCTCTACTCTCTACTCTCTCTCTCTCTCTCTCTCTCTCTCTCTCTCTCTCTCTCTCTCTCTCTCTCTCTCTCTCTCTCTCTCGCTTTCTCCTTTTTTTCTGTTTGTGGAAAAAGTCTCTAGTCAAGTTATAACCCTGCCTATCTCTTTCCTTCTCCCCCTCCTCCATCTCCCCCTTCCCTCTCTAACCCTTCTCAACCACCCTTCCCTAGGATAGGTCATGTAGTGTGGGTCCCTGCGTGGTCTAGTTGTAACAGTCTCTCTGTCCTCCTCTAGGATAGGTCATGTAGTGTGGGTCCCTGCGTGGTCTAGTTGTAACAGTCTCTCTGTCCTCCTCTAGGATAGGTCATGTAGTGTGGGTCCCTGCGTGGTCTAGTTGTAACAGTCTCTCTGTCCTCCTCTAGGATAGGTCATGTAGTGTGGGTCCCTGCGTGGTCTAGTTGTAACAGTCTCTCTGTCCTCCTCTAGGATAGGTCATGTAGTGTGGGTCCCTGCGTGGTCTAGTTGTAACAGTCTCTCTGTCCTCCTCTAGGATAGGTCATGTAGTGTGGGTCCCTGCGTGGTCTAGTTGTAACAGTCTCTCTGTCCTCCTCTAGGATAGGTCATGTAGTGTGGGTCCCTGCGTGGTCTAGCTGTAACAGTCTCCCTGTCCTCCTCTAGGATAGGTCATGTAGTGTGGGTCCCTGCGTGGTCTAGTTGTAACAGTCTCTCTGTCCTCCTCTAGGATAGGTAATGTAGTGTAGGCCCATGCATGGTGTGCCCCCTGTTGCCCACTGAGGGCGACGTCCTGATGGCTGGCTCCTCCTCCGGTCTCTCCTTGTCAAACACCAACTCCCTGGTCGCCCACAGCAACACCCATGGCAACAGCCAATCGAAAATCTGTCTGTGTTGGCGACAGCCCACCCGCCCAGAGGGAGGAGCTACAGGAGGTCCTTGCCAACATGGCCTGCAAGTGTGTGTGTGTGTGTGTGTGTGTGTGTGTGTGTGTGTGTGTGTGTGTGTGTATTTGTGAGAGTTTTAGAATACATTTCAAGACTCTTCTTTTGGTTTTTAAATCAATCCACGATTGTGCACCTCAATAGATGTCAGACATACTTTTAAGTTATGTATCCAGTAGGTCCCTCAGGTCCTTTAACTATCCCAAAACTTAGGACCAAGAAGCATGGAGAGGCAGCCTTTAGTTATTATGCCCCCAGCCTCTGGAATAGCCTGCCAGAGAAAATTTGAAAAAGTAGTTCACTACATCCAAACTACTTGGTGAAGAATTCTGGTATCTAAATCTGAACTGTCATAGACATTGGAACAATAGATGTTCAGGTGTTAACAGAATGCGTCATTTCATTTAGCCTATTAAACAATGTTTTTTTTAAGTCAAAATTAGGAAGGTCTGATGCCTACTTCACCCATATATTTTATTTTTTTGCAAAAAAAGTAGTGTGTAGTGCCAGTAGGTAGCTACACGGCAAAAAAGTAATTAACTACTGAGAACACTACCAATAATTGAATTTAGTTTAACTACACCAGCAACTGCAAGGCATAGTTAAATTACTAATTGAACCACATGTAGTTCACTACTTCCCAACACTGACCCTCCAGCATACACCCCTATAGCCCTATAACCCAACGGATGTACAGCTTACACTTGAATTTGCTTTGACTTTGTCCAAAGTCAACCAAAGTTAGATTGTAGATGAGCAGAAGTGTAAAGACATCTCTGTCCCTCTGTTTCAGACCTGCTCCAGGACCGGTCACAAGGTTCCATAGCCCAGACCAAGCTGGACACACTGGTGGCACAGCAGAAGAGAGACATTGTCCATGCCCTGAAGTGTGAGTGTGTGAACTCACAGAGGGAGAGAGAGCGTTTTATCTCAAATCAAATCATATAAAATTGTATTTGTCTTAAGAGTCTTATGGCTTGGTGGTAAAAACTGTTTAGAAGCCTCTTGGACCTAGACTTGGCGCTCCGGTACCACTTGCCGTGCGGTAGCAGAGAGAACAGTCTATAACTAGGGTGGCTGGAGTCTTTGACAATTTTTAGGCCTTCCTCTGACACCGCCTGGTATAGAGGTCCTGGATGCCAGAAAGCTTGGCCCCAGTGATGTACTGGACCATACGCACCCCCCTCAGGATGCTCTCGATGGTGGAGCTGTAGAACCTTTTGAGGATCTGGGGACCCATGCCAAATCTTTTCAGTCTCCTGAGGAGGAATAGGTTTTGTCGTGCCCTCTTCATGACTGTCTTGGTGTGCTTGGACCCTGCTTGTTGGTGATGTGGACGCCAATGAACTTGAAGCTCTCAACCTGCTCTACTACAGCCCTGTAGATGAGAATGGGGGCGTGCTCAGTCCTCCTTTTCCTGTAGTCCACAATAATCTTTGTCTTGATCATGTTGAGGGAGAGGTTGTTGTCCTTGTACCACACTGTCAAGTCTCTGACCTCCTCCCTATAGGCTGTCTCGTTGTTGTCGGCGATCAGGCCTACCACTGTTGTGTCATCGGCAAACTTAATGATGGTGTTGGAGTCGTGCCTGGCCGTGCAGTCATGAGTGAATATCTGTGGGTGTGCGCGTGTCTGTGCTCACACACCCTCTTTCTCAAATCTGATCTCATCTGCAATTACAGCAGAGTATCCCTCTGAGAGGCTCTAAGTCTTAACTAGAAATGTTAGTGTTTCCTGGTCAGGTCAGGAACTCTACTGTTAGAGCTACACAGGAGCTGAGTCTACTGACAAACAACAACTCTATAATCCTCCCCATGCTGTGCCCAGTTGTCACGACTTCCGCCGAAGTCGGTGCCACTCCTTGTTCGGGCGGCGTTCGGCGGTCGACGTTGCCGGTCTTCTAGCCATCACTGATCCACTTTTCATTTTCCATTTGTTTTGTCTTGTTTCCCCCACACACCTGGTTGTCATTCCCTTATTACTTGTTGTTTATTTAACCCTCTGGTTCTCCCATGTCTGTGTGTGAAATAGTTTATTTTGGTGGTACGTTTCCTGCTGGTTTGCGCCTTATTTCGTATTGTTGTACTTTGTGCTGCCGCACTTGTATTCTGTGGGCATTTGGTTTGTGACGCTATTGCGTTCATTGGTTTACTGTGCCTCAGTAAAGTGCTTTTGTCCACTCATCTCTGCTCTCCTGCACCTGACTCTCACGCACCAGCTACACACACCGCCTTGACAGAATTTCACACCCCAAAATATGGAGTCAGCAGCAGCAGGTGCCCCTGCTATAGGGGTCGAGGAGCGCGTCCAGGAGCACACGGCGATGCTTCACCATCTCGGCGCCACCATGGACCGCGTCCTCCAGACCATGGATCGTTGGGAGAGACAGAGTTTCTCCGGCGCCTCCGCCCGTCCAACCAGGGTCTCCACTACTCGCCCCCTCTTCGTCCGGTCCCAGTGGGATTTGTCTTGCCCTTCCCCGGGAGGGGTTCCTGTTACAGCTGGAGCTATACCTGGCAACCGTTCACCCGGCTCCTTCGGGCCGTAAGAAGGTGTCTGCCCTCGTCTCCTGTCTCTCGGGGAATGCCCTGGAGTGGGCCAACGCCCTGTGGGGAGAAGGAGATGGGCCGTTGGACAGTTTCGAGGAGTTCACTCGCCGCTTTCGGGCAGTCTTCGACCACCCACCCGAGGGTAGAGCAGCGGGTGAATGTCTTTTCCATTTGAGGCAGGAGGGGGGTCACAAGGAGAGAATCATTTTCTTTCTCATTGACTCTCCTGCGTTTCCTGTGGTACTAGGCCTGCCCTGGTTAGCCTGTCATGACCCCACTGTTTCGTGGCAACGGAGGGCTTTCACGGAGTGGTTGCGAGAGTGCTCGGGGAGGTGTTTAGGGGTTTCCATTGGTGCTACCATGGTGGAAAGTCCAGACCAGGTCTCCACCGTGCGCATTCCCCCCGAATATGCCGATTTGGCTCTGGCCTTCTCTAAAAAGAAGGTGACTCAATTACCACCCCATCGATGGGGGGATTGTGTGATAAATCTTCTGGTAGACGCCGCACTTCCCAGGAGTCACGTGTATGCCCTGTCGCAGGCGGAGACGGCGGCCATGGAAACATATGTCTCCGAATCCCTGCGTCAGGTACATTCGGTCCTCCACTTCACCCGTCTCCTCGAGTTTCTTTTTTTGTGAAGGAGGGAGGTCTGCGCCCGTGTATTGACTATTGCGGTATCAACCAGATCACTGTGAGGTACAGCTACCCGCTACATCTCATAGCCAGTGGGATTGAGTCAATGCACGGGGCGCGCTTCTTCACCAAATTAGATCTCAGGAGAGCTTACAACCTGGTGCGTATCCGGGAGGGAGACGAGTGGAAGACGGCTTTCACTACCAGCTCAGGGCATTATGAGTGCGGGTTGATGAATGCTCCATCAGTCTTCCAGGCCTTTGTAGACGAGATTTTCGTCTACAGGGACCAGCACGGGCAGGGTGTAGTGGTGTATATTGATGACATTCTAATATACTCCGCTACATGTGTCCCTGGTGCGCAGGGTGCTTGGTCGACTGTTGGAGCATGACCTGTACGTCAAGGCAGAGAAATGCCTGTTCTTCCAACAGTCCGTCTCCTTCCTAGGGTACCGCATTTCCACCTCAGGGGTGGAGATGGAAAGTGACCGCATTTCAGCCATGCGTAATTGGCCGACTCCCACGGTAAAGGAGGTGCAGCGGTTTCTAGGGTTTGCCAATTACTACCGGAGATTTATTTGGGGTTTTGGTCAGGTAGCGGCTCCCATTGCCTCACTGCTGAAGGGGGAACCGGTGCGTTTGCAGCGGTCAGTTGAGGCGGACAGGGCTTTTGGTCACCTGAGGGCTCTGTTTACCTCGGCTCCCCGTGCTGGCTCATCCGGATCCCTCTTTGGCGTTCATAGTGGAGGTGGATGCGTCCGAGGCTGGGATAGGAGCCATGCGGTAGCAGAGAGAACAGTCTATGGTTAGGGCCTTCCTCTGACACCGCCTGGTATAGAGGTCCTGGGTGGCAGGAAGCTTGGCCCCAGTGATGTACTGGGCTGTACGCACTACCCTCTGTAGTGCCTTGCGGCCGGAGGCCGAGAAGTTGCCATACCAGGCAGTGATGCAACCCGTCAGTAATTCCGAGTTAAGTTGTTTTGAGCGCGGCAGAAATCTCTTCATAAAAATTGCCAGTAGATTGTCGACTTGATTCATGATGATGACTGCTGGCTTAGATTTTGAAAGTATGATGTTGACATGATCCGTCCAATCAAAGCTACTGTAGATATAACGTGATTTGATGTTATTTTATCTGTGGCCAATGACCTTGAGCCTTCTTGGATGGGCACTTCTAATGTAACTCTATGGAGACACTTCTAATGTAACCTAAGGGGCTTGAATTTTCAATACCTACCCTTAGATTTGGCGGTGACGTAGTGTCCCCATGAGTGACTTAACACTGAGCCATCACGGTGCAACTACAGAACATTACCAACCCCTACACTCCGTATTTTCCACTGGCTGCTCCACCATAACAGAAAGCACTGAGCTAGGCTGAAACACCTGTGTTTTGGAGCTGCCTTACTCAAGAAAGCAAAAAAGAGACCATGTTTGTATGCGGCTTTATTAACGCAATTATTATTATTATTTTTTAATTTGTTTGCAAACTGATATGTGAGACATATTAATGGCAAAATAACATGCAAAACAGTCAACCCCCCAAAAAATGTGTTTTATTATTTTGTATTCTTATTTTTTGCTAAAATTGTGGGGCTCAAAACAGGTGGGGCTCTGCCCTGAATAACGGGTCGCCACTGGCTGTGCCCTTTCCCTCATCCACACACAGGGCTGGTTTAGAGACCCAGCTTGAATAAACACAGCAAACTCAACCAAAGTGTATTATTACTCTGACACAGTATTAAAGTGGAACTGACAGGATTTTAGCAACATGAAATCTTATCAAAATCTGTTCATATACACCCCAGGAAGAATATGACACATTTTCTGACAAGCAAGCACTTCCATATGGTCATTTTCACATTTTCATAAATTCATAGAATGTTTGGGAATGACGTAGACTAAGGCATTTGTGAAAATTCTATCGCAAACTAGAGTGGGAAAGCGGCCTTGCGAAAATTAATAGACATTACAGTAAATAAAACCTAATATAAACATCTCTCTTTTAGGACCGGAGTCTACTCAGACTGGTGCGCCATTGCCAATCAGAGCCACAATAGGCCTTTATGCAAATAAGTCATTTGACACATAGGCCTGCCACCATTCACTTTGAACTTGATTGTGTGTTTACAGGATCACAAAAAATAGCAGTTTTAAATTACCATGTCGTTTTTAAATCCAATGGTCTGGTGGTGAAGTGGACGTACTTAGTATTCATATCCCTAAATAAATAAAGGAACTTACTACAAACATTTCTACAGAAAATTAGCAAAAATAGATGAGATTTTTACATTTGTCTAAAATTAACCCTACAAATATCACAGTCAATCAATCAACAAAATAATAATGCTTTTAGTAAAAACATTGTTGTAAATAAATAGTTTAGGATAGTTTTATTTTTGTTTCATTGACGATTGTAACAGGACACACAGGATGTAGTTAGGTTATGTATTTGGTCTCATCAACTTGAAGTTAATTGTTCAAACTTCACAGTAATTGGCTTAAGAAATCAAATCTACGTAGCCAAACAAATGGCTGGAATCAACAGCTGGTGCAAGGCAGCAGCATGAACAACAGTGGAATGAAATTAGAAATGTTTCATACGTGAATTGTTTGAAGGAATTAACATCTAAGCATTCTCTGCTTCAAAGCCCTTTCGAGATGACTGTTTTATTTGATTGAAGTGCTTTGTGTGCAGTGGAAAGTGGAAAACTATTTTCGGCTTAGCCGTCTTCATGCCGATGCCATCCCCTGGGTGTTTCTTTGTGAGTGTGAACATATGTTTAATTTGCATGTGTAATAGCATGTTGAATATGCTGATTTAATGTGTGTGTGATATGCCCAGTTGGGCTGTGTGCTAATAAATGTGTATTTAAACTGTGTGTGTGTGTCCAGTCCCTAAGGTGCAGGCAGTGGTGAAGTCTACCTGCTCCTCGTACCCTGAGAAGAATGAAGAGGTGATGAGGAGAGTGCAGGATGAGCCTAAACTACAAGTCTTCAGGTTAGTCTCTCTCTCTTTCTCTCCCTCTCTATCTTTATCTTTATTTTCAATTCAATCCAATTCAAATGGGCTTTATTGGCATGGGAAACGTGTTTACATTGCCAAAGATAGTGAAATAAACAATAAACAAAAGTGAGAATGAAAATGTAATCAAAGCTACAAACAGAGAAAGCAGATAACTATTTCCTGGTTATTTTGTGGATCATTTTCCCTCTGTGGATATTGTTGTTGTAGACTTGTTTAGTCTTTCTGTAGACTTCAGGGGTCTGGTTCATACACAGCCTAACAAGCCACTCTCAGTAAGCAGGCCAGTAGTGCTGTACAGCCCCAGTCCACTAAGCCACTCTCAGTAAGCAGGCCAGTAGTGCTCTAGAGCCCCAGTCCACCAAGCCACTCTCAGTAAGCAGGCCAATAGTGCTGTACAGCCCCAGGCTAAAACAGATATACACCACATTAACAAAAATATGCGAATCGAACATCTCATTCTAAAATCATGGGCATTAATATGAAGTTGGTCCCCCCTTTGCTGCTACAACAGCCTCCACTCTTTCCACTAGATGGTTGGAACATTGCTGCAGGGACTTGCTTCCATTCAGTAACATCTCCACTTCGCTGATCCTCAACACTGGGGCCCCACAAGGGTACGTTCTCAGCCCTCTCCTGTACTCCCTCTTCACCCATGACTGCATGGCCATGGACACCTCCAACTCAATCATCAAGTTTGCAGACGACACAACAGTAGTAGGCTTAATGACCAACAACGACGAGACAGCCTACAGGGAAGAGGTGAGGACACTCATAGTGTGGTGTCAGCATAACAAGCTCTCACTCAACGTTAACAAAACAAAGGAGATGATTGTGGACTTCAGGAAACAGCAGAGGGAGCACACCCTATCCACATTGACGGGACAGCAGTGGAGAAGATGGAAAGTTTTAAGTTCCTCGGCGTACACATCACAGACCAACTGAAATGGTCCACCCACACAGACAGTGTGGTGAAGAAGGTGCAACAGGTTGAAGAAATTTGGCTTGTCACCGAAAACACTCACAAACTTTTACAGATGCAGCCCGACAGGATGCTCTCAATTGTGCATCACCGCCTAGTACGGCAACTGCACCGCCCACAACCGCAAGGTTCTCCAAAGGGTGGTGCGGTCTGCACAACACATCACTGTGGGCAAACTACCTGCACTCCAGGACACCTACAGCACCCGATGTCACGGCCTGTTCACCCCGCTACCATCCAGAAGGCGAGGTCAGTACAGGTGCATCAAAACTGGGACTGAGAGACTGAAAAACAAAAAAATCTCAAGACCATCAGATTGTTAAACAGCCATCACTAGCACAGAGAGGTGGCTGCCTACCTACAGACTTGAAATCATTGCCCACTTTAATAAATGGATCACTAGTCACTTTAATAATGCCACTTTAATAATGTTTACATATCTTGCATTACTCATCTCATATGTATATACTGTATTTTGTACCGTCTATTGCATCTTGCCTATGCCGCTCTGTCATTGCTCATCCATATATTTATATGTATATATTCTTATTCCTTTACTTAGATTTGTGTGTATTAGGTAGTTGTTGTGGAATTGCTAGATTACATGTTAGATATTGAAGCACTGTCGGAACTAGAAGCACATACATTTCGCTACACTCGCAATAACATCTGCTAACCATGTGTATGTGACCAATACAATTTTATTTGATTTGAAGAAAATTTGTGAGGTCGGGTACTGGTGTTGGGCGATTAGGCCTGACTCGCAGTCAGCGTTCCAATTCATCCCAAAAGTGTTAGATGGAGTTGAGGTCAAGGCTCTGTGCAGGCCAGTCAAGTTCTTCCACACAAATCTCGACAAACCATTTTTGTATGGACTTCACTTTGTGCATGGGGGCATTGTCATGCTGAAATAGTCAAGTTGGAAGCACAGAACCATCTAGAATGTCATTGTAGATTTCCCTTCACTGGAACAGCTTCAAACCATTATTCCTCCACCATACTTTACAGGTGGCACTATAACACAGGTAACGTTCTCCTGGCATCCGCCAAACCCAGATTCATCCGTCGGACTGCCAGACGGTGAATCGTGATTCATCACTCCAGAGAACGCGTTTCGTGGCGGTGAGCTTTATGCCACATCATCCGACGCTTGGCATTGCACATGGTGATCTTAGGCTTGTGTGCGGGCTGCTCGGCCATGGAAACTCATTTCATGAAGCTCCCAACAAACAGTTATTGTGCTGACATTGCTTTCAGAGGCACTTTGGAACTTGGTAGTGAGTGTTGCAACCGAGGACAGACGATTTCAGGTTCAGCACTCGGTAATCCCGTTCTGTGAACTTGTGTGTCTGCGCTGTTTTTGCTCCTAGACGTTTACACTTCACAACAACAGCACTTACAGTTGACCTAGGCAGCTCTAGCAGGGCAGAAATTTGACGAACTGAGTTGTTGGAAAGGTAGCATCCTATGACGGTGCCACGTTGAAAGTCACTGAGCTCTTCAGTAAGGCCATTCTACTGCCAATGTTTGTCTATGGAGATTGTAAAACTGTGTGTTCGTTTTATACCCCAGTCAGCAACGGGTGTGGCTGAAATAGCGGAATCCACTAATTTGAAGGTCTGTCCACATACTTTTGTACATATAGTGTATCTAAAACTACTGGTAGAGATTATCTTGTGGCCAGTTTATTTCTTATCCCAAATTGTGTGTGTGCTGTCCAGAAAGGAGGAGGGGGGAGGGGGGTGAGAGAAGGCAGACAGACCCCTGTTGTGATACACATGTACTTGTGATTCCTATACCTGCTTCAAGCTAGACTGTGTATTCCTCTAGGACCCAGTGTACTGTTTATTATCATATAACTAGCCCACCACTATGATCAACAGTATTGCCATGGCCAATGTCTTCACTCATCTGAGCCACTGGCTCATAGAGCATCCCTCAGCTCCCAGAATGCATTGAGTGTGCTCTCCCAGCCTCTGTACGACCCATCTGGGCTGTATAGACGAAGGGAAATTCCGGTCTCAGTGCTGAACATTATATGGCTTTACGTGTTTGGCTGCAGACTTGTTTGTTTTCTTAGTCGATCTGTTTGATGTTCAAAGAGCTGTTAGGAGAGAGAGGAAGACCCCCATGAGTACCCTCCCCGGGGGTCGCGATGCACTCCTCTCTCCTCCCCTTCTCCGGAACTCCTGGGATGCACTGAGCCGTACACATCCTTTCACACATCCACTGGCTGATCCCTAGTTCATGTCTGAGAGAGAGAGGAGAGCTTTCATGCTTTCATCTGGCCACAGAAATAGCACCACACAGCTGAGAGAGAGAGAGAGGTCCACCTGTACAAGCTATCAGTGCCCACGTTCGCCAAGACCCTAAAAGACAAAGCCCTCAACTGCAGCACACAACAACTCGAAGAGTTATCTATCCAAAACGGCGATGTATGGATAAACCACTTCTCCAATCTTTTTGGCCTTATAACAAAGTACAAACAGCAAAAACAACAGCAAAACATATACATTATCAAATACAAATCTTAGAATCAACTGTTAAAGATTACCAGAACACACTGGATTCTCCAATTACATTGAATAAACTACAGGACAAAATGGACTGTGGTCCTACATGAAATGATAAACTATGATAAAATGATAAAATATTCCAATTGGCTATACTTAAACTCTTTAACATCATTCTTAGCTCTGTCATCTTCCACAATATCTGGAAGCAAGGACTGACCACCCCAATCCACAAAAGGGGAGACAAATTTGACCCCAATAACTACTGTGGGATATGCGTCAACAGCAACCTTGGAAAAATCCTCTGTATTATCATCAACAGTGGACTCGTACATTTCCTGAGTGAAAACAATGTACTGAGCAAATGTCAAATTGGCTTTTTACCAAATTACCATATGACAGACCACGTATTCACCCTGCACACCCTAATTGACAAAAAAACAAACCAAAACAAAGGCAAAGTCTTCTCATGCTTTGTTGATTTGACTCAATTTGGCATGAGGGTCTGCCATACAAATTGATGGAAAGTGGTGTTGGGGGAAAAACACAACATTATACAATATATGTACACAAACAACAAGTGTACTGTTAAAATGGGAAAAAAACAGACACACTTCTTTCCACAGGGCCCTGGGGTATATCAGGGATGCAGCTTAAACCCATCCTCTTCAACATATATCAGCGAATTGGCGAGGGCACTAGAACAGTCTGCAGCACCCGGCCTCACCCTACTAGAATCTGAAGTCAAATGTCTACTATTTGCTGATGATCTGGTGCTTCTGTCCCCAACCAAGGAGGGCCTACAGCAGCACATAGATCTTCAGCACAGATTCTGTCAGACCTGGGCCCTGACAGTAAATATCAGTAAGACAAAAATAATGGTGTTCCAAAAAAGAAGGTCCAGTTGCCAGGACCACAAATACAAATTCCATCTAGACACCGTTGCCCTAAAGCACACAAAAAAACGAATCATACCTCGGCCTAAACATCAGCGCCACAGGTGACTTCCACAAAGCTGCGAATGAGCTGAGAGACAAGGCAAGAAGGGCCTTCTATGCCATCAAAAGGAACATCAAATTCAACATATCAATTAGGATCTTGAATCAGTTATAGAACCCATTGCCCTTTATGGTTGTGAGGTCTGGGGTCCGCTCACCAACCAAGAATTCACAAAATAGGACAAACACCAAATTGAGACTCTGCATGCAGAATTCTGCGAAAAAAGATCTTCTGTGTACAACGTAAAACACCAAATAATGCATGCAGGGCAGATACCCGCTAGTTAATTAGGCAGATACCCGCTAGTTATCAAAATCAAGAAAAGAGCTGTTAAATTCTACAACCACCTAAAAGGAAGCCATGCCCACACATTCCACCACAAAGTCCTCACCTACAGAGAGATGAACCTAGAGGAGAATCCCGATCAGTCAGCTGGTTCTTGGGCTCTGTTCACAAACACAAACAGACCCCACAGAGCCCCAGGACAGAAACACATTTAGACATAACCAAATCTTGAGAAAGTAAAAAGAGAACTATTTGACACACTGGAAAGAATCAACCAAAAAACTGAGCAAACTAGAATTCTATTTGGCCCTAAACAGAGAGTACACAGTGGCAGAATACCTGACCACTGTGACTGACCCTAAATTAAGAAAATCCCTGACTATGTACAGACTCAGTGAGCATAGCCTTGCTATTGAGAGACGCCGCCGTAGGCAGACCTGGCTCTAGAGAGATGACAGGCTATGTGCACACTTCCCACAAAATGAGGTGGAAACTGAGCTGCACTTCCTAACCTCCTGCCAAATGTATGACCATATTGGAGACACATATTTCCCACAGATCACACACAGACCCAGAAAGAATTTGAAAACAAATCAAGCATTGATATATTCCCATATCTGTGTGCAGTCACAGCAGCAAGATGTGTGGCCCGTTTTCATGAGAAAAGGGCAACCAGTGGAGCACAACTAACATTGTAAATACAACCTGTTTATTTATTTTCCCTTTCATACTTAAATTACTTGCACAATGTTACAACACTGTACACTGTCTATTCCATTTGCTTTGGCAACGTAAACAAACGTTTCCCATGCTGATAAAGCCCTGAGAGAGAGAGAGAGAGAGAGAGAGAGAGAGAGAGAGAGAGAGAGAGAGAGAGAGAGAGAGAGAGAGAGAGAGAGAGAGAGAGAGAGAGAGAGAGAGAGAGAGAGAGAGAGAGAGAGAGAGAGATCAACAGTAGAGCAGTCAGAACCTCTCTAATGAGAACAGAAAGGCTGAGCAGAGAGCTGCAGCCTGGTGGACACTCACACACTGGCTACATAATAGGAGCTGCAGCCTGGTGGACACACACACACTGGCTACATAGTAAGAGCTGCAGCCTGGTGGACACTCACACACTGGCTACATAGTAGGAGTTGCCCCTTTTGTCTTTCATTCGGTTCCTTTGTACTGTAGATGTAGGAAGTAGAACCAGAGTGACAGACAGTACAGGTGCGTGTAATATTACATACTATACTTTAAGGTACTGTGTGGAGGAACCCTATGGAAGAGAACGTGGACTACGAACAGGCCACCATTAACATCGATGGGGCTGTAGTGGAGTGGGTCGAGAGCTTCAAGTTCCTTAGTGTCCACATCACCAATGAACTATCATGGTCCAAACACACCAAGACAGTCGTGAAGAGTGCACGACAACACCTTTTCCCCTCAGACTGAAAAGATTTGGCATGGGTCCCCGGATCCTCAAAAAGTTCTACAGCTGCACCATCGAGAGCATCCTGATTGGTTGCATCACCGCCTGGTATGGCTACAGAGGGTAGTGCGTATGGCCCAGTACATCACTGGGGCCAAGCTTCCTGCCATCCAGGACCTATATAATAGGCTGTGGAAAGCCCAAAAAACTGTCAGAGACTCCAGTCACCCAAGTCATAGACTGTTTTCGAAAGTCGATCTACTGTATCTCACACTAACCCCTCACAAACTATCACGCATTCCTCTCTCCCTCTCTCTCATTTGCAGTTTCTCCCCATCACCCTCTCTCCTACAGTTTATGTCTCTCTCTCTGTCTGTAGGTTGGTGTTAAGTGAGACTTCAGTCACGGCAGCTTAGCTGTGCTTTACTGGGCTTTAGATGCTAAGTGTGGTGCAGTGGCGTAATGATGATGGGGAAGCTGCTTCACTGAGCCTCAGCCATTGTACCGCTAGCCTAGCTTCCTCCCTACCCACCTAGCTGGACGCTTGGCTGCTTACGGTCGGCAACACAGGCCCCTATAATCCAAATTCCCAAACATGGCCACATTCACGATATTCCTCCATATTAGGAAACCTGCTCTATCGTTTACGACACACTGGATTATTAAGCAATTTTCCGTCTATCTCAGGGTGTGAGAGAGTTGTTTTTCTCTTTCTGCTCTCTATCCTTTGCGGCAGCATCTGTTCATCCCACTGTCATCCATCATGTTTATACCTCCTCAGACAGGGATGAACAGATCATCAAACCTCCATAATAGCACCTCAAACAGGCTTCTTTCCACCTCCAATAAACTCAGCTAATCAAAAGTTATTGTGGCACTCTGAAAAGCGCCGTAAAAAAAAGCAATTAGATAAGTGTGGGAATGCAATCTCCCTGGGAGCGGGCATCACATCGGGCCCAGTAAAACTCTTTATGAGGTTTCCATATAAGAACAGTTAGGGACAATAAACACTGTGTTGAGATATGCGATATGTGTGGAACTCTCTGTCTGCAGTGAGGCTTTCCACATAAAGAGATGGTTGGTCAGGTGTTCCTACACAGACAGAAGTAAGAATCGTGTGTGTTTTTCTTTCAGCCTGGAGTTAGGTTGGAGTTAAGTTGGAGTTAGGTGAGTAGAATTGCATGGTAGAGGTGGAAGTTTCATTTCTTTCCAGTCATTAGAGGTGCACTGAGAATGGCAGAATTGGGTCAAACAGAATGTGTTACAGTCAGTGAATGGGGTTGTTTTGGACCTATGTGGTGTTTGGGGTTTGTTGCGGCACACGCGTTTAGCAGTGTGCCTAAGAAGAGAGGATGACTTGAACATAAGTGACGGGAGATGGGGTGGATGTGAGATTTAAAGGGGTGAGGAGGAAGAGGAGGAGAAGAAGGGAGAGGAGGGAAGGAGGGACAGGAGAAAGGGAGAGAATCTATTGAATTATTCAGCGCCCCCTGTTTGTGTGAGTTAGCATCAACACAGTGAGGGCAATCCCCAAAGACCCCGCTCAGATGACACACACACAGACACCCTCCCCCCTACTCTCAGTAAGTGTGAATAATTCAGTTGAGAGAGAGAGAGAGAGAGAGAGAGAGAGAGAGAGAGAGAGAGAGAGAGAGAGAGAGAGAGAGAGAGAGAGAGAGAGAGAGAGAGAGAGAGAGAGAGAGAGAGAGAGAGAGAGAGAGAGAGAGAGAGAGAGAGAGAGAGAGAGAGAGAGAGAGAGAGAGAGAGAGAGAGAGAGAGAGAGAGAGAAAAAAAAATGTGCTGTGTGGGTTGGTGCTGAGAAAGCAGGTGACCCTGCAGCTAGCAGAAATGACATGGTTCCTCTCCTCTCCTTTCATCTCTGCGCTCCTCTATTTTCATCTCTGCTCTCCTTTCCTCTCTTCTCCGCTCTCCTCAGAATGTCACCTTTTATTTGAGGGCATTTTCTTACATATCTTTTTACCGTTTAGAATACGTTTTTTTGCTTTTTTTTATATATATTGCCCAGTAGGAACTGAATGGTAATTAATGTACTGTGTCTTAATAATGTTTTAAAGGTGCACTGTGCAGAAATATCTCCGCCATTTCCTGGTTGCTAAATATCTAATAGTTCGCCTAATTTCAGTTTGTGACAAAACAAGCAGTCATTGAACCATCTAAACCGCTTTTAAATATATCTTCCATAACCAAAACATATTGCATTTTCAGCTGTTTGAAGCTGGTGTACAAAACCAAAATAATAAAACGCAAAAATGAAACTTAAGAACAGGAAGCATAGAAATAGTGCACATAGAACATAGAACTGCTTCTTAGACATGCTTTCAATGAGAATGACAGACCTACAACTCACATTTCTGTGTGAGTTTTGGCAGGTAGCTTTAAAACATTATTTTAATAATTTATGAAAAATTATGTATTTAATAATGTGTTAAAATGATGTATTTCCATACATATCTGTTTTACCGTTTAGAAATGTATGTACTTGTATCTAGTCCCCCCATTTGAAGGGGGGTTGGGGAGTGTTCAGATGCCCAATACGAACTGAATAGTGAATAATGTATTGTGTCCTTTTGGAATAACTTTAATTGTAAATAAGAATAGAATAAGTCTCTGAACACTTCTACGTTAATGTGGATGGTACCATGATTATGGATAATGGCAAGATGGTGACGACAGATATGGCAGCTCTGCTTCTAGCTCCTAAGCAACTTTGCAGTATTCTTTTTGTGTGTGTTATTTATTACATTATTAGCCCAGAATTGTTTTTGTGTTATTACATACAGCCAGAAATAACTTTGGGATATCAGAGCGACGGTAACTTACCAGCATGACGACCAGGACTACGAGTTTCCCAAATTGGATCCTTTGGTCGTACCCCCAGGGCAATTTAACTTACTCCAGAGGCTGCACTAAAACACAGTCAGCGGAGAAGAGGTATTCAGAGTGGACTTCTAGTCTGACTCAGGAAGCATGCACACCATCCATCGCTTCCGAGTATATTACTCACTGATGTTCAGTCTCTAATATTCAGTCTCTGAATAATAAAGTAGATGAGCTCAGGGCGAGGATCTCCTTCCAGAGAGACGTCAGTGATTGTAACATACTTTGTTTCACGGAAACATGGCTTTCTCGGGATATACTGTCCCCGTCCATACAGCTAGCTGGGTTCTCAGTACATCTCGCAGACAGGAATAAAGAACTCTCCGGGAAGAAGAAAGGCAGTGGTGAATGCTTCATGATTAACTACTCAATGAGTGATTTTGATAACATACAAAAACTCAAGTCCTTTTGTTCACCCAACCTAGAATACCTCACAATCAAATGCCGACCATATTACCTGGCAAGATAATTCTCTTTGGTTATAGTCACAGCTGTGTACAGTATATTCCCCCTCAAGCCAATACCACAACGGCTCTCAAAGAACTACACTGGACTTTATGCAAACTGGAAACCCCATATCCTGAGGCTGCATTTTTTTTTTTTTAAAGCAAATTTGAGGAAAACGCTACAGAAGTTCTACCAACACATTGACTGTAGTACTTGTGCTGGAAAAACTTTGGACCACTGCTACTCGACTTTTCTAAATGCCTACAAGGCCCTCCCCCGCCCTCCGTTTGGCAAATCTGATTTAAGACAAATTTTTCGCCTCTCTTCCTATAGGCTGAAACTCAAACAGGGAATACCCGTGCTAAGGTCTATTCAAAGCTGGTCTGACCAATCGGAATCCATGCTTCAAGATTGTTTTGATCACGTGGACTGGGATATGTTCCGGATAGCCTCTGAGAATAACATCGACAAATACACGGATACGGTGACTGAGTTCATCAGGAAGTGGATAGGAGATGTTGTACCCACTGTGACTATTAAAACCTACCCAAACCAGAAACCGTAGATAGATGGCAGCATTCACACCAAACTGAAAGCGCGAACCACCACATTTAACCATGGCAAGGTGAGTGGGAATATGGCCGAATACAAACCGTGTAGTTATTCCCTCCGTAAGGCAATCAAACAGGTAAAACTTCAGTACAGAGACAAAGTGGAGTCGCAAATCAATGGCTCAGACACCAAACTTATGTGTCAGGGTCTACAGACAATCACAGACTACAAAGGGAAAACCATCCACGTTGCGGACACCGACGTCTTGCTTCCGGACAAGCTTAACACCTTCTTCGCCCTCTTTGAGGATAACACAGTGCCACCGACGTAGCCCGCTACCAATGACTGTGGGCTCTCGTTCTCCGTGGCTGACGTGAGTAGGAAATTTAAGCGTGTTAAGACTTGCAAGGCTGCCGGCCCAGACGGCATCCCTAGCCGCGTCCTCAGAGCATGCGCAGATCAGCTGGCTGGAGTGTTTATGGACATATTCAATCTCTCCCTATCCCAGTCTGCTGTCCCCACTTGCTTCCACCATTGTTCCTGTTTTCAAGAAAGCAAAGGTAACTGACTATCGCCCCGTAGCACTCACTTCTGTCATCATGAAGTGCATTGAGAGGCTAGATAAGGATCAACTCAATCATCAAGTTTGCAGACGACACAACAGTAGTAGGCCTGATTACCAACAATGACGAGACAGCCTACAGGGAGGGGGTGAGGGCCCTGGGAGAGTGGTGCCAGGAAAATAATCTCTCACTCAACATCAACAAAACAAAGGAGCTGATTGTGGACTTTAGGAAACAGCACATATCCACATCAACGGGACCACAGTGGAGAAGGTGGAAAGCTTCAAGTTCTTGGGCGTACACATGACTGATACGATCTGAAATGGTCCACCCACACAGACAGTGTGGTGAAGAAAGCGCAACAGCGCCTCTTCAACCTCAGGAGGCTGAAAAAAATGGTCTACTGCACTGTTGGAGCTAGGAGCACTAGCGTTTCTCTACACCCGCACTAACATCTGCTAAATATGTGTGTGTGCCCAATAAAATTTGATTTGCTTATTTGATTTGATCATATATGGATTGTGAAAAGTGATGATGGAGAAAGTTACAGAGGCTCAAAAATCATAACCTACACAAAATGCTAACCTTCCCTGATCTTGGTAATGGTAGGAGGTTAGTGTGTTTTGTTGCAGCCTCTGTAACTTTCTCACTCATCATTATTCATGGTTCATTCATGATTTTTCTTAATCATGGCACCACTCAGGATTGATTTGGAAGTGTCAGTTCATTTTGGGCAAAACATAACACAACCAAAACAAACTGCAAATGCATCCAATTAGTTTGTAGTTACAAGCTTGATGTAGTCATTGCTTGCTAGGAAGATGGGACCAAATACTCAACTTTTGACTACTTTAATACACTATAAGTGAATTTGTCCAAATACTTATGACATCTTCAAATGGGGGACTAGATCTATAAAGTTCTTTAATTTCTAAATGTTAAAACAGATATGTATGACAATAGCCTCAAATAAAAGTTGACATTCTGTACTGTCACCTCATATGAAATATTTGATCACAAATCCAAATGGCTGGAGTATAGAGACACATTTAAAATGCTAGCTTTACTGTCCAAATACATATGGACAGGAGTGTTGTTGCATTGACTTGAACTATAACATAAGAAAATAAACCTGCACTTTGAAGACTTTCCCTTTTTTGGTAATGCATTTATTTTCACAACAGATTACATTTACATGGTGTAGAGATGAATGAAGAACAGAGCACATGAATGACAGTATTTTCACATCTATATATTTTTTTTTTACGTTGGATTGGATTGCATATTGCATTCACAGAGTTTAGATAGAGTGGAGAGAGGTGTCCCTAGGTCCAATAGGAGTCAGTCGTGTGTGTGTGTGTGTGGGAGGTTGGGCTTTTGTGCAGAGCATCTATGTCCATATTGACACCCTCCTCAGTAACCTCTCTCCCCCATAATGATCTATCCATCTCCTCACATTCAGATTACAGACACATGCAGCACCATCACCATCCCATTCCTCCTCATCTCTAATATCTCCTCTCCAACCGGGGATACAATCATTACTTTACAATCAGAGGGGTAATTATAGTACAATCGCGCACCCCTCCTCAAGTGAGACATTGGTTCAGTCTGTTTTGTGAGCCAGATGGAACTCCTAGCCAGGGAATGGAATACATTGGTTCCCATGTTCTGTTTACGTCTTGTCTATGTTATTACATCATGCCTGTATAGTCCATCACGTGACACGTCTTTGTTGCAGTCTGGGGGTCAAAGGTTACTAGGTCGGGTAGAGCAGCTGGATGGTGCTGATTGGTCAGTGGCCTTGTCCGTGATGGTTGGCTTTTCCCATAAGCATGTCCTGTTTCCACGTCGAAGAGACAGACGTCTTAAAGAGACGTGTGTGTGTCCCATTCTGGAATGCTACTCAGTTTGGCACTGCGAACGGAACAGGGTTGCTCTCACTGTGCCCAACAAGTAGAAAACAGGGGGAGATAAAGAAGAGCAAAGTAGGTCAATGGACCTCCTGATGCAACTAAGCCAGCACTCAATGGGGATTGGTTCTTTTTCTCAGGTATGTCTAGTGTTATTCAGTAGTAGTCTAATACTTAGGGTGGCAGGTACCCTAGTGGTTAGAGCGTTGGACTAGTAACCAAAAGGTTGCAAGATCAAATCCCCGAACTGACAAGGTAAAAATCTGTCGTTAACCCATTGTTCATTGAAAATAAGAATTTGTTCTTAACTGACTTGCCATGTTAAAAAAAAAAAAAAAAAACTCCATAGAGCTCATGACGGGGGTGATGCCAGGAGTGGATTGGACAAAGGAGTGGACTGGCTAAAGTTTGCTATGACACAGCAGAGTTCAAAGGTCAATGGAAGGTTGCACTGGAGACACAAATCACCAGCACCTCATTATGCTGAAGCTTGGACTTCCTTTTCCTCTTCTTCTTCTGCAGATTATTTCACTTTTTATTATTTTGATCAGATGTCAATATCCATCCCCATCCCTCTTTTGGTCTACCCAGTTGTAATAAGTTAACATGTATGTACATTGTTGGTTACCATGGCTGGTATTGGATAGGCGTGTTTGTAGGTCGTAGTCGTGGCGATAGTGTGAGTGACAGAGGCTGGGGTTGAGGGTGTGGTCAGCAAGCTGTCCGTCATTGCTGGGGCAGTTCTGAGGGGGGTTTCTTTGCTTTCAGAGTGTCTATGAGAGACTGGACTCCACGCTTGACGCTGGTAGTCACCCGGCGTGTCACTGAGTCGGGTGGCGGGGAGGAGGAGCCAGCTCTCTGGGAGGGCGGGCGGGCCACCAGACACTTCTGGTACCGCAGCTGAGGAAGAGAAGGAAAGTACATCAGAGTCTACCTCAACCACAACTCTAACACTTACCCTACCTTCATGCCCACATCCTGGTTTAACCCTGGCCATAACTACAGTCCTAACTCTACCGTCATGTCCACATCCTGGTTTAACCCTGGCCATAACTACAGTCCTAACCCTACCTTCATGCCCACATCCTGGTTTAACCCTGGCCATAACCACAGTCCTATCTCTACCGTCATGTCCACATCCTGGTTTAACCCTGGCCATAACCACAGTCCTATCTCTACCTTCATGCCCACATCCTGGTTTAACCCTGGCCATAACCACAGTCCTATCTCTACCTTCATGCCCACATCCTGGTTTAACCCTGGCCATAACCACAGTCCTAACTCTACCGTCATGTCCACATCCTGGTTTAACCCTGGCCATAACCACAGTCCTAACTCTACCTTCATGCCCACATCCTGGTTTAACCCTGGCCATAACCACAGTCCTAACTCTACCGTCATGTCCACATCCTGGTTTAACCCTGGCCATAACCACAGTCCTAACTCTACCGTCATGTCCACATCCTGGTTTAACCCTGGCCATAACCACAGTCCTATCTCTACCGTCATGTCCACATCCTGGTTTAACCCTGGCCATAACCACAGTCCTATCTCTACCGTCATGTCCACATCCTGGTTTAACCCTGGCCATAACCACAGTCCTAACTCTACCGTCATGTCCACATCCTGGTTTAACCCTGGCCATAACCACAGTCCTATCTCTACCTTCATGCCCACATCCTGGTTTAACCCTGGCCATAACCACAGTCCTAACTCTACCGTCATGTCCACATCCTGGTTTAAGGCTGGCCATAACCACAGCCCTAACCCTACCGTCATGTCCACATCCTGGTTTAACCCTGGCCATAACCACAGCCCTAACCCTACTGTCATGTCCACATCCTGGTTTAAGGCTGGCCATAACCACAGCCCTAACCCTACCGTCATGTCCACATCCTGGTTTAACCCTGGCCATAACCACAGCCCTAACCCTACTGTCATGTCCACATCCTGGTTTAGATTGTTAAAATATAATAAAATGATAGACTGTGAAAAATAAGATAAGTGGACAATGTAGACGTCTGTGTCTGTCTGTCTGTCTGTCTGTGTGTGTCTTTGTGTCTGTCTGTGTCTGTGTCTGTCTGTTTACGTCTGTCTGCGTCTGTCTGTCCGTCTACGTCCATCTACGTCTGTCTGTCTACATCTGTCTGTCTACGTCTGTCTGTCTACGTCTGTCTGTCTACGTCTGTCTGTCTACGTCTGTCTACGTCTGTCTGTCTACGTCTGTTTACGTCTGTCTGTACGTCTGTCTGTATCTGTCTGTCTGTCTGTCTGTCTGTCTGTACGTCTGTCTGTACGTCTGTCTGTCTGTCTATGTCTGTCTACGTCTGTCTGTACGTTTACGTCTGTGTCTACGTCTATCTACGTCTGTCTACGTCTGTCTGTCCGTCTACGTCTGTCTATGTCTGTCTATGTCTGTCTGTCCGTCTACGTCTGTCTGTCTGTCCGTCTACGTCTGTCTGTCCGTCTACGTCTGTCTGTCCGTCTACGTCTGTCTGTCCTTCTACGTCTGTCTACGTCTATCTGTCTATCTATAGCTATGTGTGTGAGCTCACCACACAGGCTGCCTGGACGGCCTCAGACACGCCTCCAGCGTTGGGGTCACACCAGAACACGTGGCACTGGAAGTGCTGGTTCCCAGAGTCCATGACAAAGGCGAAAGTGTGGATGTCCCGGCCCACGCCCATGAAGGACAGGAAACGCACACGGCACTCCACCAGTATCTCCTCCTCCTCTTCCTGTCCAGGGGACCAATGGGGAAGGCAAGAGAGATTATTAGAGAACACTCAGATATAAATGTAGATTGTTTTTGTCATAATGAGGGAGGAACCAACAGTCTCCATCCATGTGGATCCCAGGTGAATCTATTGGATAACAAATAAAACCATGAATGGATGCTGTGGTGAAGTCAGTAATAATCTGTAGTTAAGTGGAGAAAGGATGCTACGTGCCTTCTCCTTGATAACAGCCACAGTGGCGTCTGCTACACTCAGAGTAACAGGAGTCCAGTCCTCTTTCCCTGTGGAGGACACCAGGCTCTCTATAGCCCCGTTGATGATGTCCATACCTAGAGAGAGAGAGGTGAAACCTGAATTCCTTTTACACCTTCAGTATGTGTACGGGAGTATGGAGCATGTTTAACGGGACAGGTGCAGGTGATTAGGCACGGCTGTGTTAGTTGTTTCCTTACTTCTCTTACCTATGGGGCGAGACACGGACGTCATCCCCAGGTAGTGCACATGGAACTTCTGCACCAGCTCAGTCTTTGGCATGGGAAACTCTGTGGGAGAATACACACATAAGACACCAAGGAGAGAGAGAGAGCGAGAGAGAGAGACACACACACACACACACACACACACACACACACACACACACACACACACACACACACACACACACACACACACACACACACACACACACACACACACACACACACACACACACACACACACACACACACACACAGTACAAGACTCAGGCAAACAAATGTCCAAACAGGCTCATTAGTCTAAAATACAGATACTTGTGTGAAAACTGGAATATTTCAGATGCTGTTGCATCTAATGAAGCCATATGGAAAAAAACTACTGAAGATGGTTATTCATACAAGTGGGCAGAACTTCAGAGAGGCTGAAAAACAAATGTCTATTTACAGGCTGGCCTGAGGGGCAGGAGGACTTCCCTCCCTCTAACACAGAGAAGAGGATAAGATGGTTTAAACAACAACACCCCGGGAAAATGACAGAACAGGAGTTAGCCTACTTCCTATTACACTCTGCCCGAGGGTCAGGAGAAACGAGGGATGGAATTAAAGGATGGGAGAGACGGTGGAGGGATCTGGCGAGTGGAGTGCACAGACGGTTTGGTCGTGGTAGGGAGTGAGCGATGTTCATCCAATGAGAGCTTTGATCTCTCAATAGGGGTTGCTGAGAGTTAGGGCTTGCTACGCAACACTAATTGGCTTTTAATGAGCTCAGCTGCTCCTGCGAGCTCAAAGCCAATGTAGGACTTTTATTCTATGCACAGAACAAAGGTGTTTCCGCTGTAGTCAGCAGATCCTGCCTCAAAGCCAAAGTTATGGGATGAGTTAAATTTTTTTGTATCTATCATTAATTAACTTCACATGAAAAGGAGGATGGAAATGTGTTGTGGCGTAGTGGAATGGAAAATGTGGAATAGCATTAACACCACGATGTGAGAAAGGTTTGGTCCTGTGTTATGAGACGTACTGTTGTCAGCATAATTCAGGAAGTGAACACAGCACGGCTATCTTTTTCATTAACACGTGTTTGCAGTCAGTTCTGGATTCATAAGGGACATTTTTTCATTTGCAGTGAAACACACATGAAATATAGAGAGGGAGTTAAAGGGATACCTCGGGATTTTGGCAATGAGTTGCGTGTAGTTTGAAGGAAGTTGCTGACTAGCGCTAGCGCAATTGCTAAGTAGCATTAGTGCAATGACTGGAAGTCTATGGGTATCTATGCTACTACATAGCCAGAAGTATGTGGACTCCTGCTCGTCGAACATCTCATTCCAAAATCATGGGCATTAAATATGGAGTTGGTCCCCCCTTTGCTGCTACAACAGCCTCCACTCTTCTGGGAAGGCTTTCCACTAGATGTTGGAACATTGCTGCAAGGAGTTGCTTCCATTCAGCCACAAGAGCATTAGGTCGGGCACTGAGAGCGATTGGGACTGGCTCGCAGTCGGCTTTCCAATTCATCCCAAGGGTGTTCGAAGGGTTTGAGGTCAGTGCAGGCCAGTCAAGTTCTTACACATTGATCTCGACAAACCCTTTCTGTATGAATCTCGCTTTGATGAACTGGGGCATTGGTGCACAACTGAGGCCCCGGTGCACAACTGAGCAAGAGGACAAGTACATTAGAGTGTCTAGTTTGAAAAGTGTCTAGTCTCAACGTCAACTCCTCTATCTATTCTGGTTAGAGACAGTTTGCGCTGTTCTGTGAAGTGTGTAGTACACAGCGCTGTACGAGATCTTCAGTTTCTTGGCAATTTCTCGCATGGAATAGCCTTCATTTCTCAGAACAAGAATAGACTGACGAGTTTCAGAAGAAAGTGCTTAGTTTCTGGCCTTTTTGAGCCTGTAATCAAACCCACAAATGATGATGCTCCAGATACTCTAGTCTAAAGAAGGCCAGATTTATTGCTTCTTTAATCAGAACAGTTTTCAGCTGTGCTAACATAATTGCAAAAGGGTTTTCTAATGATCAATTAGCCTTTTAAAATGGTAAACTTGGATTAGCTAAAACAACGTTCCATTGGAACACAGGAGTGATGGTTGCTGATAATGGGCCTCTGTACACCAATGTAGGTATTCCATTCCATTTACAACATTAATACTGTCTACACTGTATTTCTGATCAATTTGATGTTATTTTAATGGACTATTTTTTTTGTTGCTTTTCTTTAACATTTCTAAGTGACCCCAAACTTTTGAACGGTAGTGTTCGGGACAAGTCTCTGAATGTCCTTGAGTGGCCCAGCCAGAGCTCGTACTTGAACCCGATTGAACATCTCTGGAGAGACCTGAAAATAGCTGTGCAGCGACGCTCCCCATCCAACCTGACAGAGCTAGAGAGGATCTGCAGACAAGAATGGGAGAAACTCCCCAAATACAGGTGTGCCAAGCTTGTAGCGTCATACCCAAAAAGACTTGAGGCTGTAATCGGTGCCAAACGTGCTTCAACAAAGTACTGAGTAAAGGGTCAGAATACTTATGTTTTTTTAAATTTAAATTGGCAAAAATGTCTACAAACCTGTTTTTGCTTTGTCATTATGGGGTATTGTGTGTAGATTGATGAGGGAAAAAAAACATTTCATCCATTTTATAAGGCTGTAACATAACAAAATGTGGAAAAAGTCAAGGGGAATGAACACTTGTGGGTATTAAGGATGTCATTGAAAAGCATTCTAGCAGATACCCATAGACTTCCAGTCATTGCACTAAAGCTAGTTAGAATTGGCTCGCGAAACAACCTCTTACTTCCTTCATACTGGACACCGAGACATAAAAAATCCAAGAGTTCATCTGACTCTGCGGAAGTAGTTAAAGGGTCTAAATCCTGAAGTATCCCTTTAACGCTAAATTCCAATTCCCTAAACAGATATCAGTACTACTGTATGTGTGTGGGTCACCAAACTCCTACCCTGGAGAGGAACATCGGAGCCTGTTTGGGATGAGCTGCCAGCAGCAGCTTTGGCACTCTTCCTCTCAGCCATAATCTGGAGGAGTAGACAAGTGGAGGAGAGAGAGAGAGAGAGGACAAAATAGAAGGAGGGAGAGGGAGAGTCAGAGACAGGGGAAGATAGGGGTTAGAAATTGGGGGGATAAAGGGGTAAAGTTAAACAAAGAACCTTCAAAGTGTTTAAACTTCAAACTAAGAAGCACAAGTCATTGCGTGTTCTTTGAACTAAAATGTAGAAATATTTAAAATAAATGTATCGCTCCATTTTCTCTTCACCATCTCTTCCTCCTTTCTTACTGATGTAGAGCAGCATCCCTCCTTAACAATCATGCGGAGGGCACTGCAATGTGGCGCACTCCCTGTTCGAGATGGTTGATTCATTGTAGGTGTCATTAATCAAAGTCTACGGTGAGTCTGCAACTCTCTGCTCATAGGGGAACACACACGCTCAAATACACACAGTCGTTGCACTGCTGCACAACAGCAGAGTCCGAGGTCAGTAAGTTTCCCCTCCGCAGTAGGAACTGTTTAAATAGACAATGTGGAGTGAGACACTGATTTACTGACGCACACCCGTAAATGAGTCACTTTGTTTGGGGCCCGGATTTGTCTTTTAATTCTGTCTGGGACTGCTAAACCAACAAATGAGAGATTAAGAGCTGAGAAACACTGAGAAAAGACGTGGTGAGTCTGTTCAAAGTGGGTCACCATCTCTCGATCGAACTGTAGATCATCCTCACCAGACAAATATGATTTATTTTGTTGAGTCAGGACATTCGTGACTGGGACTCAGTTTCACACCTTTCAGGGCTAGCACCTCCCTAACCCTGAGAGGATTAACACACCCCCACATTAAAAACTGCCAACTGTCCTGGGCCAGAGAGTGGTGGTGTTGGTAGGGGTACACATATTGTAAGCAGGATTACAATGCTTCCTTCTATTTATTCAACTTGAATAGGCAAACTCAACTTCAGTAACATTGCACTGTGAAGATAGACTTCTGTGAATAGACATTTACATGAGAGTGTACTGTCTGCCTGAGTCTACTTCGTCTCTGTCTGAAATGGCAGGCCCACTCACCTTGGAACAGATTTCGTGGAGACTCGTTGCTATGGCTTCTGCAGGGGTATCACATCGGAACACATGACATTTCAACACCCGCGTGGTTTTGTCTCTCGCCACATAGGCAAAGTCCCTATAGGACGCACAGAAGATATCATATGACATGAATATCTACAGTATATCAAATTTACATGTATGAATATGGCAGATAATTCAGTCAATTAGTGCCTGTATATTTGACCATTGAATAATTTGTTTGAACGGCATGGGGTAGAATACAGAGGCTTCCACTAGTAGGAAATCTCTTCTCTGGATTAGTAAAAGGCCAATATCTATACCCTGACATGTAATGTATGGTTGAACTATAAATACAAGCTACTTTGTTCACTTGTGTTTCCATAGATGAGCGATGATGAGTGATTCCTTATCCTTAGTGCACAGTTATTATCATACTGGATTATCATTCACTGCCTCAGGAAGATAACTGTGTCTTCTCTAGGGTGCACACATGGCTGGCGCGCGCACACACACACACACACACAGGAAAAAGGAAATGCCATGCTGAGAACATCAGACAGTTGCCACATGCCAGAGAGGAGGCAGTGACTCCCAGAGAGAGAGAGAGAGAGAGAGAGAGAGAGAGAGAGAGAGAGAGAGAGAGAGGTGGATGGGGATGAAATACAACACCTGTATACATACAACATCAACAGAGACTCATCAGAGTATAGAGCAGAGAGGGAATCTGGAAAACCATGGACAGAAAAACAGAGTGATAAAGGAAGACTGTCAGATAAAGGACAGGGGACTGGGTAGTGGAACCATGCTGAGGGGCCATGCAGGGTAGCAGAGCAGAGCCACAGGTGCAGCTGTGACACACACACATACTCAGCATTTATCACAGCGGTGCTTCTCTGTTTATGAGTCCATTACCAGCCCTGTCTCCCTGCTTAATTGTGTGCTCACACACTTTGGGTCGATAATACTCGGCTCCTGGCCAGCGGAGAGAACGGAAGGGAGAGAGGTGTGTGTGTGTGTGTGTGTGTGTGTGTGTGTGTGTGTGTGTGTGTGTGTGTGTGTGTGTGTGTGTGTGTGTGTGTGTGTGTGTGTGTGTGTGTGTGTGTGTGTGTGTGTGTGTGTGTGTGTGTGTGTGTGTGTGTGTGTGTGTGTGTGTGTGTGTGTGTGTGTGTGTGTGTGTGTGTGCGCGCGTGGACATTTAGGCATTCTGTCACACAAGCTGCAGGACATTTCATAATTCTGTCACACAAGCTGCAGAGTACAGTTGTGGCCAAAAGTTTTGAGATTGACACAAATATTAATTTTCACAAAGTCTGCTGCCTCAGTTTGTATGATGGCAATTTGCAATCTGTCAACAATGGTTACCTGCAAGGAAACACGTGCCGTCATCATTGCTTTGCACAAAAAGGTCTTCACAGGAAAGGATATTGCTGCCAGTAAGATTGCACCTAAATCAACCATTTATCGGATCATCAAGAACTTCAAGGAGAGCGGTTCAATTGTTGTGAAGGAGGCTTCAGGGCGCCCAAGAAAGTCCAGTTAGCGCCAGGACCGTCTCCTAAAGTTGATTCAGCTGCGAGATTGGGGCACCACCAGTACAGAGCTTGCTCAGGAACGGCAGCAGGCAGGTGTGAGTGCATCTGCACGCACAGTGAGGCGAAGACTTTTGGAGGATAACCTGGTGTCAAGAAGGGAAGCAAAGAAGCCACTTATCTCCAGGAAAAACATCAGGGACAGACTGATATTCTGCAAAAGATACAGGGATTGGACTGCTGAGGACTGGGGTAAAGTCATTTTCCGATTGTTTGGGGCATCCGGAAAAAAGCTTGTCCGGAGAAGACAAGGTGAGCGCTACCATCAGTCCTGTGTCATGCCAACAGTAAAGCATTCTGAGACCATTCATGTGTGGGGTTGCTTCTCAGCCAAGGGAGTGGGCTCACTCACAATGTTGCACTCACAAAGAACACAGCCATGAATAAAGAATGGTACCAACACATCCTCAGAAAGCAACTTCTCCCAACCATCCAAGAACAGTTTGGTGACGAACAATGCCTTTTCCAGCATGACGGAGCCCCTTGCCATAAGGCAAAAGTGATAACTAAGTGGCTCGGGAACAAAACATTGATATTTTGGATCCATGGCCAGGAAACTCCCCAGACCTTAATCCCATTGAGAACTTGTGGTCAATCCTCAAGAGGTGTGTGGACAAACAAAAACCCACAAATTCTGACAAACTCCAAGCATTGATTATGCAAGAATGGGCTGCCATCAGTCAGGATGTGGCCCAGAAGTTAATTGACAGCATGCCAGGGCAGATTGCAGAGGTCTTGAAAAAGAAGGGTCAACACTGCAAATATTGACTCTTTGCATCAACTTCATGTAATTGTCAATAAAAGCCTTTGATACTCATGAAATGCTTGTAATTATACTTCAGTATAATTATATTATATATTATACATAGTAATATCTGACAAAAATATGTAAAGACAATGAAGCAGCAAACTTTGTGGAAATTAATATTTGTGTCATTCTCAAAACTTTTGGCCACGACTGTACAGTGGCCTCGAGTCTATATGAGTTTAAATTATTTTGAGAACAGAAACAGAGATACAGTATTGAGATAAAAACAGCGTGTGGTGACTGAGTGAGCCTCAAGTCTGTAGTACTGTGTTCTACCTAAAGAGAGGAGCTAACTCCCAGGCTGTCTGCTCTGTCTGTAGTACTGTGTTCTACCTAAAGAGAGGAGCTAACTCCCAGGCTGTCTGCTCTGTCTGTAGTACTGTGTTCTACCTAAAGAGAGGAGCTAACTCCCAGGCTGTCTGTCAGTCTGTAGTACTGTGTTCTACCTAAAGAGAGGAGCTAACTCCCAGGCTGTCTGTCTGTCTGTCTGTCTGTAGTACTGTGTTCTATCTAAAGAGAGGAGCTAACTCCCAGGCTGTCTGCCTGCCTGCCTGTCTGCCTGTTTTCCTGTCAGTGTGTGTTCTATCTAAAGAACAGATCTAACTCCCAGGCTGCCTGCTGTCTGTCTGCCTATCTGTCACTCCCCAGGTAGCTGAAGAGGTGTGTGACTGCAGGTAAAATGGAGGACTTGACACAATGATTACAGAGAAGATAGAAGGCAATACATGTAGCACACAAACCATTTACCTTTCTCTAGGTCCAGTGAAGCAAAGGGGAGGTAGGAGGGAGGTAGAGAGAGGGCGGAGGAGAGACAGAAGGAGAAAGAAAGAAAGAAAATGCAGATGAATACAGGGAAAAGACACTGTTAGTACATTGAATATTCTGGGGAGCAGAGTGACTCAGACTTAAGTCTATAGAAGTTGTATCACAGAGCATGCTCTTTGGCCCTAATCAGAAGGTGTCTCCATTCCCTGAGCAGTGGTGTGTGTGTGTGTGTGTGTGTGTGTGTGTGTGTGTGTGTGTGTGTGTGTGTGTGTGTGTGTGTGTGTGTGTGTGTGTGTGTGTGTGTGTGTGTGTGTGTGTGTGTGTGTGTGTGTGTGTGTGTGTGCTTCAGCTCTGTCGGCCTCTGTGTACTTTTCATTTCAGCGGCAGAGCTTAGCATTATGCTCCATTATGACACATCACACCTTTGCTGTTTGACATGCCAACACACACACTAAACCTATTGTATGTGCAACTGAATCACTCTCTCCACCTCTCCACCTCTCTCTCTACTTTTCCCCCAGTTTTCTCTTGTATCCTCCATCTATCCATTCCCCCTTTAATCTTCCTTACCACTTCTTAATTTCATCACTGTACTTTCCACTTCTCTATCTCCTACCCCTCCTCTCTCTCCTAGCCCTCCTCTATCTCCTACCCCTCCTCTATCTCCTACCCCTCCTCTCTCTCCTAGCCCTCCTCTCTCTCCTAGCCCTCCTCTCTCTCCTAGCCCTCCTCTATCTCCTACCCCCTCTCTCTCTCCAATTTTCCACAGCAGCTTAGCTAAGGAGAGGGAATGAGCAGTACCAGTTTGGCAGTCTCTCCTCCTCTCCTCATCACTGTTATATAAGAAACATAATATACTGTATTATACAGAGGAGAAGAGAGGGAGTCCGCTTTTCTTATTCAGGACAGAATTGGGGTTAATTCAAACATATCCTGGCTTTGATGATCCACTTCACTTATCAGTGAACAGAGACACAGGGAGAGAGAGAGAGAGCTAGACATTATTAGTAGAGTCCAGGGAGAGCTAGCCAGTATTAGTAGAGTCCAGGGAGAGCTAGCCAGTATTAGTAGAGACCAGGGAGAGCTAGACAGTATTAGTAGAAACCAGAGAGAGCTAGCCAGTATTAGTAGAGACCAGGGAGAGCTAGCCAGTATTAGTAGAGACCAGGGAGAGCTAGACAGTATTAGTAGAAACCAGAGAGAGCTAGCCAGTATTAGTAGAGACCAGAGAGAGCTAGACAGTATTAATAGAAAACAGGGAGAGCTAGACAGTATTAGCAGAGACCAGAGAAAGCTAGACAGTATTAATAGAGACCAGAGAGAGCTAGACAGTATTAATAGAAAACAGGGAGAGCTAGACAGTATTAGCAGAGACCAGAGAAAGCTAGACAGTATTAGTAGAAACCAGAGAGAGCTAGACAGTATTAGTAGAAACCAGAGAGAGCTAGACAGTATTAGTAGAAACCAGAGCGAGCTAGACAGTATTAGTAGAAACCAGAGAGATAGACAGTATTAGTAGAAACCAGAGAGATAGACAGTATTAGTAGAAACCAGAGAGATAGACAGTATTAGTAGAAACCAGAGAGAGCTAGACAGTATTAGTAGAGACCAGAGAGATAGACAGAATTAGTAGAAACCAGAGAGAGTTAGTGAGATAGGCAGCAGGAGAAACAGCTGCACCCTGGTTCAAACAGGGATGTACTGAGACATCACTACTGGTGTTTCTACCACATCTCCTCACAGCAGGTGGCCAACACACACACACACACACACACACACAGACACACACACACACAGGCAGCACCGGTGCATGCACACACAAACCTCCATTTCATTTGGTAAAGTGTTGAGGCGACACAGTTGTGAAACCCCATTAAAGTTTACCGATACACCTGACTGAAGCACAATCATTTTACCAGTGTCACACCAACCCTATTTGAGTGAGATAACACCCTTCGGTTAGAGAGAGGGGTTTTATCTCTCCCCAGTCAGTCACTATCATTAAGGATCAGTTAGCTGTGACCCGCAGAGACACAGCAGAGATCAGAGAGAGAGAGCGAGAGAGACAGGCAAGACAAAAATAATGGTGTTCCAAAAAAGGTCCAGTTGCCAGGACCACAAATACAAATTACATCTAGACACCGCTGCCCTAGAGCACACAAAAAACTATTCATACCTTGGCCTAAACATCAGCGCCACAGGTAACTTCCACAAAGCTGTGAACGAGCTGAAGACATCAAAAGGAACATAAAATTCCACATACCAATTAGGATCTCGCTTAAAATACTTGCATCAGTTATAGAACTCATTGCCTTTTATGGTTGTGAGGTCTGGTGTCTGCTCACCAACCAATAATTCACCAAAAGGGACAAACACCAAATTAAGACTGCATGCAGAATTCTGCAAAAATATCCTCAGTGTACAACGTAAAACACCAAATAATGCATGCAGAGCAGAATTAGGCCAATACCTGCTAATTATCAAAGTCCAGAAAAGAGCCGTTAAATTCTATAACCACCTAAAAGTAAGCGATTCCCAAAACTTCTATATCAAAGCCCTTACCTACAGAGAGATGAACCTGGAGAAGAGTCCCCTAAGCGAGCTGGTCCTGGGGCTCTGTTCACAAACACAAACAGACCCCACAGAGCCCCAGGACAGAAACACAATTAGACCCAACCAAATCATGAGAAAACAAAAAGATAATTATTTGACACATTAAAAAAGTATTTATACAAAAAACTGAGCAAACTAGAATGCTATTTGGCCCTAAACAGAGAGTACACAGTGGCAGAATACCTGACCCAAACTTAAGGAAAGCATTGACTATGTACAAACTCCGTAAACAGACTTGGCTCTCAAGAGAAGACAGGCTATGTGAACTGTTGGAGTCGGGGTAAACTTTGAACATTGATATACTAAAGACATGAAAGATCAGAAGCAGAGCATATAAAGGAGTGAAAGAGACTGTTTACATCCGAAGTTAATGGTTCTCTGTAGAAAGACGGACGGCTTTGGAATGTGTTGGGTGGACGGGAGGAAGTCACAGGATTGCTATAGGGGAAGCGGATGGACATCTGTGGATTAGGCGAAGGTGGGGTTGAGGTCAGGTCAGATTCCTTGAAGGGGGAAATGATGGTTTATCACTCTCTTCCTGTGGAACCATAAGATGCCAGGATTGGAGAGAAGGAGTGCCTGAAGTGGAGTATATATACACTTGTGGTGGTGGAAACATGTCTTTGTCTGAATTACAGCTGTATTCACCTTTTGGGAAGAATTAAACTTGGTTAAGCTTCTCTAGTGTCCGTGAGTTATTTACTCTGAAAATTAGAACCTAACAGAACCCTGCTCACAAAATGAGGTGGAAACTGAGCTGCACTTCCTAACCTCCTGCCAAATGTATGACCATATTAGAGACACATATTTCCCTCAGATTACACAGATCCACAAAGAATTTGAAAACAAACCCAATTTTGATAAACTCCCATATCTACTGGGTGAAATACCTCAGTGTGCCATCACAGCAGCAAGATTTGTGACCTGATGCCACAAAAAAATGGCAACCAGTGAAGAACAAACACCATTGTAAATACAACCCATATTTATGTTTATTTATTTTCCCTTTTGTGCTTTAACCATTTGCACATCACTACAACACTGTATATAGACATAATATGACATTTGAAATGTCCTCATTCTTTTGGAACTTCTGTGAGTGTAATGTTTACTGTTAATTTGAATGATTTGTTTAACCTTTGTTTATTATCTACTTCACTGGCTTTGGCAATGTTAACATATGTTTCCCATGCCAATTAAGCCCTTAAATTGAATTGAATTGAGAGGCATCCAGGTATTGGAGGTATCACTGAGCTCCCATGCTGCTTTAATGGTTAGGGCTGGGCTGGAGGAACCAGGGAGGAACAAGGGGAGTAAGGCAAGGAGAAAGAGAATGGGAGAGGTCCCCTGAGGTAGGAGTGGTATGGCTGGAGAAGAGTGGGAGGATTTTGGGGAAGTTGTGGTGATAGGGGTGTATGGCAAGGGGTAAGAGTAGGAGTTAGTGTGATGTGGTGATTAGGATGGAGGGAAGGGTGGAGAGGTGAAGGTGGAATGAATTGAGGAGACCAGGAGGAGGTAGTCAACGGTTACCATAACCATAAAAGTGTCATTGTATAATTGCGACTGTAACTCCCTAACCTGTTGTAACGTTGTCTGACTGTAGTTTCTCTACTGCTCCCTAATCCCTGGTATTATTCAGAAGAGCCTGTCTGTCCTCTCCACCATCTGTCTCACACACACACACACTGCACGCACCGCACCATTACACACACGTCACACACACTGCAATTATCAAACAGCTTTACAGACCGTATGCAAAAGTCCCAGCCCCTATGCAAATGTTGTTACATATGCTAATAATTTATGTAAATTACTGAAGAAGTGTTCTGACTGTGACACAGTCATGTACACAAAGGTGTGAGGGTCAGAGGGGTGAGGAGAGTTAGTGCATAGACACCTGCTTGAATCTGGTTTGACTCCGGTTCGACTCTGGTTCAATATGATTTGATTCAGGTTAAGCCCAGTTTCACATTTATTGAGGTTGAGCCCAGTTTCACACCAACTATGGTCAAGTTTTAGTGAATGGACAAACACTGTAGTCTAGCAACAATAGTGAATAAATCACTGGTCACTAAATGAGTTATTTAACCTGTTTAACACAGTCCCAATCATGTCCTTTATAGTCAGCATAAAGAGAATACTAAACCACTGTGGAGATATGACTGAGTGGGTGGAAGTATATTTTCTCTACTACAATGTTATCACCAAAGTCCCAACACTGTGTGTCTCCCCACAAACTGGAATACCATACTGCATTCTGATGATGTGTTCTCCAATCCCCAAGTATGGCTCCTGTTGATTTATTCTCTTAATCACTAGAATATATTAGAACTAATGGAGGGACCGCTCATTAGAGAGCATCGCTACACTGCTACCTACAATATATTTTCCACTGATAAAGCATAGAATTGACAAGAGAATACCAAACCACTGCTAGGAACTAGAAATATTATATTATGGCAGAAGTTCAGGAAACCAGTATGTGTTGTGTATGTGGTATGGAGTGCAGCATGTGTTGTGGTCATGAAGCATGTATTGTGCATCTCAGTGACAGAGAGAGAGGAAAGCCCTGCGCAGTGTGGTGAGTTAGTCACAACCCACAGCCATTAGTGCTAATGTCTAACGTCTAATGTCTGGCCTTAATTACCTCCCTGCATCGTCAAGTTGTTTACAGCAGCGATACACAGTGTTACACACCCAAACAAGCTCTCCCTCAACGCCCAGGGCCAGGAGGGCGGGGGATACACACCGTACGCTAACTCACAACACGGACGCATACACACACTCACACGCACGGCATGAACAGAATGCACGGCGTGCACACACGTAGCCGTGCTCCATCATCGATACAGCCAGAGGCGGAACTGGGGCAAAGTTAAGTCAATGTAAAAATAAAAACGTCTATGGTGTATTAAACTGAGGGTAGCCCACACCAGTATATGACTGCCGTCTGTAAAGTGGAGGGATGTTTTATGGCCAATGCAGTGGTCTATGCAGCAGAGGGTGTGATAGTAGACTAGGCAGTGCTGTTGGGTCATTTACAACTGCAGGGGAGAGTGATAACAAATTGTTGAAAATGAAGCAGTATTTCGGTCAAAATGATTTCAGTTCTACATTTTTAAATGAGGGAAGATCTATAGACCACCTACTAAGCACACATGTAGCTGACCCAATTCTGAACAACCAGAGAGAGAGCAAGAGCAAGCGAGAGAGAGAGAGAGAGGTGGGTGTGGAAAAAGGAGCACACTGAGATCCAGGAGTGTCAACACTCCTAAGATCCCATTACATATTTAACAGCATGGCTATGCTAGGTGGGTGGCAGAGATGTATCTCTCTCGGTCTCTCTCTCTCTGTTAGCGGATAAGACCAGGAGAGATGGAGTGAGTGAGATGAAAGACAAAGAGAGAGAGAGAGAGAGAGAGAGAGAGAGAGAGAGAGAGAGAGAGAGAGAGAGAGAGAGAGAGAGATGTCCCTCCGGTTGTTCTCTGATCATTTATAAATCACACCACTCTGACCTGATGTTCTCCTGACTGAGACAAAGCCTCTGGTAGGATGTCACAGTCACTCTACCGTGACACCACTGGTGCCAAACTACTAAATACACATTGCTGTGTGTGTGTGTGTGTGTGTGTGTGTGTGTGTGTGTGTGTGTGTGTGTGTGTGTGTGTGTGTGTGTGTGTGTGTGTGTGTGTGTGTGTGTGTGTGTGTGTGTGTGTGTGTGTGTGTGTGTGTGTGTGTGTGTGTGTGTGTGTGTGATGTCTGTACAGTTTGCATATGCACATAGGCTAAGCTGGACTGTATAGAGTATACTCTCCCTATCCCTTGGAGAGAGACTACTACAGCTTCCTCCTACTGTAGCGACTACTACAGCTTCCTCCTACTGTAGAGACTACTACAGCTTCCTCCTACTGTAGAGACTACTACAGCTTCCTCCTACGGTAGAGACTACTACAGCTTCCTCCTACGGTAGAGACTACTACAGTTTCCGCCTACGGTAGAGACTACTACAGCTTCCTCCTACTGTAGAGACTACTACAGCTTCCTCCTACGGTAGAGACTACTACAGCTTCCTCCTACGGTAGAGACTACTACAGCTTCCTCCTACGGTAGAGACTACTACAGCTTCCTCCTACGGTAGAGACTACTACAGCTTCCTCCTACGGTAGAGACTACTACAGCTTCCTCCTATGGTAGAGACTACTACAGCTTCTTCCTACTGTAGAGACTACGACAGCTTTCTCCTACTGTAGAGACTACTATAGCTTCCTCCTACGGTAGAGACTACTACAGCTTCCTCCTACTGTAGAGACTACTACAGCTTCCTCCTACTATAGAGACTACTACAGCTTCCTCCTACTGTAGAGACTACTATAGCTTCCTCCTACTGTAGAGACTACTATAGCTTCCTCCTACTGTAGAGACTACGACAGCTTTCTCCTACTGTAGAGACTACGACAGCTTTCTCCTACTATAGAGACTACTACAGCTTCTTCCTACTGTAGAGACTACTACAGCTTCTTCCTACTGTAGAGACTATGACAGCTTTCTCCTACTGTACAGACTACGACAGCTTTCTCCTACTGTAGAGACTACTACAGCTTTCTCCTCCTGTAGAGACTACTACAGCTTCCTCATACTGTAGAGACAACTATAGCTTCCTCCTATTGTAGAGACTACTACAGCCTCCTCCTACTGTACAGACTACTACAGCTTCCTCATACTGTAGAGACTACTACAGCTTCCTCCTACTGTAGAGACTACTACAGCATCCTCCTACTATAGAGACTACTACAGCATTATCCTACTGTAGAGACTACTACAGCTTCCTTCTACTGTAGAGACTACTACAGCCTCCTCCTACTGTACAGACTACTACAGCTTTCTCCTACTGTACATACAACTACAGCTTCCTCTTACTGTACAGACTACTAGACTACTACAGCTTTCTCTTACTGCAGATACAACTACAGCTTCCTCTTACTGTAGAGACTACTACAGCGTTCTACTGTAGATACTACTACAGCTTCTTACTGTAGAGACCACTACAGTGTTACAGAGCTCTACATCATTCTGGATTACCTACAACCCCTGAGATCCAGTTCAACTCAACCACAGCATAAAACAACAAGTGCAGTTCTGTGCCATAACAGGTTGTATAGATAGACAGTGGACAGACTGAACATATTCCGCATTGTGCATCTAAAGCCAGTCCGTCTGAGGGGGGAACATACTCACTTGGCATCGTTGTGAGGAATTGGTAGGTAGAGATTGATTGGTTTCTGGGAGAGAGGGAGGGATGAAGGGAGGTATCTATAGGAGGAACAGGGGCTGTAATCTGTCAGAAAGAAAGGGATTACAGCAGGTGTGCCTAACCATGTTAATGAGAGAGAGAGAGAGAGAGAGAGAGAGAGAGAGAGAGAGAGAGAGAGAGAGAGAGAGAGAGAGAGAGACAGAGAGATACAGAGAGATACAGAGAGATGAGGGAAAGAGGGTGAAGGGGAGGGAGGGGAGAGGGGACAGGAGAAGAGAACGGGGAAAGAGATGGAAGGAAGAAGTGAGCGAGAAAAGGAAGGGAAAAAACAAGAGAGAAAAAAAGGTAGAAAACCAAAAAAGAAGGAGAGGAAGACAGAGTAATAGGGAGTGCGAGTGTCCTTTCCACAATGAGTCTTGTGAGAAAAAATGTTTCTGAGAGGACAGACAGACAGACAGACAGACAGACAGACAGAGAGCTACATCCTACTGAGACCTAGGCTGCTGGAGAGGAGAAGTGTGATGAATTGTGGGTAGATGGAGTGAGCTATAGTAGAAGAGTGATGACTCGTGGGTAAAGAGAGACATTGTAATGGGCCCTGATCAGACCAGGAGTGGGAAGGAAAAGGCATCAATCACTCTGGCATCTATTGAGTGGGCCTGGGTGTTCCACCATCGTCCCTGTGGACTGTTTAAAGCACACACATGTTAATTAAGGTAAGGGGATGTGAGCAGCCAATGAGCTATGGTCAATTAGGACATCAGAGCAGGTACAAGGGCTGCTGGGAAATGGGGGTGACATAACTGCCATTACATCACTGTGGCAGAGACACACACAAGTGCTAAACTATGCATTGTTATGCATGCCCCCACCGATACACACACATACTGTACATACACACACACCCACCAGTACATACAAATACACACCCACCAGTACATACACACACACACAACCACCAGTACATACAAATACACACAAACACAACCACCAGTACATACAAATACACACAAACACAACCACCAGTACATACAAATACACACAAACACAACCACCAGTACATACAAATACACACAAACACAACCACCAGTACATACAAATACACACAAACACAACCACCAGTACATACAAATACACACAAACACAACCACCAGTAAGTACAAATACACACAAACACAACCACCAGTAAATACAAATACACACAAACACAACCACCAGTACACACAAATACACACAAACACAAAAGTATGTATCTATTGATGAAAGGAGTTGAACTTGTATATAGTAAAAGATGAATGATGTGTGGCCTCCTTCCTCTCCTCCTCCTTGTATTCATGCCAAACCTGTCCACAGAAGGTCAACAGGGGGAGGGGAGGATGGAGGGATGATGAGGAGAGGAATAAACAAGAGATACATGTAGGTGCCTATGCTCTGCTGCCTCTTAATGAATATAAATGAGCAAACAAGCTGATCAGCCATTAGAAACAGAGGTAAACAGTGTTATGGCTTGTTACATAGACATTAATGTGAACGTAAACTAGGGCTGTCCCCAACAAAAAATAATATTGGTTGACCGTATTGTTCCATACACTACCGTTCAAAAGTTTGGGGTCACTTAGAAATGTCCTTGTTTTTTAAAGAAAAGCAAATTTTTTGTCCATTAAAATAACATCAAATTGATCAGAAATACAGTGTAGACATTGTTAATGTTGTAAATGATCTTTTATGGAATATCCACGTACAGAGACCCATTATCAGCAACCATCACTCCTGTGTTCCAATGTCACGTTTTGATAGCTAATCCAAGTATATAATTTTAAAAGGCTAATTGATCATTAGAAAACCCTTTTGCAATTATGTTAGCACAGCTGAAAACTGTTGTTCTGATTAAAGAAGCAATAAAACTGGCCTTCGTTAGACTAGTTGAGTATGTGGAACATCAGCATTTGTGGGTTCGATTACAGGCTCAAAATGGCCAGAAACAAAGACCTTTCTTCTGAAACTCGTCATATTCTTGTTCTGAGAAATGAAGGCTATTCCATACGAGAAATTGCCAAAAAACTGAAGATCTCGATCTCGTACAGACGCCTCACATGTCCTCAACTGGCAGCTTCATTAAATGGTACCCGCAAAAGGAGTTCTTCTGTCCAGTGTCTGTGTTCTTTTGCCCATCTTAATCTTTTCTTTTTATTGGCCAGTCTGAGATATGGCTTTTTCTTTGCAACTCTGTCTAGAAGGCCAGCATCCCGGAGTCACCTCTACACTGTTGATGTTGAGACTGGTGTTTTGCGGGTACCATTTAATGAAGCTGCCAGTTGAAGACTTGTGAGGCATCTGTTTCTCAAACTAGACACTCTAATGTACTTACCTCAGTTGTGCACCGGGGCTTCCCACTCCTCTTTCTATTCTGGTTAGAGCCAGTTATATTGCTTCTTTAATCAGCACAACAGTTTTCAGCTGTGCTAACATATTTGCAAAAAGGTTTTCTAATGATCAATTAGCCATTTAAAATTATAAACTTGGTTTAGTTAACACAACGTGCCATTGGAACACAGGAGTGATGGTTGCTGATAATGGGCCTCTGTACGCCAATGTAGATATTCCATAACAAATCAGCCGTTTCCAGCTACAATAGTCATTTACAACAATAACAATGTCTACACTTTATTTCTGATCAATTTGATGTTATTTTACTGGACCAAACATTTGAAGTTCTGTTACCAAAATCCCTAATTTGTTTAGGAAAAACATTCCCTATTCCCTTGCTCTCTGTACGTGAAACATGTAAGCATGGCATGCATGTGACCAATAGGGCCTGACCTATAGCCTATCACAATCCCATCAATAAACAGGTTATAACAAACTCTGAACACAGTAACACATGGCAGCAAGATGGATGCGGAGGACGTGAAAAAGAAGCGTGAAGCTGGTTGCTCAGGAGGGAAAGGGGAAGTCAGATCTGTGGAAGACATTTGACTTCGCTGTGGAAACTACTGGAGCTCTAGAAAAAGGAGGGTATATGAGCAAGAGTTGCGTGAGTATTGTGTGTGCCAAACAGGTGCTGTTAGACTACAATCTAATTTCTCTGACCGTTTGGAACAGTGTAAACAACACTAAATAAATAAGTGTACCAGAGAGTCTGTTCTAACGAAAAAGTAGAATATATAAAGCCTTTATTACAGCAGACTAAAAACAGTTGCATGCATTTGTGAATTGCGGTTTATTTATTGTTAAGGCTCATTATTCAAAGCTCCCTTTGTTATTTAATTTTAAAACTAAAATGCTTGATTGCATTTCAAAGCATGAATGTCTCGTATGCTGTGTGATGGCATGAACGAATGAATCAATGATTGATTGATATAGTAGCCTATATATTGAAATATAGTAAGTTACGGTATTAAGACTAAACAGGATGCGCTCTTAGGCCTACAGCTCGATGGTGATTATACAAGGATACGATACAAAGACCACTAATGACAATGACATGCCTTATTACAATGCTCATCATAATAGGAGCAAGAGCTGCGTCCATATTGTGTGTCAAACAGGTGCTGTTAGACTACAATCTGATTCCTCTGCCTGTTTGGAACGGTGTAAACACTAAATCAACTCTAAGTAATACCAGTCAGTTCTAAGGAAAACTAATTGTAAAGTCTTTATTATAACATAGCAAAGATTAAAAACAGCGGAATCTGTGAAATTGCTTTATCCCGACATTTTGCCGTTGCGTGAGGCTTGGTGCTCATGGAATCAGTAGGCTATTAAACAAACACTCAGACAGGCAACAGAAGCTAGATCTGTCTTCTTTCTGTAGATATATATGGATGGTTTATAAAGCCTGGCTCATTTAACAGTTAAGCTATTGATTATAGACCTAATTAAGTTGGTGTTTCCTCTCTTCTTAATTTTCTTAGACAATTAGGCTAAGGCAAGGGCTGGTTCCTCGTCTCTGCTGCTGCCTCCGCCGCATTGTTCTCAATCCCAATATGCTGATTAACTTTGTTATTATGCACATAGCAACATAGGGAGAGGTGTAAATGCTATGGTGCACTGAAGATTATGTTTCAGAGATCGTATCCAATGCGGGAGAAAGCACTTTTGTTATAAAATAATATTAGATTTATTAGTGTAGCAGCATTATTTTTACATACTATAACCATATACAATTTCAGTATCACATGTCTTTGAGTGATGGACTGTGCCATCCCCGTGGTCTCTGCAATGGAGACAGGCGCAAATCAGACAGGTGTCTTGTGCACCATGAAAAAAATGAAAACATTGCAACTGCTCTATTAAAGAAATCTCGGTCGACCAATAGCCTATCGACCAAACAATCAACCAGTCGACTAAATGGGGTCAGCCATAATGTAAACATTGCGTATATTCAGAGGATGGCATCATTTATCAAAACAGTTTGGTTTTTACCTCTGCTGTTTCATTCCACACATCATACACTGAGATGTCACAAAACCTTCTGATGTCACAAACTCTTCTGATGTCACAAACCCTTCTGATGTCACAAACCCTTTTGATGTCAAAAAACACTTCCCTCACCCTGTTCGGCAAAACACACTTCCCTCACCCTGTTCGGCAAAACACATTTCACACACCCTGTTCTGCAAAACACATTTCACACACACCCCGTTCTCCAAAACACACTTCCCTCACCCCATTCTGCAAAACACATGCACACACAGACAGACACACACACACACACACACACACACACACACATATCTCTACTAAATACCCAAAGAGAATTTAGACTGTAAAAACCTCTCAAAGCATCCAGCATATTTCTTCATAATCCTCTCTCTCTCTCATCCCTTCTGTTGCTTACTTCACCCCTTTCACTCATTTTGTCATGTTTCATTCCCGTCTACCCTTTCCTTTCAAAGTATCTCCTCCTGTTCTGTCTCTACATCCCCAGGCTAGCAGCCACCTCACAGCTACAGCTGCTAGACCGATAGACAGACAGAGAGAGGAAGACGAGAGACAGAGAGAGAGAGGAAGACAAGAGAGAGAGAGGAAGACAAGAGAGACAGAGGAAGACAAGAGAGAGAGAGAGAGAGAGAGAGAGAGAGAGAGAGAGAGAGAGAGAGAGAGAGAGAGAGAGAGAGAGAGAGAGAGAGAGAGAGAGGAAGACAAGAGAGAGAGAGAGAGAGAGAGAGAGAGAGAGAGAGAGAGAGAGAGAGGAAGACAAGAGAGAGAGAGAGAGAGAGAGAGAGAGAGAGAGAGGAAGACGAGAGAGAGAGGAAGACGAGAGAGAGAGGAAGACGAGAGAGAGAGGAAGACGAGAGAGAGAGAGAGAGAGAGAGAGAGAGAGAGAGAGAGAGAGAGAGAGAGGAAGACAAGAGAGAGAGGAAGACGAGAGAGAGAGGAAGACAAGAGAGAGAGGAAGACAAGAGAGAGAGAGGAAGACGAGAGAGAGGAAGACGAGAGACAGAGGAAGACGAGAGAGAGAGAGGAAGACGAGAGAGAGAGAGAGAGAGAGAGAGAGAGAGAGAGAGAGAGAGAGAGAGAGAGAGAGGAAGACGAGAGAGAGGGAAGAGGTAGTGGAGAGAGAGAGAGAGGAGGAGGAGGAGGTAGTGGGGAGAGAGAGAGAGGGAGGAGGTAGTGGGGAGAGAGAGAGAGAGAGAGAGAGGGAGAGAGAGAGATTTAGATTTAAAGAGGATTTAGATATTTAGATTTTTTCAATTTATTACATTTTTACTACTGACTTACCATTTTATTGTTATTATTTTTGTATTTAATTTTGTATTATTATTTACTACCATTTTATATTATTATATGTTATTGTTTCTAATTTTATTACAATGTATATTGTATACATTGTTGCTTTGGCAATATTGACACAATGTTTTTCATGCCAATAAAGCAGCTTGAATTTGAATTTGAATTTGAGAGAGAGAGAGAGAGAGAGAGAGAGAGAGAGAGAGAGAGAGAGAGAGAGGAAGACAAGAGAGAGAGGAAGACAAGAGAGAGAGGAAGACGAGAGACAGAGGAAGACGAGAGAGAGAGAGAGAGAGAGAGAGAGAGAGAGAGAGAGAGAGAGAGAGAGAGAGAGAGAGAGAGAGGAAGAGAGAGAGAGGAAGACGAGAGAGAGAGAGAGAGAGAGAGAGAGAGAGAGAGAGAGAGAGAGAGAGAGAGAGAGAGAGAGAGAGAGAGAGTACTTGAACTATTTTCACATAATATTACATTTGAAATGTCTATTCTTTTGGTACTTGAATTGAGAGGAAGAGAAAGAGTGGAAGAGAGAGAGTGGAAGAGAGAGAGGGAAAAGAGACAGAGGGAGAGAGCAGAGAGGGAGAGAGAGAGAGGAATAGGGAAAGAGAGAGCTGGAAAGGGAACATGAACACACCAGAGGTGTAGAGTAATAGAAATCAGAACAGGACAAGAAGAGTCAATGACAGATGTATAGAGAGAAAGCAACCAGAGACAGATAGAACCAGAGATGGAGAGAAGAAGAGAGAGATGGGGAGAGATATATGGAGAGAAGAAGAGAGAGAGATAGGGAGGGATAGATGGAGAGAAGAAGAGAGAGAGAGAGAGGAAGGGATAGAGACAGAGGAGGTACTCACAGTGTCAGACATCCTCCCTGTTATCGCTGAGTAGTTCCCTGGGTCGTCAGCTTCCTCGCTTCGGTGACATTGCTACAGGGGTAAGCAGGGCTTGGCTTGTGCTTTTACTGCCTGCCGCTGTCGTTCAGCTACTCGTCCTCCACTCTCTCTTTCCTTTTTTTTTATCCTCAGTCCCCCTTTCCTCTTCTCTGTTCCTTCTCCACTCCCTCCCCCTTCCCCTGCTTCTCTCTCACACACGCTTGATGGGAGAGTCCTTAGCAAGGTCTTATTCTGTCTTTCACTGTCGGTGAAGCATGCCTTCTCTCCTTCCCTTTCTCCCTCGCTCAGTCGCTATCCATCTCTCTCTCGCTGGCTCTTCAGCTCCAGGACTTGCTCTCCTTCCGCTGTATTCCAATCTCTTTCTTTTACTCTTTCTCACTCTTCCACCTTCCGTTTCTCTTTCTCTCTCACTGCAGCAGACACAGCACACACACTCTCACACACACAAAGTCATAGACGGGGTGACAAAATAAGAGAGACAGAGAGGAAGAGGGAGAGAGCTGTAGCCAATAGCGAGAGAGTAGAGGAGCGCTAGAAACAAAGGGTAGAAATAGACCCGGAGGGACAGAGACAGGGCCAGAGACACACAGCCCCATACAGAGACCAGTGACTTCATCAATTCATACCCACGTCATGTGCAGACACACACACACACACACACACATACATACATACATACATACAGACTTGCTGAGAGCTCCAGACATAGACCCATGACTTCATCGACCATCTAACCCCCCTTTCAGAGACGGGGGCTCGTTTATATTGAATCAGAGGGAGAGATAGAGAGAAAGGGGGAGAGAGGGTGGGGGGTGGAGGAGAGGGGTGGAGGAGTGAGAGGGGGAGGGAGGGAGGAAAAGGAGTGAGAGAATGTTCAGTACAGAACTGGGGATATTCCTATGGCTGTAAAGCATTTTTGGAGAGCATACGCAGGCGCGCGCACACACACACACACACACACACACACACACACACACACACACACACAGAGGGAGAGTCACTGGGAGGTCCATTCCAATCCAGTCCAGTCTCCTCAGAGCAGGGGTTCCCAACCTAGGGGGCGCGACCCCCATATGGGACGTTACTGTTTCGTGTGAGGGACATTCCTTGATTTGAGTAATAATACAATTTGCAATTGTTTATACTGATCTAAAAAAAATCATTAATCTGCAATGCTGTAGGCTAGAAACAATCTGTTAGATGCCAGAGGAAGACGCGACTCTGAGGCACATATCTTTGGTTTGTCTCTATGACATTCAAAAGAAATGAGGAGTCAAAGACCATTGCTTTGGAAGCCATCTTATACAATGTGTGACTCTGTCACTATGAATTGATCAAAACACTTTCTGTAAAAGAGAATATATAAAATGAAATTGAGGATTCATATCAATTATCAATATAAAACATAGTTGGTAGCAGAATAACATTTGAGAAAATGGGGTCCAGACTTTATTTCCCTTATCTATTATTGTTATAATCATTAAATAGCCTATCTAAAATATGTCATGAGTCTTTTTAAACTAGAATTGCAGGAAATGACCTTCAAAACAACACCATTTTCCTAGGTCCCTCAAATTCAACGACATCAAGCTGGTGTTGTATTTAATATGAGTTATCGCAAGAAACAATAATAATAAGAATTAATCAAATGTGAAAAGGCCCTGGGAATTGAAAGGTTGGGAACCCCTGTCTTACATGCTGACCAGACCGCTCATGTGCGTGCGATTGATTTTGTCCCCCCACACCAGATTTTGTCCCCCCACAAGGAAACGCAGGTTGAAATATCAAAACGAACCCTGAACCATCTATATTAATTTGGGGACAGGTCAAAAAGCATTAAACATTTATGGCAATTTAGCTAGCTAGCTTGCTGTTGCTAGATAATTTGTCCTGGGATATAAACATTGGGTGGTTATTTCACCTGAAATGCACAAGGTCCTCTACTCCGACAATTAACCCACAGATAAAACGGTCAACCGAATCGTTTCTACTAATCTCTTCAGGGTTCTTCTTCTTCTTTGGACTTTATACAGCGGTTGGCAACCAACTTTAAGGTGCATTACCACTACCAACTGGACTGGAGTGTGGACCTCAGTTCATCTTTCAATCACCCACATGGGTATATGCTCCTAAAAACCAATGAGGAGATGGGAGAGGCGGGACTTGCAGTGCGTCAAGCGTTACAAATCTAACCAAGTTCTATTTTAGCGCCTGGCTACACAGATTCAGTGTGGGTGCAATGATTGAATAATATGCATCTGTACATTTATTTTGCAACACGAGCAGTGTGGTCAGCATGTTAGAGTCTAAGCTAGATTCTGAACTTAGATACCCAAACAGAGAAAACACTCTCCACCTCTCTCTCACTCTCCCTGTCTGCATAGTTCAATCACTCTCTATCCTGGTCCTCAAGCTTTCCCTCTGTCTCACTCACCTTTAATTCACTCTCTCTGTCTCACTCACCTTAAATTCACTCTCTCTGTCTCACTCACCTTAAATTCACTCTCTCTGTCTCACTCACCTTAAATTCACTCTCTCTGTCTCACTCACCTTAAATTCACTCTCTCTGTCTCACTCACCTTTAATTCACTCTCTCTGTCTCACTCACCTTTAATTCACTCTCTCTGTCTCACTCACCTTTAATTCACTCTCTCTGTCTCACTCACCTTTAATTCACTCTCTGTCTCACTCACCTTAAATTCACTCTCTCTGTCTCACTCACCTTTAATTCACTCTCTATGTCTCACTCACCTTTAATTAACTCTCTCTGTCTCACTCACCTTAAATTCACTCTCTCTGTCTCACTCACCTTAAATTCACTCTCTCTGTCTCACTCACCTTTAATTCACTCTCTCTGTCTCACTCACCTTTAATTCACTCTCTCTGTCTCACTCACCTTTAATTCACTCTCTCTGTCTCACTCACCTTAAATTCACTCTCTCTGTCTCACTCACCTTTAATTCACTCTCTGTCTCACTCACCTTAAATTCACTCTCTCTGTCTCACTCACCTTTAATTCACTCTCTCTGTCTCACTCACCTTTAATTCACTCTCTCTGTCTCACTCACCTTTAATTCACTCTGTCTCTCTCTCTCAAATCAATTGGCTTTATTGAAATGGGAAACATATGTTAGATAATAGAGAATAAACAAAAGTGAAATAAACAATAAAAATTAACAGTAAACATTACACTCACAGAAGCTCCAAAAGAACACAATAGATATGGGAGTTTATTGGACTTGTTTTCTAATTCTTTGTGGGTCTGTGTAATCTGAGGGAAATATGTGTCTCTAATATGGTCATACATTTGGCAGGAGGTTAGGAAGTTCAGCTCAGTTTCCACCATATTTTGTGGGCAGTGTGCACATAGCCTGTCTTCTCTTGAGAGCCAGGTCTGCCTACGGCGGCCTTTCACAATAGTAATGCTCACTGAGTCTGTGCATAGTCAAAGATTCCCTTCATTTTGGGTCAGTCACAGTGGTCAGGTATTCTGCCACTGTGTACTCTCTGTTTAGGGCCAAATTCTATTTTGCTCAGTATTTTGTAAATTCTTTCCAATGTGTCAAATAATTATCTTTTTGTTTTCTCATTATTTGGTTGGGTCTAATTATGTTGCTGTCCTGGGGCTCTGTGGGGTCTGTTTGTGAACAGAGCCCCACGACCAGCTGGCTTAGGGGACTCTTCTCCAGGTTCGGGAGGTTTGGGAATCGCTTCATTTCAGGTGGTTGTAGAATTGAATGGCTCTTTTCTGGATTTTTATAATTAGAGAGTATCGGCCTAATTCTGCTCTGCATGTATTATTTGGTGTTTACGTCTCTCTCTCTCTCTCTCTCTCTCTCGGTCTCTCTCTCGGTCTCTCTCTCGGTCTCTCTCGGTCTCTCTCGGTCTCTCTCTCTCGGTCTCTCTCTCGGTCTCTCTCTCTCTCAAGAGGAGCAGACTAGTGTTGAGATCTGCAGTTTCTCTCCACCTGCTCTCCATCTCACCATCCCAATTACCCCACAGCTGGGCTGCCAGTTCTCTGGCCAACATACACACACTGCATACACACACACAGCTACATTACAGTCCTCACATCATCAGGTCCACAGGGTTTATCCTTCTACTCCGACAATTAATCCACAGATAAAACGGTGCATTACCACTACCAACTGGACTGGAGTGTGGACCTCAGTTCATCTTTCAATCACCCACATGGGTATATGCTCCTAAAAACCAATGAGGAGATGGGAGAGGCGGGACTTGCAGTGCATCAAGTGTTACAAATCTAACCAAGAAATACAGCAGAGCCTTGCTTACAGTGCACTCTCGTGACCACTCTCTGTACTGCAGCTGTGGCGTGATGGGAATGTTTGTGCCTAGTGCACTCTGTCCCTTACATCCATAACGGGAACACTCTCAGTGTACTCCATTTTCCACTCCCACCTCCCCCCATCTCTCTCTCTCCCCCTCACCAAGCAGCATAAAGATGACATAACATTAAAACAGCATAACTTAGTCATATCCACAGAGAAAATGCATGGACGATGCTAGTCAGAGAATGTCATAACAAAGGTTCCTCCATATAGAGATGTCAGCTTGCATAATATGCAGTGAATACCTTCTGCACTTTAATTTCCCAATGCATTCCTGTAGCATTAAATACAACCAAGGGCATAAAAACAAGCATCATGAATAGTGTCATGATTTAGCAAAAGCAAGTGTAATCATGTAAAGAAGGATGAGAACGAGATGGAGGGAGAGATACAATAGACTAGGGGAAGAAGAGAGATGGAGGGAGAGATACAATAGACTAGGGGAAGAAGAGAGATGGAGGGAGAGATACAATAGACTAGGGGAAGAAGAGAGATGGAGGGAGAGATACAATAGACTAGGGGAAGAAGAGAGATGGAGGGAGAGATACAATAGACTAGGGGAAGAAGAGAGATGGAGGGAGAGATACAATAGACTAGGGGAAGAAGAGAGATGGAGGGAGAGATACAATAGACTAGGGGAAGAAGAGAGATGGAGGGAGAGATACAATAGACTAGGGAAGAAGAGAGATGGAGGGAGAGATACAATAGACTAGGGGAAGAAGAGAGATGGAGGGAGAGATACAATAGACTAGGGAAGAAGAGAGATGGAGGGAGAGATACAATAGACTAGGGGAAGAAGAGAGATGGAGGGAGAGATACAATAGACTAGGGGAAGAAGAGAGATGGAGGGAGAGACAGACAGAGAGAATGGCAAGAAAGGCAGAGATGTAGAGAGGAAGGAGAGAAATAGGAGAGTGGTGACACGGTGCGAGGCTGCCAGGGCCGACCCTCCTCTACTACACACTTTTCCAATTACCTAGAGACAGCCTCTGGAAGCTTGATAACCCATAGGGAGAGAGGTGGAGGGGCGAAATAGGGGGTGTAGAGAGGTGAACATATAAGGAACACAGAGGAAGACAAAGAAGAGCAAGGAAAAGGAGAAAAGACAGAGAGGTGAGAAAAGCTAGCATGTAGAGAGATACTTTTTCTACCAGTCCCATTGAACACAACTGCACATTCTACACATGACAAATGTCCAGCAAATGCAACACCGTCAATCCAAAGAATCAATACATACCGTACCATGACTGCTTCTTAATAAAACAACGAGACATTCATAGCCACAGAAAACCACCGTACCAGACCCAAAACCTTTCAACATATCATAGCCATTTAACATATCTCTGGAGGGTCAAAATGTGCACACTCCTACAGAACTGTACCTTATCCAAGACTCTGAGCCCTGGGGTGTGAATATCATTGAAGGAACCGGGTTTCTCAGCCCAACCACCATTACCAAGTCTGCCCGAGTCAGCAACATTACCAGCTCAATATGGAGAGGTTAAGACCATGTCTCACTGTAGAATGATAGAGAGGTCCCCATCTCCCCAATGTGGATAAACCAACCAATACATGTCGGTGGAAACACTCTGTCCTTGTACAGTTTTTCATTCTCTTTAAAACATACCATCGGAGTAACTACTACAAGTGTAATATAGCTGAAATAGAGGTGTATGTATTAATTAGGTGTGCTACTAGATGTAATATGGCTGTAATACAGAATATTCACTAGGTATAATACTAGGTGTAATACGGCTGTAATATGTTACTAGGTGTAATATGGCTGTAATACAGAATATTCACTAGGTATAATACTAGGTGTAATATGGCTGTAATATGTTACTAGGTGTAATATGGCTGTAATACAGAATATTCACTAGGTATAATACTAGGTGTAATACGGCTGTAATATGTTACTAGGTGTAATATGGCTGTAATACAGAATATTCACTAGGTATAATACTAGGTGTAATACGGCTGTAATATGTTACTAGGTGTAATATGGCTGTAATACAGAATATTCACTAGGTATAATACTAGGTGTAATATGGCTGTAATACAGAATATTCACTAGGTATAATACTAGGTGTAATACGGCTGTAATATGCTACTAGGTGTAATATGGCTGTAATACAGAATATTCACTAGGTATAATACTAGGTGTAATATGGCTGTAATATGCTACTAAGTGTAATACGGCTGTAATACAGCATATTCACTAGGTGTTCTACTAGGTGTAATATGGCTGTAATACAGAATATTCACTAGGTGTGCTACTAGGTGTAATATGGCTGTAATGCAGTATATTCTTCAGGTGTGTGACTAGGTGTAATACGGCTGTAATAAAGGATATTCACTAGGCGTGGTACTAGGTGTAATATGGCTGCAAAGAGGACATTCACTAGATGCTCTACTAGGTGTAATACGGCTGTGATAAAGAATATTTGCTAGGTGTTCCAGTAAGTGGAATACAGCTGTAATAAAGGATATTCACTAAGTGTGGTACTAGGTGTAATACGGCTGTAATAAAGAATATTCACTAGGTGTTATACTAGGTGTAATACGGCTGTAATAAAGAATATTCACTAGGTGTTCTACTAGGTGTAATACGGCTGTAATAAAGAATATTCACTAGGTGTTCTACTAGGTGTAATATGGCCCCCCCGTCCTCCTCACCTGTCGTGGTCTCGGCCAACGCCCCACACACGTATACTGCTGATTGGCTGAGAGTGGAGCAGGCTGTGGTCGTCAGGGTCAACCAGGGTCAGATCACGGTCCTGCAGCACCAGCAGCATGTCCTTACCCTGATGGGACGATCAATGTCAATACATCAATCAATGCGCGCACACATGCACACACACACGCACGCACACACACAGTGTCCTCACCTCTCCCCAGACACCAGCGGAGTCTTGTATGTCCCTCCTACAGTAGGACAGTTGTCTGATACAGTGATGGACTGCCACACTGCTCCTTCCCTCAGTCAGATCTCTCTCTGCCATCTCCACCCAGCCCAGAGAACGCACCGGGAATGACTACAACACACATATATGGATTCATATACATTTAAAATAATATACACAGACGCATACCCCCACACACACACTGATTAATAAACACACTTGCACTCATTAGTAGGGGTAATAGTAAGATGGTCCGTTAAGTGTATCTGTAGATCTCCGGTAAAACGTGTAATGAGAATACTTTTTAACAGTGGTAGGCTATAATTCAGCAGATAGCATGGGTGTGCACTCAAGGGGTGAAGTGGCGGTATAGTGGAGGTATGCAGTACTGGAAAAACATGAGCCTATCACAATAATTAAAACAAAATGTAAAGAAAACCACTTTTTATCATTACTGCATGTCAGAGGCATGAAAAATGAGCGAATGGACTTGAAAGCGGGTTGTACAGCCTACGCTCTAAACTGCGATGTGGTTCAATGAAAACATCTACATTTTGTCAAGCCGACGCCGATGCCGAGACGTGCACGGACAGCAGTGGCCGACACCGAAACGCAGTGGACAGCAGTGGCCGACACCGAAACGCAGTGGACAACAGTGGCCGACACCGGAACGCAGTGGACAACAGTGGCCGACACCGAAACGCAGTGGACAGCAGTGGCCGACACCAAGACGCAGTGGACAGCAGTGGCCGACACCAAGACGCGGTGGACAGCAGTGGCCGACACCAAGACGCGGTGGACAGCAGTGGCCGACACCAAGACGCGGTGGACAGCAGTGGCCGACACCGAGACGCGGTGGACAGCAGTGGCCGACACCAAGACGCGGTGGACAGCAGTGGCCGACACCAAGACGCGGTGGACAGCAGTGGCCGACACCAAGACGCGGTGGACAGCAGTGGATGAATACATTCTGGCTTAATGACAATCGCCACAATCACTTTTTTTTTAGTAACAGACGTCCCTTTCCATTCATCACTGTTTTAAGGCTGGAAATACATTGCGAATGGATGAACGTGTGCAGGTAGCCTATTAAAGGAGCCCTTTGTTGTGAATGTTGGACAATCAGATGAAAACATCGTGACTGGTTGTGTTGAAAGTTAAATGACAAATGTTTAGGACTAGGCCCACAGAGATCCTATTGAATTAATAGAGATTCTAAATTGTCCAAGACTCCAGCCACCCTAGTCATAGACTGTTCTCTCTGCTACCGCACGGCAAGCGGTACCGGAGCGTCAAGTCTAGGTCCAAGAGGCTTCTAAACAGCTTCTACCTCCAAGCCATAAGACTACTGAACATCTAGTCAAGTGGCTACCAGACTATTTGCATTGCCCCACCCCCCACCCCACCTCGAAACGCTGCTGCTACTCTCTGTTATTATCTATGTATAGTCACTTTAATAACTCTACCTACATGTACATATTACCTCAACACTGGTACCCCAGCACATGGACTCTGTAGCGGTACCCCCTGTATATAGCCCCGCTATTGTTATTTACTGCTGCTCTTTAATTATTTGTTATTTTTATCTCTTACTTTTATTGTTGGGGGGGGTTATTTTATTAAAACTGCATTGTTGGGAAGGGGCTTGTAGGTAAGCATTTCACTGTAAGGTCTACACCTGTTGTATTCGGGACGTGTGACAAATAACATTTGATTTGATTTGAAATTCTATGATTCAAACTATTTACATTTTTGGTGCATGTGCACATGTAGGAGGTTCCGTACAGGGAAGAAATTAATTATACTTTCACCCTGGCCCAGTTCCCAGTACCCCACACACACACACTAGATTAATAAACACTAATACAAAAACATACAAACATACAAACACACACACACACACTCACACACATACACACACTCCCACACACAAAGGCCCAGGGGATTTTCAGTGACAGAGTAGCAGAGAGCCAACAGAGTACAGTGTGAGGGAGACTATGATGTATTGTGACAGTTTATAAAATATAAAGGCTGTGGTTCAGTGCATCCCAGGGCTTTGACAGAAATAGAGACAGAGAGAGACAGAGACAGAGACAGAGAGAGAGAGAGAGAGAGAGAGAGAGAGAGAGAGAGAGAGAGAGAGAGAGAGAGAGAGAGAGAGAGAGAGAGAGCCCAGAGCCAGCCCTCCCTCTACAGAGCACAACAATGTATTCTTCTTCTCTTTAGGGACAGACCCCAGGCTTTTGTTCTCACTCTCACACACGTGGACAAACATGCACAAAGACTGACACACACACAGATGTGTGCGAACACACATAAATGAAAGCAAGCAAGCAAGCACACACATGGGTATGGACAAATACACATGAACACATTATCCGTTAACGTGTGAAACATTCAACAGCAATTCTACATCTGAATGTTTCCAGGTACATTAGCCTTACTCTCTAAACCCTTTCTCTCCTCCTCCTTCTCCTTTTTCTTCTCCCTCTCTTTACCTTCTGGTCATTCTCACTCAGAGACTGTACAACATCAACAACAACAACAAACTATGACACTATTACAGTTTTGTTTTATATTAGCTTTTATTTCTAAGGGTTTTTTCAATTTTTCTCAAAATTCAGTGTAGTTTCACTTACTTTTCCCACTTGATTTACTAGTTTTTATCCAGTTTTAGTTTGATAGAAACCTTTCTATTCGTTTTAATATCCTTTAGTTTCAGTTTTATTTTCAGTTTTAGTACAAGGGACAGGAAGTAGCCTATATATGGGAGGCCAGTACCCATGTGTGTTGTATGTTCTATTTCCTGTTAGCTAGTGATGGCTAGTGATGGCTAGTGATGACTATGGAATTCCAGAAACAGCATTAGGTCTTGGGAGGATGTCAGATTAAAATATAAATCCAGGAAGGGTCCTCTTCAGACAGACAACTCTCCCAACAAATCACGGGTAGGCGGGCAAAGCCTGAAAATGGAACTCTTTCAGTAGCGTATAGGGAGACATACAGTATAAGAACATTGCCATTCGAAACCAAAGATCTCAGGCAAAACCTTCGCCGTGGTTTTAGTGAAGGTAGATGTACCATACAGCAAAATGCACTCATAAAAAGAACCTCCGCATTCTCCATCTTGCTAGCGAGCAAGCTACAACCTTGTGTTCAGTGGGGATGTTTACGCTAGGGCGGGTATGGACAACTTTGATGGGGGCCAGAAAAAATCTGATCTCATCACGAGGGGCAGCAGAGGCTCATGGGTCTGCTTCGTACCCACATCCATACCCACACATGCAGTCAGAACCCGCCTAAAGAATCTATAACATGTTAGCTGACATGGACTAACTGAGTTACTGTCAGTGACTGACATAAGAGAAAAACTGCTAATTCAAAACCACATTACTATTCTAACTCTCAACCTCATTTGAGACCTCGACTGAGTTCCACCAAAACATGTATCCTTTGGCCTACAGAAGGGGCTGCTGCCAGTTGCCCATCCCAGGGCGTTCTTAAAAATGCGTTCTTTTTTATTCATAATATATATCAACAACTTACATTGCTAAACCCTCTCCCTGTGCTAGGGAAACAAGAGGATAAGGCAATGACGTCACCAGATAAGGCAGTGACGGTCTTCCCTGCTCCAACTCCTCTCTGTCCCAACTGATGCAGGTACTTGTACAGATGTGCATGCTGAAACATTGGTACACTGTAGGAGGCAATCCATCTGTCTCCAGACTAGGTAGTTCGATATAGTGATGCACAAGCTAGGCCTATTTGAAACATCATCATCTCTGGGCAGCATTGACCTGCTTTTTCCCTAAAAAAACGGAACATAATTTATGATGGTTTTTATTTTATTTTAGTTCGTTTTGGAGTCAAAGATAATAGTTTCCGTATATAGTTTTCGTTTTTGTTCATTATTTTATTTCAGTTTATTAAATAGATTTTTCATAAATCGTTTTTGTTTTAGTTTCTGTTTTAGTTTACTATAATAACCTTGCTATGACATCACCCCCCACCACCTCTGTTGGGGAGCATGTGCATACACCATTTATCCAGCAGAGGGAACTTAAACCTGCCATTTAGTAACAGAGCCATTTAGTAACAGAGCCAAGAGAGAGAGATAGTTCACTAAACTACCACTAGGTGGTACTGCTACAGAGAAAGAGATAAACTCAATGGACAGCACATTACGTCATTCCATCCCTCCCCCCTTCCTCTGGATAGGTGACAGCATGGTTAGCATTCCATTGTTTTCCTTTATCCAACCTTGTAAAATCAGTGATTACGGAGGTCTCACCTGTCCCTCTGGGTCAATGTAGGCACTGTTGAGGTCCACTGTCTCTAAATGGGCAGGGCTACAGACGGAGAGATAACCATGAGCAAAGACATTAAAGTGTGTGTGTGTGTGACTGAATAATAATGAGAAATGGTCACTTGAAATGTAACAAATGTGCTAAACAGAAATCCAGGTTATGCTGAATGTCTGGTAAGCAATGTTGTTGAATACTGGGAAAGGGGGATACGTAGTTAGTTGCACAACTGAATGCATTCAACCGAAATGTCTTATGTATTTAACCCAACCCCTACGAATCAGAGAGGAGGTGGGAGGCTGCCTTAATCGACTGTCTGTGTGTTTTATGGTGTCTGTGTGGTTTATGGTGTGTGTGTGTGTGTGTGTGTGTGTCTTACTGCAGTCTCAGTGAGGCGTAACGAAGAGTAGCTCCTTCAAAAGCTTTCAGACTGGGGTCAGGATAGACTGGGTAGTCCTTCAGCTCCTAGAGAGAGAGGGGCAAGAGAGAAAGAGAGAGGGGGAAGAGAGAACGAGAGAGAGATAGAGAGAGGAGACAGAAAGAGAGAGGGGGAAGAGAGAGAGAGAGAGAGAGAGAGAGAGAGAGAGAGAGAGAGAAAGAGAGAGATAGAGTAATATCTCATTCATATTTGATATTTGATATATTGAATTTTGAAGGTACACACGTGTGATTTCAGTTGTTTCTGAGCCTGTGTACATGGTGCCGTTAGCAGTGTGTAGTCTTACACTGCCAGTGTAGCTGGTGTTGTCAAAGCCTCTGTCAGGCAGAGGGAGATCAGAGGGAGGGGAGGAAGAGGAGGGAGAGGGCACAGGCTCCAATGAACTGTCTGATACCAAACTGCTAGGTCGCTGCAGAAAGAGGTAGAAAGTGAAAGGAAGAGAGAAAGAGTGAGAGTGAGAGTGAGAGAGAGAGAGAGAGAGAGAGAGAGAGAGAGAGAGAGAGCCATATGACATTATCAGAGGAATTCTAGTGACAGGACTTAGTGTACACAGTGTGTGTGTGTGTGTGTGTGTGTGTGTGTGTGTGTGTGTGTGTGTGTGTGTGTGTGTGTGTGTGTGTGTGTGTGTGTGTGTGTGTGTGTGTGAGTGTGTGTGTGACTGTGTGTGCGGGAGTGTGTGTGTGTGAGTGTGCGTGCGTGCATGTGTGCGAGTTTGGCAGCGTTTAGACAGGCAGCCCAATTCTGATGTTTTTTCCACTAATTGGTCTTTTGACCAATCACATTCGATTTTCTCACATCAGATCTTTTTCAGAGCTGATCTGATTGGTCAAAAGACCAATTCATGAAAAAAAGACCCGAGTTGGACAGCCTCGAGTGTGTGTATGTATACATTATGTGTGTGTGTCAGGCCTCACCTCGCTGGGCGGTCTCAGCGTGACTGTGTCGCCCTGCTGTGAGCCAGGGTGTGGGTCAAGGTGTGTTGTGGCGACAGGGCGGTCGTACTGGGTGGTGCCAGTGGGGACATGCCAGAAATAGACCTCTGATTGGTCTGTGACCTCACGCCAGCCTGGGGGAAGGTCCCCCTCACCCCACACATCTGATGTACCACACAACACACATTAACTACACACAGATCACATACACACAAACACTGGCATAAACACACACTCATCTGCAGACACAGATGTATGTGTATATGATTGCAGAGAGACTGACTTAGATACACACACAAATACACACACAGGCAAACACACACAGAAATGCACACACACATACTAAAGTGCACACTCACACACTTCAGACACTCAGATACACAGACAGTGGTCTAGGTCAATTCTGAGATGGTAATCCTGTTCTGTTGTCATAGCAACCCTTGGGCTCATCCCCTGAAGTAGCACTCAGAGGACAACAGGCCTCTCTGTCTCCCCTCTATTTCTTTTCTCTCTCTATCTCTCTCTCTTCCTCTCCTCTCTTTAACTTTCTGCTCGCTTTCTCTCCCATTCTACCCCATCTCTCTCCCTCTCTTCCTCCACTGCCTGCAGAGCACAGTGGCTCACAGGGGTCATTAAGGATTCAGCAGTTTCGCTGCAGTCATCGTCATCAAGGAGAGACTTGGGACATTTCCAACCAAGACTGAGTGTTCTAAAATACTTCCAACAGAAAACAAGAGAGAGAGAGAGAGAGAGAGAGAGAGAGAGAGAGAGAGAGAGAGTGGGTGGGTGGGTGGGTGGGAGGCATACCTACAGACAATACTATATGACCAGAGTGCTCTGTGGCTCTAGGTCAAAAGTAGTACACTATAGGGAATAAGGTGTTATTTAAGACAGTATATCTCCCACCAGACCGACAGACTGACCGACAGACAGACATCCAGAAAGTATATCTCCCCCCAGTCATTCAGACAAACAAACAGACAGACAGATAGACAGCCAACCACCCAGGCAAACAGACAGCCAGCAAGCCAGAATATAATTCTCTCACCTATCTCCTGTGGGGTCTGAGGGGAGGGGCTCTCCTGGGACAGGGTGGTCCAGCTAGAGTCCTCATCCTCCAGGGGAGACTCCACCTTTGTCCTCAGACTAACCAGCTTAGGAGCTCCTTTCTCTGGGTCCAGGTTGAAGGATGCAGGGGGGGTCTGGAGCAGGAGAGGGATGCTCTCCTCCCCTCTGGGCTGCTTAGGGGGTGCAGAGGGGGGGTGATGGAGGTACGGGTTCTCATTGCTGGGGTGCAGCTCCACCTTGATTACTCTGGGCGGGGGCCTGGGCACTCCGGGAGGGTTTGGGGGGCATCTCAACCCTGTGTGGGTGATCCTGGGCCTGGTTTAAGGCCTCCTTTCTGCCCTGGGGAGGGGGGAAACTCTGAATCTTGTTCTCCTGGGCCCAGTTGAGGTTGTTTTGGGGGGAGTTCGGGGGAGATTGCGGCCCCTGTAGCAAAGACTGATTAGCAGTTGGAGTGGCACCCTCTTCCTCTATGTAATCCTCCTGTTTTGGGGTCTGTTTTTCGTCCTCAGTTCTCTCTCTCTCTTTATCCGGGCTTACCTGATCTTTCTCAGGGCAGGAGTGCTTCTCATCCTCTTCTTCCCCTTCTTCCTTGTTGGGACATTCTTCTTCCTTGTTTTCTACACTAGGAGGGTCAACTTCCTTCTCATGGAACTCCAGAAAACTCTTGGTCCTCCGACCGAATGGGGGTGGGGCCTGGGAGTTGTCTTTCTCCCCCTCCTGCCAATCAGAGCTGTGTATGGGGGTGATAATATCATCCTGCACTTTGAACTCTGTGTTGGTCTTACTCTGCTCCTGTTGCTGAGTCTCGGCCTTCCTCTGCAGGTTGGCACCGTTCTTCGCCAGCTTGGGGTTGGTGGAGAAGAATGAGGAAGAGGAGGAGGAGTAAAGAGCAGAGGATGAAGAGGACTTGGTGGGGAGGCGCTTGCCGCCGGTGGGGGGCTGGTTTTGGGCGGGAGGGGCGAGGGTGTCGCTCAGGCCCATGGCGCTACGCACGCTGGTCATGGCATATCTATGGCGGCTCTTGGGTAAAGTGGCAGAACTCCCCATTTCCATGGCAGTAGGGGACTCCTTTATGACATCACAACCCAAGAGTTGGTTGTAGGAGGAGCGCAAGCTGAGGGAGGTGGGAGGGGCGGCAGGGGGACCGCTGCGATTGGCCAGGCCAACAGAGGAAGGGGAGGAGCCACTGCGGGAGAGAGGGGGGGTGTGGACGGACATCATGACTGAAAAGGGGTCAAGAGGTCAACTGGAGAGGGAGAGAAAAGAGGAGAAAGGGCTCACTAAGAGTACAACAAAACACACATCACATGCAGCACACACACACACACACACAAATACACACCAGCTCCATGCTCTCATAGGAATTCAACATCTGATACTGATGACGGCGCCCATTATCCACCACAGTGCTTGAAGGAAATTTGGCCTGAGTCAGGTCTTCTCCATGTGTGATGAGTTAGGAGGATTACAGGACTAGGTTCGAGGTATGAGGTGGAAACACAAGACAAGTCAGCATACAGATGTAGGATCTTAATTTGAGCCAGTTTGCTGCAAAAGGAAATGTGAATTATTATGTGGATTATAATTAATGGACATTTTAGGACATTTTTGTAGGGGTTGATACATTTTCATAAGGGAAAAATCAAGTCTGAAATGTCTAATTCAAAACTTTCAGAAGACTTATTAAACCTCAAACTATAAGTTTACATTTCCTGCATTGCAGGAAAATTCTCCTGCAACAGGGTGATCAAATTAATATCCCACATCTGTATGACTAAGGCAGTCTAAATGAGAAGCACATATGAATAAAGATACTCTGTACTGCTCTATAAAGTCCTGCAGACCATCAGGCCCACAGCCACTCCTCTGGCATTGATCTGTTGCCATGGCACTCACACAAAATGAAAAGCCTCAACTATTCCACATTCTGGCAACCCATCGACCAATAGTGGAGGGTTTTATTGACGCACTCTGTGGTGTGTTTTATAGCTGTGTCCCAATACACTAACACCCTTTCTCTCCCTTTTTGTTTCTCAAATCTGGTGATTATGTCACACTGTTTTAAACAAGGTGCCAAACCTATAACATGGGTCCTATTTTCTTAAAATGCTTGGCAATCATGAGGCTTAGCGCTGTCAATGTATTCATCCTCAACCGATACACCATGCCAAGGCTAGAGACAGGCTGTTGGAAGGTGTACCGGTGCTAGGTCCAGATGCTGACAAGCTGCAGAGCAGATCCTCCTCTCTAGCGGGCAGCTGGACCCAGCCAGAGAAAGAGGGAGAGAGGGACTGCAAAGTATCATTGTCAATTCAGATGTAATCAGGAAGAGGCAGGGCTTTGAGTTTAGGGCTCAGTGGTTGTTTTTTTTATCATACTCTGTTCTTCAATTCAATCATACTCCAACAAATGAACACACACACAGACACTTGCATGCACACACACACGTAAGCACTCACATACGCACACACAGGTAAACAAACACAAATGCTAGCTTCTTTCATGGAAAGATGGAAAACATGGACACAGCAGATTTGAAAACAAGACAAGCCCTTGGAAAAAGCAAGAGATTACATTTTGAGACAAAATATCTCCACACAATGCCCTTTTTCATGAGGGCCCCTCGTCCTTCTCTGGGTGGTGTTGTGGTGTCAGAGAACACGCAGGAACCAACCTGTAGAACTTCTGTAACTCTCTCTCTCTCGTTCTCCCTCTTTCAAAGATGACACACAAATAATGTCAACAAGGTCAATCAGCCTACACATATGATAAACTAAAATGGTACCAGACAAAACATGTCTCATAAGGATACTTTGTCTCTCTATACAAAGTGACATTATACCTTCTGCTACTGATTTCAGGACTGTTTCGTTTTACATTTCTCTCACTATCCTCAGTATCCTCTCACATAGTAAATACCCTGCAGTTGATGGTACAGTTGATAAATGCCCAAATGCCTGCTTTCTTTGCAGAAATCTCAGAGCTGGAGAGAGAGAGCTGCTAGATCCAGACCGAGATAGTGTGTTTTTCCTCTGACTCTGCAAGCCTCAGTTAGCAGAAGGGCATGAGACAAATAGAGGAGGGATAGATATTAGAGACAGAGTGAGATAGGACAATGACACAGCAGTTTTCAGCAGGGACATTGAGTTCACATCATCACTCAGCTCAGCTGTTGTCTTACTACACACGTATCATTATGTTCACATGACTTTAGGCTTTACCAAACACGGTACCATGACCCATATTGCAGGACGTCACCTAGTCGTCATTTACAGCAGATAAATGTCTAGAAGACTGTTGGCCACAGATTCATCTTCGACTTAGTCCCGGACTAAAAAATTATTTCAATGGAGATTCTCAACTGAGCATGCTATTCAGTCCAGGATTAGGGTTAATCTGTGTATCAGAAACCAGCCCTCAGAGTTACTGTAGGAATAAGGAGCTGACATTAAAATAATAATCATAGACTCCTGTAGATAACATACAGTCAGGCATGAGATACAGCCTTCTACATACCGTAGGTGGGACAGGTGTCGGAGAATAATCACTGACTCCTGTAGATAACATACAGTCAGGCATGAGATACAGCCTTCTACATACCGTAGGTGGGACAGGTGTCAAAGCAGCGCACACAACAAAAGCAGGTTAGAAGTTAGTTCCGAAGGCGAGAAATGTTCCCTCTAATTGTTTGTGGCACTGAGTCTTGCCAGCGAAAACTTGAACGTTGTGAGAATTTTGTGCAACTTCCACTGTACGTTTACAGTGAGCACTGAGGCTGTACCCTTACAGTTTTAGACAGTAGCCAATCTGCTATTGTAGCTATTTGAGCATAATGTAGGCCTACCAACAAAACCAGTGTAGCAAATCCCATAACATTTTCACATGGAAATAGCTTTTGATTTCTATGATATAGCCTATAGTTGCATATATGTGGTGTTCAATGCAGACCTGCATTGCATGAGACTTTTAAAAACGTTTTTACCTGATGAACAATTCTCTGCTGCCAATGACTGGAACGAATTGCAAAAATCACTGAAGCTGGAGACTTATATCTCCCTCACTAACTTTAAGCATCAGCTGTCAGAGCAGCTGACCGATCACTGCACCTGTACATAGCCCATCTGTAAATAGCCCACCCAACTACCTCATCACCATATTGTTCTTTTTTTGCTATTTTGCATCCCAGTATCTCTACTTGCACATCATCATCTGCATATCTATCACTCCAGTGCTAATGCTAAATTGTAATTATTTCGCCAATATGGCATATTGATTGCCTTACCTCCCTAATCTTACTACATTTGCACATAGATTTTTCTATTGTGTTATTGACTGTACGTTTGTTTATCCCATGTGTAACTCTGTGTTGTTGTTTTTGTGGCACTGCTTTGCTGTATCTCAGCCAGGTCACAGTTGTAAATGAGAACTTGTTCTCAACTGGCCTAACTGGTTAAATAAAGGTGATATATATATATATATATTTCAAATTAAGGGCTTGACATTAATTCATGTTTTTTTTACTTGGTCTGTAACACAATGGGCCAAATATGTGAATGTAAATTGCATTGTATTGTGTTGTATGACGCAAGAAACCACTTTATTATTACCATACAGAGAATTAGACAATGTAGGCTACCTCTCTGCCTATTGGCTTATTTGCATATTCAAGCCTGTCTCCAAATACAACACTGCCCCTTTAATTAAAACATAAGCTTTTTACCTGACTGACTTGTCAAAGACATCTTAAAATGTAGCCTACACGTTAGTGACCTATACTTATCTATAACTGGTCCAATAACTAGCAAAGAATATCAACAAATGTACACACGCGCGGCTCTGCGCTCTGATCTGAAAAGCGCATTCACTCGCGGGTGATTGAAAGACCGCTTGCGGGCTACCAGCGCCAATATAATTATACTCTGTTGCGCTCTGGCTTTGCCTACAACAAAATCACAGACTCAATCTGGCAAAGTTGGCGTTGTCTGCTTTAGAAAATGTGCTGATAGAATGTTGATTCGATCACAGAAAAAACGTTGATCTATATAGTGAAAACTAATGGGTCGAACTCAGTGAAGTTCAATATCTTGCGTCTCAAAGCTGCAGTTCTGGAGGAGGTACGCGGCCGCGCACAGCTTTGAGGGAACATTGAAAGCGAGTTCTCACAGCACAATAACTCACAACACAAAACAGCACATCTCAATAGCAATAGGAAAGAGAGATGGGTTGTTATATGCCTTTCACACACACTGATGGACAGATGCTGCTATAGCATCGATATGTTTAAAATTGTCACCTAAAATACTCTAATAGATCTGTACTGTAGCCTATATTACTGAAACCGGCTGGGCCTACTACAGTTAAGGAATATTAAGAAAGAAAATACTTTACTTGAATTTCTGTAGGCCTCGAAGGTAGGCCTAACTATTTTTCAAACGGTGTGGTAGGCTAATAACTGGAGTTGATTAATACATGATACTACATATTTCATACATATGCCGCCAACATAAAGCTAAAATGCTAGAACATTTCAACGTATTAAAGGAGATGACACTAGGGTGGAGTGCTTGCATCCTCTACTCGTTACATTAGCCTATACCTTTATAACCTTATGGTCCGTTCTGCAGCCTCACCTATTTCAATAAATCAGGCAGAAATGTCCTATGTTGCAAAGAGAACACCAATCTGTTGCGGATTCTGGAAACAAGCTAGAAGGCAGTAGGCTATACATATCAGACGTAGTTAATCTTGTGACGTCTCTCTCCCACCTAATATTCTCCCCATCACCGGAAGGCGAACGCGCACCGCACACATTTTATTTCCATTCACTCACCGCGTTTGACAATCGTGCTTCCGTGCCACGACGACACTTCAACGACGACACTGATATAGGACAGAGAAGTGACTCCGGCTTTTTAAGCGCGAGTCCTCCCGTAGCTACCCGTATCAGATCACATCACTCTCTGGTCTCCTCCAGTGCTGGTACCTAAAGCTAATCTCTCTGCGCCACTGCCTCCCAAGCGCCCAGGACCCAATCAGAGCGCTGGACGCAGGACGCTGTGTGCGCAGAGCTGTTCGGAAGAGACGCAGAGCCAGAGCACCATCATAAATCTGCTATTTTGGTTTTTATAGTGGTATTCAACTGACGTAATGAAACACTGACAATTGATCAACTCTTTTACCTAGAGCACCATTTTAGCATCCATTTAAAAAGTGATTGAAGAAGTGTTTTTTTGTTTATAATTTCAGCCAGAGCCAGCACCTCGAGAGTGAACAGATTCCAAAAAGACATTCATAATCCGGCATAAAAAGCTACAGGACCTTCAACTGTTGCAGTGGCACAGGCGATTGTCTAACTAGACACAGATGACAGTATAGTCCAACAGACCTGTAGCGCCTTCTCCCGTCGTGCAATGACAAAGACTAAATGAATATCTTACAGCAGAATGTACAATTTCACAAATATTTCAATACATTTTCTGCTAATATCAGTGACACAGGCCCGGTGGTAGAAAATAGCTTTATTTATTTTTAATTGGTGTTTGACACCTTGTGCGTTCAGCAACAGTAGTGCTTCTAATGCATAGAGAATATACATGACATACATCCACCACCACCAAAAAGTACTTGCTTTTGTCCCCATTTCCATTCTTTAGCCTCACTGGATGCCATGGGTAGACAAGAATAGTTTACACATGCAAAGATAACTGAAATAGCAAACTAATGAAGTTAAGATGAATAGTCACATCAAGAAAGAGGGTCAAGTGAAGGGATCCTGTACTAACGACTTAGTAAGGCACACATTCTATCGCAATACCATCTTTCTACCCATAGGGCAATTTGTTGTACAGAAACTGGCCAAGATTGTGCCATGAGAACATTTTGTAGGATCAATACTAAAGTTATTAAAGTCACGCTCCAGAGCTTTTGTAGAATTTCAGCCAGTAGTTTTTAAAGTAGCGCTCACAGGCCAAAATGGGTCCCTGAAAAATTGTGTAATGTCATCCATTTCATATGTTATGTCCTGCAAACATTTTTGTTGTTGTTGCAATTCGTACAATAGGTTACGAATTTGTAAGTGCTTAAGATCCCGGACCGTGTCTTTAAGTAAGCTAACAGGTAAAGCCATACAAAAACTTTCAGACGTATTGTATCTCCCATACTTATACACATTCCTCAACAAATTGACCTGTGGTCAAATACACACATATATATACAAATATACTGAGAAGTGCTGAAAGAGGGACATTAACCTTACTGACACAACCCAGTATTTAAACATCTGACCATGCTATCCCTCTTCAACACTATCCAATAGCTAACCACATTGGTCCTCTGTAGAGTATGGCGCTTACAACGCAAGGATAGTGGGTTTGATTCCCGGGACCACCTGTATGTAAAATGTATGCACATATGACTTTGGATACAAGTATCTGCTGAAAGGCATATATAATATTCATGATTGTGGTGCCAACTATCCCGCTCCTATAGTCCACCTCACGGCGTTCCCCTCAGAGCTGGGGGTGAGAGGGTGGAGGGAGGACAGGATGGCTGGGGGGGCCCATACTCCCTGTGCTCCAGGAGTGGGGGAGGGTGGGGCGACTGGGGGGAGGGACAGGGGAGGTGAGGGTGGAGAGAGTTCCACGCAGACATTCAGCAACGGAGAAACATGGGGAAGAATGGATAGAGCGCAGGACGGCATCTTATAGAGGGAGAGAGAAGAAGATCCTTATAATATAGAACTAAGGACATTTCTGCATTTAATTCAGATGTGTAAATAACATGAATCAGTGCAAATTAAGCTTAAGTATAGATCTGAATTGTGTGTGTGTGTCTTGGACTGTGTCCTTACCCTCCAGTCCAAAGGGCGGCGCCAGTAAGGTCTTGGCCTGGCTGTTTCCTGCCTGGGCTGCCCTCTGATAGAACCCTACTGCTGTTCTGAAGCACTGGGACACCCCGAACCCACTCTCATAACACTGACCCAGGAACAGCAGGGCCTCACTGTCCTACACATACAGACAGAAAAACATACATCAGCATCACATCACACTGAACTGAGACCAGGTTATGATTGAAACCGTGGGCTATAATTACAGTTGTAGAGTTTAAGTGTAGTGGAAGTCACTCACTCCGCTCTCTGCTGCCATCTTCAGGTAGTGCACTGACTTAAGGCCGTCTCTGACTGGCTCCTGCGAGAACAGAGACCCCAGGTACACTTGAGCCTGAGAGAGAGAGAGAGAGAACGGAAGAAAGTTTGAAGAAAAATACAGTTAGAAATATACCAATGTTCTCTTTTAGGCAACGTCTCAAACTCGCTACACATACATCGCAACACACACTCCCTCACTCCTCACCTCTCTCAGCCCAGCTGAGGCAGCCTGTTGCAGCAGGCTGATGGCTGTGTCCAGGTCCTGTTGTGTGCTCTGCTGCCCTCTGCTGTTCAGGAGGAGTTTGGCACAGCGGTACTGAGCCTGACTGTGACCCCCTGTCGCTGCCTGGCTGTAGAAATCAAGAGCCTGTACAGGGAACATGAAGAGGGGAGTCACAAAACAGGAATTGTGTAATTGATTGTGTGAGTTTCACTGTGTGTGTGTGTGTGTGTTCTTGGATGTGCACGTGACTGTGTGCACGTGTGAGTTTGACTGCATGTGAGATTGAGTGTGTGTGAGTGTGTGTTTCTTACCTTGTCCTTGTCTTTGCATACGCCCCTGCCTTTCTCGTAGCAGACTCCAGTGTTGAACTGGGCCTTGCTGTAGCCCTGTCTGGCAGAGGCAAGGAAACAGGAGAAGGCTGCCTCATAGTCCCCAGTCTGAGCACTCTTCAGACCGATGATGTTGAGGACTACAGGAACACTGGAGTCGGCCACCTGTTGGAGGTTCTGGGCCGCCCCCGCCAGCGCGTCCTGAGGAACACAGAGTGCAAAGGTCAGGGTCAAAGGTCATCAACAGGAGACCAGCAGCTTCACCATCAGAGGAATGAATCAGCCTAAAAACTCACCTGGTCATTCTGCTGCCCAGGCTGTTCCCAGTCTCTGGTTCTGTGGTTGTCTTCAGGCTGGGAGGACTCTGAAAAGGATGACTCCTCTGTAACATGGAAAGATAAAAAATGCATGTGTTTGGGCCTGTTGTAAAAGGTCTGTGCGGGACTGATTCCGTCATCCCACCCGCAGCGGCATCTTTTCATACCACGCCCACTCTCGCTGGCTTTCTGTCCGACTGCCACCGAAAGAACTGGTCCCGAACCCAACCTCGGTACCGCAATGTTACTTTAGAAGTATGTGATGCAACTCGCTTGCCAGCCATGGTCCCAGCAATTTCACTGCCTATAGGCAATATCAAATACTAAAAAATAACCTAATAGGTTAAATTAGCAGAGATTCTCATCTGTATTACTGGGCTATATCAGCCAACATGCCAGACGTAGTTTGAAGAGAGCAGAGTTGCAGAGACATCTTTGAACTACGCGTTGTAGTCTACCTTTTAGAGGAGTGGGACGATTTTCAGACCGACAAATATGGGTGATCAACATGCATTTCTAGGCAATGCAGTAAACCACATCTTTAAGAGGTTCATTTCCTTGGAAAGATAGCTGCCCTCTGCTTCGTAGCCTATGCATAGAATATAGCCTACTAGTTTAAGTGAGACCACATGCGCACCTGATCTCAGGTACAGCTACTGAACTTGAAGCAGAAAGAATGATGTGAGGAGACACTTGAGCTATGTTCTGCATATAGGATACAGCCTACCTTTTTATTTTCCATGGTATGCACGCGTAGCACCCTTTCAACGATGATCACGTTTTGATTGCACCTCCACTCACGATGGTTGAGCGCCCTCCACTTCTTTCCATTGTCAATATTTCTTTCTTTACAGACACTGTAGTGAACTATAGCCCAATCATATTGAAGTTTGTCCTTTGAAAGATAAGTGCCACGTGATTCTCTGCCCATACATAGGCAGCCTACTCTATGTCATTGACGCCACATAATATAGGCACACGTGATCTGGCGCGTCCAACTATGAGAGGAGAGCTACTGAACTTGAAGCAGCGAATACTTAGTGTGAATAATGTGACAAAGAGGTGCTTGTAATACAATAGGCAGGCTAACGCATACAAAGCAAAAACATGACCGTTTCCAAATAATCTGCGGGACTCAAAAAAAAAAAAAAATGTATCCCAAAGTTGTCTGTCTGACCTCCCCCGCACGCAGCATGAAAAATCCAGACCGCGCCGCGATGATCTCTGTTGGGACCTCCAGGTCCCACGGTCATTCCATGGGAATGCAGCCCTCCACTACGTTGCTTTATCATGTAGTCTGGTAGGCATGGATTTGTGAAAAGCATGATGTAAGACTATAAGATAAATATTGTTACCCTGACCAAACACTTAACATGCAAAGGTAGAGAGACTGACCCGTTCCAGAGGAGTCGTGACTCAGAGTTGCCCTCTGGTGGTCAGAGAGGTGACTGTCAGCAGTCAGATGGTCTTCATGAAACTGGTCAGGGCTGCTGTAGCTGCTCCTGGGACTGCTGTGCTCCTGGCTCTGGGGCTGTCTCTGGGCCTGCTGGCTCGGGACCTGCTGGCTCAGGACCTGCTTGCTCTGTCTCTGGGGCAGACAGTGCACACTCCTCCCTCTGGGCAGCACGTCACGGCGAGATACTGGACAAACACAGTGGGAAGGAGATCAGACTCATTCTGCATTCATGTACTACCAGAAAGCTTTGAAATTGAACAGAGAAATGAGCTTCAGAGTTCCCTCGTCTGAATGTCACAGCTCAGCTCAATATAATTTACAGGATGAATTGCATGGGATTATAGTGGGTGTGGCGGGACTCACGTCTCTCAAGTAGGACGCGGTAGCCACACTTCTGCAGGGTTCCCTGTACGGCCAGGCATCCTGTGTTGGGGTTCTGGTTGGGGTTGGGTTCACTCCCAGAGAACTGAGAGTGGATCCTCCTACAGATCTGCATCAACAGCACCGCAGCTGCCCCCTTAACAGAGAGATAACAGGTCATTCTTTTTTCCCAAGTGTGCCATGTGCTTTCTATTTGTATCTTAATGTGTGAAAAGTAGCCAGTACCCAGCCAACTGCATCCAAGGCCGTGTAGCGGGGGAGCCCAGCGTAGCAGAACTGAGAGGTCCTCTTCCTCCTCCTGTCTCCATCGTCCCCTTTCTTAGAGCTAAGAGAGAAAGAATGTGATATGAATATATTTCATATAAAAACTTCATTGATTTGATTTATTAGGATACCCATTAGCGACAGCTAGCCATACCGGGGTCCGACAAAATGACAAAAAATACATTAGACTTCACAACTGACATAGATTTTAAAACATGAATATGTAGTGTGTGCGCATCTATTAGTTACGCATACATGTCAGATTCCTTATCCCCTAGTTACCCTGCTGTATTAAACTATCACGGCAGAGAGGGTGTTCATCTCAGTTTCCCCCAGCAGCACACCAAGCAGTAGTCAGACTTAAAAAACACAAAAATACACCTTATGGAACAGCGGGGACTGTGAAGCAACACAAACATAGGCACAGACACATGCATACACACACGATAACATACACACACGTACACATGGATTTTGTGTTGTAGATATGTGGTAGTGGAGTTGGGGCCTGAGGGAACACACTTAATGTGTTGTGAAATCTGTTATGAATGTATTGTAATGTTAAAAAAAATTGTATAACTGCCTTAATTTTGCTGGACCCCAGGAAGAGTAGCTGCTGCCTTGGCAGGAACTAATGGGGATCCATAATAAATACAAATACACGCACAGCGGAGACATCCCAGGGCCACAGGATGATGCAACCAGCTGCAAGGCTGGCAGAGGGCCGCAGAGCGGGTCACAGAAGGGGGAAGGAGGGGGGATACTATGGAGGATTGAAGGGAAGGAGATTTTTTTTATTTAACCAGAACAAGTTCTCATTTACAACTGCGACCTGGCCGAGATAAAGCAAAGCAATACGACAAAAACACAGAGTTACACATGGGATAAACAAAAGTACAGTCAATAACACAATAGAAAAATCTATACACAGTGTTGGCAAATGTAGTACGATTAGGGAGGTAAGGCAATAAATACAGTTGAAGTCGGAAGTTTACATACACCTTAGCCAAATACATTTAATCTCAGTTTTTCACAATTCCTGACATTTAATCCTAGTAAAAAGTCCCTGTTTTAGGTCAGTTAGGATCACCACTTTATTTTAAGAATGTGAAATGTCAGAATAATAGCAGATAAGGATTTATTTCAGCTTTTATTTCTTTCATCACATTGCCTTTAAATTGTTTAACTTGGGTCAAACATTTGGGCTAGCCTTCCACAAGCTTCCCACAATAAGTTGGGTGAATTTTGGCCCATTCCTCCTGACAGAGCTGGTGTAACTGCCCACACAATTTCTATAGGATTGAGGTCAGGGCTTTGTGATAGCCACTCCAATACCTTGACTTTGCTGTCCTTAAGCCATTTTGCCACAACTTTGGAAGTATGCTTGGGGTCATTCTCCATTTGGAAGACCCATTTGAGACCAAGCTTAAATAACTTACTGACTGATGTCTTGAGATGTTGCTTCAATATATCCACATAATTTTACTTCCTCATGACGACATCTATTTTGTGAAGTGCACCAGTCCCTCCTGCAGCAAAGCACACCCACAACATGATGCTGCCACCTCCGTGCTTCACGGTTGGGATGGTGTTCTTCGGCTTGCAAGCCTCCCCCTTTTTCCTCCAAACATAACGATGGTCATTATGGCCAAACAGTTATATTTTTGTTTCATCAGACAATAGACAATTCTACAAAAAGTACGATCTTTGTCCCCATGTGCAATTGTAAACCGTAGTCTGGCTTTTTTATGGCGGTTTCGGAGCAGGGGCTTTTTCCTTGCTGAGCGGCCTTTCAGGTTATGTCTGTATAGGACTAATTTTACTGTGGATATAGATACTTTTGTACCCGTTTCCTCCAGCATCTTCATAAGGTCCTTTGCTGTTGTTCTGGGATTGATTTGCACTTTTTGCACCAAAGTATGTTCATCTCTAGGAGACAGAACGAGTCTCCTTCCTGAGTGGTATGACGTCTGTGTGGTCCCATGGTGTTTATACTTGCGTACTATTGTTTGTACAGATTAACGTGGTACCTTCAGGCGTTTGGAAATTGCTCCCAAGGATGAACCAGACTTATGGAGGTCTACACTTTTTTTCCTGAGGTCTTGGCTGATTTATCTTGATTTCCCCATGATGTCAAGCAAAAGAGCTATCTAAGGCATGTTGAGCGGGACTGGGGGCTCTACAGTGAAGTAAAACAATAAGAACTAGCCGAGACAGCAGTAGACAAGGCACATTGACATTACAGAGAGGCATAAAGCAATCACAGGTGTTGATCGGGAGAGCTAAGACAACAACGGGTAAATTGCGATGAATGGGCAGAGCGAGTCAGTTAGGTACATAGAGGACCTGAGGTTGAGTCTGGCGCCGACAGATAAACAAAATGAGGTACCGTGTTATTGAAACAGTCCAGGGGGCATCAGCTGTGTAGCCGATTGATCATAGGGTCCATTGAGCAGCAATAGGTGAGTCAGGGTGCCGTTCGGTAGTCACTACTACGCTAGGCGAGCGGGAGACACGCCGTTCAGAAGGCTAGCGGGCCGGGGATAGCAGATGGTTCTTCGGCGACATCATAACGGAATAGCCTGTTGAGACCAGTTTGGGCGTTTACGTCGGCAGACCAGTCGTGATGGATCGGCGGGGCTCCGTGTTGACAATAAAGGGTCCAGGCCAATTGGCAAAAGAGGTATTGTAGCCTTAGAATTAGCTGGTAGATGGGACTAGCTCGAGGCTAGCTCAGGGCTAACTGGTGCTTGCTTCGGGACAGAGGCATTAGCTAACAGTATCCACCTGTTTGCAGCTAGCTGCGATGATCCGGTGTAATGATTCAGAGCGGCAGGAATCCGGTGATGTGGTAGAGAGAAGCAGTCCGATATGCTCTGGGTTGATATCGCGCTGTGCAGACTGGCAGGTGTTGTCCGAGCTAAGGATGGCTGGTGTCCGAGCTAAATGTGAAGGCCGCTAGCCGTGGCTAACAAAGACTAGTAGCTAGTTAGCTGGCTAGCTCCTGATGGAGGTTCCAGTTATAAGGAATAAAAAAAATGAATGAAGGGGTGAGGTACCTGCTGTCGGGGGAGTGGCAGCCGGTGGAGAGCAGGGTGGAGGTGTTGATGACCTCATCTTCCACGTGGTGATTCTGAGACAGGCGCAGGGGGGCCGTGCCATGGCACCGGCTCAAAACTGGTGGCAGAGGGGTAAGAGATGGGTTTGTGATTGTGTATAGAAGAAGTGGACTTCATTCAGCAAAGCAGCCAGGTATAGCCTGGAAGATACTGGGCAATTCCACAGTGACAGAATGATGCTGAGACTCAGATTTTTCACTTTAAAATGTATGTCAAAAAAAATAATCTATGATTGCAAAGTTAAACAACCCATACAACTCTATTAACAAGGACAATGTTTAACAACAATTTCCACTGAAAATTGTACTAAAACACATTTACTTGAACAGTGCAGACGCAAAAGTTTTGCAATCATTGGTTTTTGTTTGGCATACATTTCAAAGTGAAAAATCTGTCTCAGCATTACTGTTACCATGGAATTTCCCAATTGCTAACACTGTCTGCATTTCTGCACGTTACAAACACAGAGCATAAGCATTGTCCTTTATATGTGATATGCATTATAATAAAAGGAGCTAGAAATACTTGTTTATTTTGTGCAAATCAGGTCTTTCTTGTCATAAGGATGTTCAAACAAACCACAGTAACATAAGGAGGTGTCACCAAACAGGTTACAGGACTGGTTAGCTAGCTAGTCAATGCTATGCAAAGACACCTCGAACCGTCTGAAACCAAAACAGACTTGATCACAGTTGACAGGGTGGAGGCTGTGGCTAATCAAAACACCCCCAAAAAAATATTTATAGCTATGTGGGACAGAAACTAGTATGGCCTAGTTAAGGCATAAACTGAGAACGATCTGCCCCCGTTTTAAAATACTTGCATTCTAGAACATGATAGAACATGCCATCAAGCCTGTCAATGGTTCTAGCTGGTGGGCATAATAGTAACGTTAGTCATGACAAAATCAAATATTAACGAGCTGGACAATTGCAAATCAAGTGCATAAACAAGGTTAGCTAGCTAATGTTAGTACTAAACAGAACATTGTCAATGATATTTCGCTCACCTCTTCCAACAAACCCTTGTACTCTCCACATATTTCGTTGTCCTGAAGTTAATTTCAAGATGAATATTTTTACATATTTGCCCTAAATTAGTGTATTTAAAAATTCACTGGGGGAGTATTCTCGCCCCATAAGCACAGGACGAATACAGTAGCTCCAGTCTAGATACAAAAATAAAGCATGGAACAGTCACGAGTTATTTTGGAGGGAGACATTCCCGGGAGAGCAACGTCCCCGGAAATAGCAAAACGTGACGTGTTGCGGGAAGGTAGAGTTATAAACGTGTGTATGTCCCTTAAGGTCCTTGTAAAATGTGATCTTGTACCCCCTAGCCCAAATGTCAATTGTATATCATTTATATATAACTGTGTTCCCCATGTACCTTTTGTATTGTTTTGATGTTAATAAAAAATAAATACATAAAAAAGTGTTACGGGAAGGTCCTCCCCGGCTTTGCATTGCCGTCTAACGACTTCTTCTTCGATAAGGTTTAACCGCGGTTGGCATCCAAAAGATTGTGCATTACCGCCACCTACTAGACTGGAGTATAACTCCCTTTCCTTAAAAATACAACATAAAAATAACATACAGTCTTTTAACCCTACAACCCCCCCCAAAAAAACCCCCACCATACTCCACTATTTCAATCTATTTAGTCCTACCTCAGGCCAACAGCCTGAAAGGACGGGACACCACCACTAAACACACCCTGTAACTCTTCTGATGTCAAGTCTCGGATACCCAAATACCTCTCTGCAGCTGCCACCACAACCTCCATTTTAGGCGACTTACGTTCCATCCCTGCAGTACAGTTGAAAAGCCAATGCTATAAATTATAAAATCCAATCTGAAACATACAATACCAGTCAAAAGTTTGGACACACCTACTTATTCAAAGGTTTGTAGAATAATAGAGAAGACATCACAACTATGAAATAACACATGGAATTGTGTGGTAACCAAAAAAGTGTTAAAGAAATCAAAATATATTTTATATTTGAGATTATCACTTGTTGGCCTATCCCTCTGTACTGGTACAGATCTACTACTCACACCATTCCTCTCAGGATCCCTCCCCTTTGACCAATCTTCCTCTACTTCCTTCACTGCCTCAGCATATGACAACTTCTGCACTACTCTAACCCTGGAAACCTCAACCTGCCTCTCTCACATGGGACATTTCTGATCCCCAGCCCCATGTGCACCACTACAATTAACACATACCACTACTTTCCCCAATGCTACACATTCCTTTGTCTCATGCACACTTCTCATACCTAGGAACCTCCCTCCTACACACTGCTGCCACATGCCCATAAGCTTGACACCTGTAACAACGTAATGTATTCTGCACAAAAGTTCGTACATGATAACTTATACATCTTAACACCAAGACTCAACATCAAAACTCAAAAGAACAGACGACTCTTCTGTTTCACCACTCATGCCACCCTGTCTGCGTCGCACCAAACGACTAGCATCACAAACACTAGGAATCTTCCCTTTCAGTTGGTCAGCTTTCACATTTACCGTTACCCCAGTAATCCCTCCTTTCAATGGTGCTCTTTTCGTGAGAGCAAAACAATTCACATCTCATGTCCTTATTCGTTTATCGCAAAGCGCCTGCTCCCTCTGACCAGCAGAAACTCAAACAATTATCTCAAGACCCCTTCTGGTTACCCTCACAGATTCCACAGCAGGTAGCCTAGTGGTTAGAGCGTTGGGCCAGTAACCAAAAGGTAGCTAGATCGAGTCTCTGAGCTGACAATTAAAAATCTGTTGTTCTTCCCCTGAACAAGTCAGTTAACCCACTGTTCCTAGGCTCTCAATGTAAATAAGGATGTGTTCTTAACTGACTTGCCTGGTTAAATTTAAAATATGTCAGCTCTGCTTCCAGCTCCAAAGCAAATTTGTCAAACAAGTTTTTTTGTGTGTTATTTCTTACATTATTAGTCTAGAATATTTTTTTTGTCATTACATACACCCGGAAATAACTTTGGGATATCAGAGCAACGGTAACTCACCAGTATTACAACCAGGACTACGGCTTTCCCAAATTGGATCCTTTGTTCGTTCCCTCCAGGGCATTTGAACTTATTCTAGAGACTGCTCCAAAACACCGCCGACGGACAAGAGGTTTTCGGAGTGGACTTCTAGTCCGACTCAGGAGGCGTGCACACCATCCACCGCTTCTGAGTATATTACTCGCTAATGTTCAGTCTCTGGATAATAAAGTAGACGAGCTCAGGGCAAGGATCTCCTTCTAGAGAGACATCAGGGATTGTAACATACTCTGTTTCACAGAAACATGGCTTTCTCGGGATATACTGTCCCTGTCCATACAGCCAGCTGGGTTCTCAGTATTTCGCGCAGACAGGAAAAATAACTCTCCGGGAAGATGAATGATTAACTACTCATGGTGTGATTGTGATAACATACAGAAATTCAAGTCCTTTTGTTCACCCGACCTAGAATACCTCACAATCAAATGCCGACCATATTACCTCCCAAGAGAATTCTCTTCGTTATAGTCACAGCCGCGTATATTCCCCTTCAAGCTGATTCCACAATGGCCCACAAAGAACTACACTGGACATTATGCAAACTGGAATCCATATATCCTGAGGCCGCATTTATTATAGCTGGGGATTTTAACCAAGCAAATTTTAGGAAATGCTACTGAAGTTCTACCAACACATTGAATGTAGTACTCGCTCTGGAAAAACATTGGACCACTGCTACTCAACTTTTCAAAATACCTACAAGGCCCTCCCTCGCCCTCCCTTGGGCAAATCGGATCACGACTCCATTTTGCAGAAACTCAAACAGGAAGTACCCGTGCTAAGGTCTATTCAACGCTGGTCTGACCAATCGCAATCCATGCTTCAAGGTTGTTTTGATCACGCGGACTGGGATATGTTCCTAGGTAGCCTCTGAGAATATTATTGAAGAATACACAGATTTGACTTGATTTGAGTCCTCTAGCTATCTCTATGGCTTGTTGTTGACACACGTATCTGCCCTTTCATTATCTGCCCTTTCATCACCTGCCTTCCATCTTTGAGGACATGTATTTCCATTGTCACGCTAATATCTTGTCAATATAATAGGTAATCTTTGTTCCTAGCCAGTGAAACTAGCATTCCAGTCACCATTGATACGTCTTCTATTGAGTCTGTGTTAATTGTAAATATCCTGAGTATACCTGACTTGTTTTATATGGATCCCTGTTGAATATTACACAAATGTTTGTAAACATTGAGTTAATGTATTAGCCCTTGGTGTTGAAGGCCCTTGTCGAAACTGCAGTTCTACCTTTTGTGGCAGTCTAAGCCTGGCAGCCGGCAGTCTTGTATTTATATTTGACTTGGGATTCATTGTTAATAAATTAAATTGTTATTTTTCATACTGTTTTTGTTTTTTATAAAATTATATTCTCTAGAATCTGACTCTGGAGTGAGAGAGTGGCTCGTTCTGTACGGTTTAATGAGGTACTAGCTGTTCTTTTCGTTTATTGGGGTAATGGATTGCCCCCTTAGACAGCTCTGAGCACATCCTGGAAACACACACACACTCAACAACATATACATGATGCATGCATGGTGTTTTGCAAGTGTGTGTGTGTCACATACAAAAGGTCCATTCCAGAACACTGGGTTTCCTGGCAGTGATTAGGGCCCCTTGGAAAGAGTAGGCCCCTTGGCCCTATGTATCTGGTGTTGGGGATGGAGCTATTTTCTGTGCCGCTGTCCCACGGTTAACACTGGGCGGATTCGATCTTGCTGAGCAGCCTCCCCTATACACCCATCCCTCCTACCCCTCCACCTTCCCCACCCCTCCACCTTCCCCAACCCATCCCTCCCCTACACACCCATCCCTCCTACCCCTCCACCTTCCCCACCCCACCCCTCCACCTTCCCCACAACCCTTCCACCCTCCACCTTACTCACCCCTCCCACTCCTCCACCTTACCCACACTTCCACCTTCCCCACCCCTCCACCTTCCCCAACCAGTCCCTCCCCTATACGCCCATCCCTCCTACCCCTACCCCACCACCTTCCCCACCCCTCCACCTTACCCACCCCTCCAACTTACTCACCCCTCCCACCCCTGCACCTTACCCACCCCTCCACCTTACCCAGTCATCCACCTTCCCCAACCCGTCCCTCCCTATACACCCATCCCTCCTACCCCTACCCCACCACCTTCCCCACCCCTCCACCTTACCCACCCCTCCAACTTACTCACCCCTCCCACCCCTGCACCTTACCCACCCTCCACCTTACCCAGTCATCCACCTTCCCCAACCCGTCCCTCCCTATACACCCATCCTTCCCACTCCTCTACCTTCTACAACCCTCCCACCCCTCCACCTTGCTCACTCCTCCCACTCCTCCACCTTACCCACCCCTCCACCCTCCCACCCCTCCACCTTGCTCACTCCTCCCACTCCTCCACCTTACCCACCCCTCCACCCTCCCACCCTCCACCTTACTCACTCCTCCCACTCCTCCACCTTACCCATCCCTCCACCCTACCCATCCTTCCCACCCCTCCACCTTACCAACCCCTAAAACCTTCCCTATCTCCCACCCCTATACACCCATGCTTAATATAAGGAATTTGAAATGATTTGTAAGTATATTTTAGCAATTACATTGACTTTTGATACTTAAGTATATTTAAAATCAAATACTTTTAGAATTTTACTCAAGTAGTATTTTACTGGGTGACTTTCACTTTTACTTGAGTCATTTTCTATTAAGGTATCTTTACTTTTACTCAAGTATGAAAACGGGGTACTTTTTCCACCACTGTTCAACTGTCAGGTCATCATGCAGCTGCTGTCATTATTGTTAGGCATGGTTAAAGTTTCTGCCTTGATGATTTGTGAGATAAGCTTGCTTGGTAGTATCATTATTCCTGTCCTGTCAGTCTGTCTGTGTTGTTTATCAGTGCAGAGCAGGTCTGTGATAAACTACCTCCACTGTGCCTCAATGTGGAGTTTCTGTTTTTAGTGTGTATGGTTTGTTTTATTGTATGTGTGTGTGTGTGCGTGTGTGTGTGAGGGAGAGAGGGCCTGAGAGTGCGTGTTTGCATAGTGTTGTGATTAAGCCTCTAATTGTGCACTGTGCCAGTCACACAGTTCTTGATAAACAGTGTAGTAAGCATGCTAAAGAACAGTATATTCTCTTTCCCCCTGAGTGTTAGCATGCGACCGAGCAGTGTATTCTCTTTCCCCCTGAGTGCTAGCATGCTAGCGAGCAGTGTATTCTCTTTCCCCCTGAGTGTTAGCATGCTAGCGAGCAGTGTATTCTCTTTCCCCCTAAGTGTTAGCATGCTAGCGAGCAGTGTATTCTCTTTCCCCCTAAGTGTTAGCATGCTAGCGAGCAGTGTATTCTCTTTCCCCCTAAGTGTTAGCATGCTAGCGAGCAGTGTATTCTCTTTCCCCCTAAGTGTTAGCATGCTAGCGAGCAGTGTATTCTCTTTCCCCCTGAGTGTTAGCATGCTAGCGAGCAGTGTATTCTCTTTCCCCCTAAGTGTTAGCATGCTAGCGAGCAGTGTATTCTCTTTCCCCCTGAGTGTTAGCATGCTAGCGAGCAGTGTATTCTCTTTCCCCCTGAGTGTTAGCATGCTAGCGAGCAGTGTATTCTCTTTCCCCCTGAGTGTTAGCATGCTAGCGAGCAGTGTATTCTCTTTCCCCCTGAGTGTTAGCATGCTAGCGAGCAGTGTATTCTCTTTCCCCCTGAGTGTTAGCATGCTAGCGAGCAGTGTATTCTCTTTCCCCCTGAGTGTTAGCATGCTAGCGAGCAGTGTATTCTCTTTCCCCCTGAGTGTTAGCATGCTAGCGAGCAGTGTATTGGTGCTGACATCTGGGATGTTGGGTTTTGAATAATCACTATAACGGGATGGGCATCCTAGTTGTTTTTATATCAGGTTTTAAAGCGTGTCAGTGGTTGTTATTTAATTTCTGGTGGGGTGGAGTGAAATACCTTTGATGTGATTAACTGTCTCTGGGGCTGGCTTTTGGAACCCCCATCCCCTCTCTCTCCACTCCATGCTGCTCTCTCGCCCATTCTTCAGCTTCGGGGAGCGTAACCCATGGCGGTGTTTTGAGCCCCCACGGTGTAAATGTCATTGTGGAGCGATGCCCTTTTAAAATGTTTACGTTCTACCCCTCGTACCCCCTTCTCTGCAATTTTCCACTTTCCCTGTTAAATGTTGACCCTTCACAGAACTCTCATACAGTACTTCTCTCCTTTTAGGAAAGTGTCTCATAGACACAAACAAAGCATTAACCAGTAACCCTGAACCCTGTGTCTGGATTATTTGTTGTTGTTTGGATGTTTATATGTTTGTATTTATTTAGGCCTCAGTTTTCCGTCAATAAGTGTCTCTCTCTTTCCTCTCCTTTCAATATTTGTCAGCTCCCAAACATGGAGAGGAACTTACCGGTGAAGAGTTCTTTGAGAGAGCAAAGTATACGAAGAGAGAAGATCACAATGACACTGAGACAGATATAATGGACGGTTGAAATCAAAATAGAAAGGCTGATATTCATACAATGCAGAAATAATGAACATCCATCTAATCTTCCCATTCAAATATGACTCACTGACGTGAAAATACCTGCATTTAAAAGTCTGCATATTTCCCACGGGACCTCTGTATAGAGAACATGAAAGGCCACAGGCTGATTGTTGACATTACTACTCAGAGATTTGTTGTTGCTATGGTAGTGAGGGTGAACTGCTTTGAGATGGAAATGAAGTATTGTCTTCTCTGAATAGGACAATGTGTTTTGGTGTGTGTTGTGTCTATGTGTCTGGGATGTATAAACTGGTGTTATTCTCGTGGTAAAAGACCTGTCGTTCACACTCCATTAGTTTCCCTGTCACACACACACATTGACATGTGTTCCTCTCATGTTTTGTCTCGCAGGTGATGAGGGAAACTAACAGCCAGGTGAAATGCCCATCCAAGCTGAAAATAGGAGCCAAGTCAAAGAAATATGATTTCAGACCAACTGACACCTCCATACTCTGACACCCTGTCTCAGTCTGTCTCAACCTGTCTCAGTCTGTCTCAGTCTATTTCAGTCTATTTCAGTCTGTCTCAACCTGTCTCAGTCTATTTCAGTCTGTTTCAGTCTGTCTCAACCTGTCTCAGTCTGTTTCAGTCTGTCTCAACCTGTCTCAACCTGTCTCAGTCTGTCTCAACCTGTCTCAACCTGTCTCAACCCTTCTCAACCTGTCTCAGTCTGTCTCAGTCTGTCTCAGTCTGTCTCAACCTGTCTCAGTCTGTCTCAACCTGTCTCAGTCTGTCTCAACCTGTCTCAACCTGTCTCAGTCTGTCTCAGTCTGTCTCAACCTGTCTCAGTCTGTCTCAACCTGTCTCAGTCTGTCTCAGTCTGTCTTAACCTGTCTCTCAACCTGTCTCAGTCTGTCTCAACCTGTCTCAGTCTGTCTCAACCTGTCTCAGTCTGTCTCAACCTGTCTCAGTCTGTCTCAGTCTGTCTCAGTCTGTCTCAACCTGTCTCAGTCTGTCTCAACCTGTCTCAGTCTGTCTCAACCTGTCTCAGTCTGTCTCAACCTGTCTCAGTCTGTCTCAACCTGTCTCAACCTGTCTCAGTCTGTCTCAGTCTGTCTCAACCTGTCTCAGTCTGTCTCAACCTGTCTCAGTCTGTCTCAGTCTGTCTTAACCTGTCTCAACCTGTCTCAGTCTGTCTCAGTCTGTCTCAACCTGTCTCAGTCTGTCTCAACCTGTCTCAGTCTGTCTCAGTCTGTCTCAACCTGTCTCAACCTGTCTCAGTCTGTCTCAACCTGTCTCAGTCTGTCTCAACCTGTCTCAACCTGTCTCAGTCTGTCTCAACCTGTCTCAGTCTGTCTCAGTCTGTCTTAACCTGTCTCAACCTGTCTCAGTCTGTCTCAACCTGTCTCAACCTGTCTCAGTCTGTCTCAGTCTGTCTCAACCTGTCTCAACCTGTCTCAGTCTGTCTCAACCTGTCTCAGTCTGTCTCAGTCTGTCTCAGTCTGTCTCAGTCTGTCTCAACCTGTCTCAGTCTGTCTCAGTCTGTCTCAACCTGTCTCAACCTGTCTCAGTCTGTCTCAGTCTGTCTCAACCTGTCTCAACCTGTCTCAACCTGTCTCAGTCTGTCTCAACCTGTCTCAGTCTGTCTCAACCTGTCTCAGTCTGTCTGTCTGTCTCAACCTGTCTCAACCTGTCTCAACCTGTCTCAGTCTGTCTCAACCTGTCTCAGTCTGTCTCAGTCTGTCTCAACCTGTCTCAGTCTGTCTCAACCTGTCTCAACCTGTCTCAGTCTGTCTCAGTCTGTCTCAGTCTGTCTCAACCTGTCTCAACCTGTCTCAACCTGTCTCAGTCTGTCTCAACCTGTCTCAGTCTGTCTCAGTCTGTCTCAGTCTGTCTGTCTGTCTCAACCTGTCTCAACCTGTCTCAACCTGTCTCAGTCTGTCTCAGTCTGTCTCAACCTGTCTCAGTCTGTCTCAACCTGTCTCAACCTGTCTCAGTCTGTCTCAGTCTGTCTCAGTCTGTCTCAACCTGTCTCAGTCTGTCTTAACCTGTCTCAACCTGTCTCAGTCTGTCTCAACCCTTCTCAACCTGTCTCAGTCTGTCTCAACCTGTCTCAGTCTGTCTCAGTCTGTCTCAACCTGTCTCAGTCTGTCTCAACCTGTCTCAACCTGTCTCAGTCTGTCTCAGTCTGTCTCAGTCTGTCTCAACCTGTCTCAGTCTGTCTCAACCTGTCTCAACCTGTCTCAGTCTGTCTCAGTCTGTCTCAGTCTGTCTCAGTCTGTCTCAACCTGTCTCAACCTGTCTCAACCTGTCTCAGTCTGTCTCAGTCTGTCTCAACCTGTCTCAGTCTGTCTCAGTCTGTCTCAACCTGTCTCAACCTGTCTCAGTCTGTCTCAGTCTGTCTCAACCTGTCTCAGTCTGTCTCAACCTGTCTCAGTCTGTCTCAACCTGTCTCAGTCTGTCTCAGTCTGTCTCAACCTGTCTCAGTCTGTCTCAACCTGTCTCAGTCTGTCTCAGCCTGTCTGTCTCAGTCTGTCTCAGTCTGTCTCAACCTGTCTCAGTCTGTCTCAACCTGTCTCAGTCTGTCTCAGTCTGTCTCAACCTGTCTCAACCTGTCTCAGTCTGTCTCAACCTGTCTCAGTCTGTCTCAGTCTGTCTCAACCTGTCTCAACCTGTCTCAGTCTGTCTCAGTCTGTCTCAACCTGTCTCAGTCTGTCTCAGTCTGTCTCAACCTGTCTCAGTCTGTCTCAGTCTGTCTCAACCTGTCTCAGTCTGTCTCAACCTGTCTCAGTCTGTCTCAACCTGTCTCAGTCTGTCTCAACCTGTCTCAACCTGTCTCAGTCTGTCTCAACCTGTCTCAACCTGTCTCAGTCTGTCTCAGTCTGTCTCAGTCTGTCTCAACCTGTCTCAGTCTGTCTCAGTCTGTCTCAGTCTGTCTCAACCTGTCTCAGTCTGTCTCAACCTGTCTCAGTCTGTCTCAACCTGTCTCAGTCTGTCTCAACCTGTCTCAACCTGTCTCAGTCTGTCTCAACCTGTCTCAGTCTGTCTCAACCTGTCTCAACCTGTCTCAGTCTGTCTCAACCTGTCTCAGTCTGTCTCAACCTGTCTCAGTCTGTCTCAGTCTGTCTCAACCTGTCTCAGTCTGTCTCAACCTGTCTCAGTCTGTCTCAGTCTGTCTCAGTCTGTCTCAACCTGTCTCAACCTGTCTCAGTCTGTCTCAACCTGTCTCAGTCTGTCTCAGTCTGTCTCAGTCTGTCTCAACCTGTCTCAACCTGTCTCAACCTGTCTCAACCTGTCTCAGTCTGTCTCAACCCTTCTCAACCTGTCTCAGTCTGTCTCAACCCTTCTCAACCTGTCTCAGTCTGTCTCAACCTGTCTCAACCTGTCTCAGTCTGTCTCAGTCTGTCTCAACCTGTCTCAGTCTGTCTCAGTCTGTCTCAACCTGTCTCAGTCTGTCTCAACCTGTCTCAGTCTGTCTCAGTCTGTCTCAGTCTGTCTCAACCTGTCTCAGTCTGTCTCAACCTGTCTCAGTCTGTCTCAGTCTGTCTCAACCTGTCTCAGTCTGTCTCAACCTGTCTCAGTCTGTCTCAACCTGTATCAGTCTGTCTCAACCTGTATCAGTCTGTCTCAACCTGTCTCAACCTGTCTCAACCTGTCTCAGTCTGTCTCAACCTGTCTCAACCTGTCTCAGTCTGTCTCAGTCTGTCTCAACCTGTCTCAGTCTGTCTCAACCTGTCTCAACCTGTCTCAGTCTGTCTCAACCTGTCTCAACCTGTCTCAACCTGTCTCAGTCTGTCTCAACCCGTCTCAACCCGTCTCAGTCTGTCTCAGTCTGTCTCAACCTGTCTCAACCTGTCTCAACCTGTCTCAGTCTGTCTCAACCTGTCTCAGTCTGTCTCAGTCTGTCTCAACCTGTCTCAGTCTGTCTCAACCTGTCTCAACCTGTCTCAGTCTGTCTCAGTCTGTCTCAACCTGTCTCAACCTGTCTCAACCTGTCTCAGTCTGTCTCAGTCTGTCTCAACCTGTCTCAGTCTGTCTCAACCTGTCTCAGTCTGTCTGTCTGTCTCAACCTGTCTCAACCTGTCTCAGTCTGTCTCAATCTCCAATACAACTTGATATTAAAGATTTAGTCTGCCAGCTGCTACATATATTTTAGATTCATTTCTGTCTTGTACTGTATCTATACCACAGACCCCCATGTGAAAGTGAAAGGCAAGCATGGCAATGTTCTAGTGGCCAAAAATAAGATTGTAGAACTTCTGGAGACAAAGTAAATGTCCTAAACTGAGATATAATCCTATACCTAACATGTAATGTTGCCAGATAAACCAACTATATACAGTTAGTAAAACCCACATCTTCTCCTCAGATGGAGTGACCCACACAGCAAACTCCCATGTGATCGGGAAATGGGGAGGGAACATAAAGAAGGTGATGGAGATAACATCATGCCTCATCCACTTCCCTGACTCCAACAGACACAACGCTACCGGAGAAAAGAGCAACCAGGTACAGTCTCGAAGCAACCTGCAACTGTTCCTTAGCAACTGTCTCTCAGCAACTAGGTACAGCCTGTTAGTAACTGTGTATTGTCCCTTAGCAACCAGAGGATGATACTACAAAGCAGGATCAATGAGTAAACCAGATAACTTGCATAAATATTCTGAAATAGTTTTTTAATTTTTTTAACTTGTCTAATTGTCTCAACAACCAAAAGCACATATCTAAATGTAGCTTTCATAATAAACCACAAAATCATTAGTTATTTCTGGTTGTTTATCAAAGTTAGCTGGCTAACTCATTGATCCTGCTTTGTAGTATACCCTTCAGGTACTGCCGGTTAGTTATTGTCCTTCAGCAACTTTATCTTGTTTCTCCCTCATCTCTCTCTACCTCCCCTGTCCAGGTGTCCATCTCTGGGCCTGTCCAAGGGGTGGAGGCAGCCAGGAAGAGGATACGAGTGAGAGTCTCTAATGTAACATCTTAATGCATGGATGGCTATTATTTCCCATTATGTATGTGATTTATACATCATCATGACCTCTCACCCCCCTCTCTTCTCTACCTCTCAGGATCTCCAGCCTCTGGTGTTAACCTTTGACCTCCCGGTGACCCTTGTACCCAAGGCACTGCTGGACGCAGTGTCGCCGGTCATCCAGCAGGTGGCGCAGGCTATGGGGATCAGCGTGAGCTTCAGGGCTCAGCCCAGACTTTACAGCAGCTGTGGTCAGAGGACTGCAGGGCAGCACTGCCACCATCAAGGTCAGAGTCTCACAGATACAGTGCATTCGGTAAGTATTCAGACCCCTTGACTTTTTTCACATTTTGTTACGTTACAGCCTTATTCTAAAATGCATGAAATAATATTTTTTCCTCGTCAATGTACACACAATTTCCCATAATGACAAAGCGAAAATTGTTTTTTATTTATTTTTCAAATGAAAAAATGAAAAACTGAAATAGCTTATTTTCATAAGTACTCAGACCGTTTGCTATGAGACTCAAAATTGAGTTAAGGTGCATCCTGTTTCCATTGATCATCCTGGAGATGTTTCTACAACTTGATTGGAGTCCACCTGTGGTAAATTAAATTGTTTGGACATGATTTGGAAGAGCACACACCTGTCTATATAAGGTCCCACAGTTGACAGTGCATGTCAGAGTAGAAACCAAGCCATGAGGTCGAAGGAATTGTCCGTAGAGCTCAGAGACAGGATTGTGTTGAGGCACAGACCTGTGGAATGGTACCCAAACATTTCTGCAGCATTGAAGGTCCCCAAGAACACAATGGCCTCTATCATTCCTAAATGGAAGAATTCTGGAACCACCAAGACTTTTCCTAGAGCTGGCCGCCAGGCCAAACTGAGCAATCGGGGGAGAAGCTCCTTGGACAAGGAAGTGACCGAGAACCCGTACTCCCATCTGTGGAGATGGGAGTACCTTCCATAAGGACAACCATCTCTGCAGCACTCCACCAATAAGGCCTTTATGGTAGAGCGGCCAGACGGAATGCACTACTTAGTAAAAGGCACATGACAGCCCGCTTGGAGTTTGCCAAAAAGGCACCTAAAGGTTTCTCAGACCATGAGAAACAAGATTCTCTGGTCTGATGAAACCAAGATTGAACTCTTTGGCCTGAATGCCAAGCGTCATGTCTGGAGGAAACCTGGCACCGCTCATCACCTAGCCAATACCATCCCTACGGTGAAGCATGGTGGTGGCAGCATCATGCTGTGGGGATGTTTTTCAGCAGCAGGGACTGGGAGCCTAGTCAGGATCGCGGGAAAGATGAACGGGGGGCAAGTACAGCGAGATCATTGATGAAAACATGCTCCAGAGCACTCAGGACCTCAGACTGGGGTGAAGGTTCACCTTCCAACAGGACAACTGTCTGAGTCCGTACAGCCATTTGGGTTCTCAGTTCATTGTGCAGGCAGGAATAAATATCTCTCAGAGAAGAAGAAGGGCGGGGGTGTATGTTTCTGCTCATGGTGTGATTGTGATAACATACAAGAACTCAAGTCCTTTTGTTCACCCGACCTAGAATACCTCACAATCAAATGCGGACCGTATTACCTCCTAAAATAATTGTCTTTGAATCACACAGCCAAGACAATGCAGGAGTGGCTTCAGGACAAGTCTCTGAATTTCCTTGAGTGGCCCAGCCAGAGCCTGGACTTGAACCTGATCGAACATTTCTGGAGAGACCTGAAAATAGCTGTGCAGCGATTCAACCTGACAGAGCTTGAGAGGATCTGCAGAGAATAATGTGAGAAACTCCCCAAATACAGGTGTGCCAAGCTTGTAGCGTCATACCCAAGAAGACTCAAGGCTGTAATTGCTGCCAAAGGTGCTTCAACAAAGTACTGAGTAAAGGGTCTGAATTCTTATGTAAATGTGATATTTCAATTTCTCAAACCCTGTTTTTGCTTTGTCATTATGGGGAATTGTGTGTAGATTGATGTTGGAAAAAACAATTTTATCAATTTTAGAATAAGACTGTAACGTAACAAAATGTGGAAAAAGTGGTCTGAATACTTTCCGAATGCACTGTATACAGAGAGCCATACACACACACACACACACACGTGCACACGCACACACGCTCCCACACACACACCACACTTTCCCCTTTCTCTGTCTCACTGTTTTCTCTGTAACGTTCAGATGCACTTCCTTACATGAATAAAGAGAAACCTTGACTAAAAAAGGGAATAATAATTTAATATGATTAATTATTAACTCCGCACACATCTACTTCTAACTCTGCCCTTTCTCTCCCTACCCTGACAGAAGGCGGTGTGTGTCCTGATGGAGCTGATGCTCAGAGGTCGGGGCTGGGGGTCATGGCGGAGTCATGAGGGTGGTCACCACCCAGAAGGAAGTGCAGCAACACATTGCAACACAGCATGGTAGCAACACAACATGACAGCAACATGGTAGCAACACAACATGGCAGCAGCACAACATGGTAGCAGAACAAAACATGGTACAAACATTATTGAGCACAGGCAACAGCACAAAGGGCAATAAGGTAGAGACAACAATACATTATGCAAAGCAGCCACAGCTGTCAGTATGAGTGTCCATGATTGAGTCTTTGAATGAACCTCGCTCCAGTTGCTAGCTGCAGCGAACTAAAAATAGAGTATAGAGTGCAAACGGAGGAGGATGGAGTGCAGTCATGCATCAGACCCAGACCCAGATAGTCCTGCCAGAGGTCAGCGCCCCTCAGATCCCCCCCTCACTGCTCATCCAGGGCAGCCCAGATAGAGTATGTCTGGCCAGGCAGCAACTCATGGTGAGGAGGGTCACAGTTCACCATGCTCTTTGTAATGATTCATTGATAGATTAGATGAATTGGCTGATTCTTTGATTGATTCAGATGAATTGGTTGATTCTTTGATTGATTCAGATGAATTGATTGATTCTTTGATTGATTCAGATGAATTGGTTGATTCTTTGATTGATTCAGATTTGAGGTAAAAAGGAAAGCCTGTTTATTGTGGAGAGCTTGCTAAGAGAGGCCAGAATTCTCTGGAGTAAGAGTGACCTGTTTTGTTTTGTCATTACACAGGACTGTCTGCCTGTGTGTCTGATGTTTGACATGCATGAGGACAGGGAGGTGGATCCACGTAAACTTGCTCAGATAATACAGAGTCTGGGGGTCTTTGTCAGCGTCAAACCCAAAGTAAAACAGACCGCCAACGTACAATAGTACTATAGCAAGCCTTATAGTTATGTTATTGCTAAAGTTGCAGTACTGTAGTGTCTGATAAGGTACTGTACTGTGTTGGACTACATTTCCTGGTTTGTATGACAGTGTTGTGTGCTGGAATACATTTCCCAGTCAGTGGTGGTGAACGGTCTGGAGAGGAACATCTCCAAACTGTACGAGGCTCGGCGACTGCTTCTGGGGCTGCACTCCAGTGAGGTCACCATGACAACCAAGATGAACTCTGATCCCATGCTGGTCAGCAACGGGCTGACCAACTACTGGCTCAACATGCTGCTGCAGCAACTCCGCCTCACCAACCCTGGTGTGTGTCTTTTTCATATATTGGTATGTATCAGTGGCTTTTTCTCGTTTGGACAACGTCCTCCGTCCTCTCCCCTCCGCCCTCTCTCCTCCGCCCTCTCTCCTATGCCCTCTTCCCTCTTTCCTCTGTCTTCTTTCCTCCGCCCTCTCTCCACCGTCCTCTCTCCTCCGTCCTCTCTTCTCTGTGACCCAGAAACCGATATGAGGTTAAGTAGTCGAGGAGTGTGTCAATTCGTTAGTAGGAAAACAGAAGGCTGTCATCCCCTCCTCAATAGCCTCTTTTTGGTGTGGAAGCACAAGTGTGTCCTACCGCAGAAGAGTTTTGAGATTTGCCACCCTTTGAATCAGCTGTTGTATTGTCGGAGGAGAAAAGCATGCAAACATTAAAACAATTATATGCTACTCATCCTTTTCTCTATAACATGTCTGGCACAATTAACTAAATTCATTTTTATCACTTTACGCATTTATTTTGGGATCCACCTCTGTAAACGTAATTTGCCTGATGACACGTGAGTGGAGAAGGAGCTTCTCATTTCATACAAGCACATTTTCGTCCACGTTCACTCACATCGCCACCTCTCTTTGATTACTTTTGGCCTTTTTCAAAAGGAGGCGAGAGAGGATGGAGGAGAGAGGACGGAGTTGAGCAAATCTGATTGAGAAATGGCCACTGTCCTATCCTGTCCTATCCTGTCCTATTTTGTCCTATTCTGTCCTATCCTGTCCTATCCTAATCTGCTCTTCCTTTTCCTAAGGCTCAGTGCCTGCCCCTGAGTCTTTGATTGGCGCTCTTTCCCAAACTAAGCCCCGCCCGTCACCCCCACCAGGCCTGACTCTGCCCTCTGAGGGAATGAGGATGGGACCGAAGGGGACAGAGAGCAGGCAACTGGAGAAGGTGTGGAGAGATTACCATCAGATAACAGAATCAATACCTGTAGGCCTCTTGACTACCAAGATAAGTTCAGTACTGTGAGAGTTTGACAGTGGGAGATATGATGGATTGCACAGGAGGTTGGTGGCACCTTAATTGGGGAGGATGGGCTCGTGGTGATGGCTGGAGCGGAATAGGGGGAATGGTATCAAATACATCAAACATGTTTTCCATGTGTTTGATGCCATTCCAATCGCTCTGTTCCAGCCATTATTATGAGCCGTCCTCGCAGGGGATTTTATTCTGCAGTTGTCCTGATGGTGGTGCTATTGGATCAGTACAGTATCAAGATTGACCAATGAAATCACCTCAGTTTACCCAGATCCCAGAGAACGAGGATCTGTCCGGCCTGTCGGACGAGAGCCCTGGTCCGATGACATCAGAGCTGAGTGATGTCACTGAGCCAGGTCAGGATGATAAGTCAGAGGAGCAGCCTCCAGGGTCCTGAAGGGGGAGACGCCACTCAACAGGCCAGGTCATGAGGTAAACACATTCCTAGGGAGGGTAAGAGGAAGTTGACCTTCGGCACAATGGTTGAGGTTGGGATTTTGATTGGATAGACCCAAAGATTATGTGGATTTTTATATTTTTTAAATGTTATTTAACCTTTATTTAATGAGGCAAGTCAGTTAGGAACAAATTCTTATTTACAATGACAGCCTACACCAGCCAAACCCGACCGACGCTGGGCCGATTGTGCGCCCCGCCCTATGGGACTCACAATCATGGCCGGTTGTGATACAGTCTGGATTTGATCTTCGATAAGGGCAAGCCAATCAACCCTTGAGCAAAGTTAGCCCCTGCTCGTTCAGAAGGGACAGAAAAAACCCCAAAACGTATGGACTTTATCTTAATTTAATGTGCCTTTAGCCTGTTGTCCCGCCGTGTATGTTCTATTGCCTCTGGAAAACAACAGGAGAATTTGGAGATGCAGTGTTGTTTTCTGCTGTTTAACACTCTCATGATAAATAGTAATGTCAGAAAGGGATTGCATTTATTCATTCCCTCCCTCCAGTATCCGGTCTCAACAGCCCTTGGATTAGCTGGGTGAGCTACTTAGTTAAGTGAGTCCTACAAACAGCCTTCACGCTGTGTGGCTCAGACCTGACCTTAGTCTCACTACTTCTGTACTGTTGCAGACTGCTGGATGGAGAGATGGAGGGAGGCAGGAGGGAGAAACGGAACAGCCTGAGAGAGATGGAGGGAGGGAAGAGTGATACTAGATGCAACAGCCTGAGAGAGATGGAGGGAGGGACAAGTGAACTAGATGGAACAGCCTGAGAAAGATGGAAGGAGGGAGGAGTGAAAGACGGAAGAGCCTGAGGCAGATGGAGGGAGGATGAAGTGAGAGATGTAACAGCTTGAGGCTGATGGAGGGAGGAGTGATACTAGACAGAACAGCCTGAGAGAGATAGAAGGAGGGAGGCATGAGAGACGGAACAGCCTGAGGAAGGACATGACTCAGGATACTCTCTGTGAAGCATCAAGGAACGAGGTGAGACTCTCACTCTGATTTAGAATGATTCATATTCATTAACAGCTTTTGTTGCACAAATTAAACAACCCAAAAGCAATATAGAGGAGCATGTTATATGTGACTCTGTAAACTGTGTCTTTGAGCCTCACACAATCAAATTTGAAGAATTCGATTTTTGTGTGTTTGTGCTACTGTAGATGTTGATTTTGCCATTATTTGTCCACTTGGTGCCCCAAAGGTTACCATGGGGATAACGTTTATCTCCACGGTAACAACAGGTACCAGGTCGAGTCATCTTCTGTTCTCTCAGTAAATCAGGTTCCCTTCCAGAACACATCAGTCACAGAACAACCTAACTGCATTTCCTCCCTTATTTACCAGCTTCATCCCCCTTTTCATTTTGTCGCAGGATTACGACTATGAGATTAAGAAACTGCTGGCAACCAAAGATGAGACCTTTTCAATGTTTGATGCTTCTGCCTTGTTGTGTGAACAGTAGCCCAGCAGGTCTCATTAACAACATACCCTTGGTTTATCCAGGGTTCTGTCACACACAAAAGTCTTATTTTCGGACTTGTAGAAGAGTCCCACTAAATGGGACCCATTTTAGTGCTGCGCCAGTCCACCATTGCAAATCAGAGGACCCATTTAGCAGCTGCACCTGGCCAAATTAGTGGCATGTCATTGCGATATGTCACTTTCCACTGTCTGCTATTGAGAGACAAGGCAGCTCTTGTTTGTTATTCAAATCAGTGATGGAGGGAACCCATTCATGTGTGACTATGAGCCAGAGCGTTGATAGAGGAGACCCATTTATGTGCTGCACATTGCCAGAGAGGTGATGGAGGGGACCCATTTATGGGTTGCACCGTGCCAAAGTTATAATTAAGGAGCATTACTACTCCCACTGATTTTACACACTGGTGCCAGATACACACACACACACACACACACACACACACACACACACACACACACACACACACACACACACACACACACACACACACACACAAAGACTCTTTCTCAGTTATATATTTAGTCACATAGTTTTTTACACATCAGACACTCGTATATGAATTCTATAGATTCTTCGCAAAGTATTCTGTATCAAACACTGTTCTCTATCCATCTATCTGCATTATTCACCTGACAACAACAGAATACCAATTAAACCACTGCCTGTCTGTTTGTGAGTGATTTATATTAACTTTGTCTGCATGTTTTTGGGGGGAATGTGTATTTTTGTTTTTGTATGGATAGCTGATCTGTCTATGTTGTGCGTTTACACATGTAATCTAATTCTGATATTTTGCCAATTATTAGTCTTGTGATCAGTCAGATCAGAATTGCCCCAATTGGGATGCCTGTATAAACACAGCAAAATATCTGAATTGTGTTGCCTATGTAAACGCAGCCTGTGTGTGTGTGTGTGTTTGTGATGTATCTGTACTCTCTCAGCCATGCAGAGGAAGTCGGTGGTGACAGAGGTTCGAACCCCCACTGACACCTGGAGTGGTCTGGGCTTCTCTAAGTCCATTCCTGCCTCGGCCGTCAAGGAGCTACGCAACATTAGCTGACACAGCTACAAACCCTACCTGGCAAACACTGGACAACTACAACAGGTACTACAACAGGCTGGACCTGTCCTCTCAGTCTCCCCCAGACAGGGTATATTACCAGCCATTGAGCAGCTGCCCTCTCTGAATGCTCGGTGGCCAGTCACTGAACACCATGCTCATTTGGGTTAATAGATACTGTCTGATAATGTCTGTGTTGTTTTGCGTGAGGGAATTTAGGAGTCAGTGTGTGCGTTTCTCCTAAGCGTCTGATTATTTGTAGCGAGCTAGGAGAGGCGTTGAGCTGGGTGAGAGCTTGTTTATTATTATGATGATTCTCAGTGCTGCTTGGCTCGATTGGTATTCCTGCCCTGAGAAAAACAGAGTGGAGAAGAGAAACTGTGAGCACCAATTACCACCCTGTCTCATCCACTTATCCTCATGGAAGGAGACATGGAAGGAGAGAGGGAAGGAGAGAGGGAAGGAGAGAGGGAGAGAGAAAGACGAAAAACTAAGCGAGGGAAGTATGGGCTCAATCGAAAAACATTGAAAGATAAATATATGCAAACCCCATCCCTCTTCCTCTCTTCCTCTCTCTCTCGCTCTCTCTCTCCTCTCTCTCCTCGCTCCTCTCTCTCTCTCTCCTCTCCTCTCTCTCCTCTCTCTTCCTCGCTCCTCTCTCTCTCCTATCTCTCCTCGCTCCTCTCTCTCTCCTCTCTCTCCTCGCTCCTCTCTCTCTCTCCTCTCTCACTCTCACTCCCATCTCTCTCTCTATCTCTCTCTTTCTCTCTCTGCAGACCAGGGGCCCTCAGAATTGGAAGGAAAAAGTGTGGAACGGCGTGACAGACAAGGATCCTCATCTTCATCCTCCCCAATCTCCCCCTCTCCGTCTTCCTCATTCTCTTCCTCCCCCTCTAACTTCTCTTCTTCCTTCTCCACCTCCTCCTTCCCGGTGTTTGCGTCTTCAACAAACAGACCACAAACTGCGTGTGCGTGTGTCTCTAAGAGAGTGTGTGTCTACAAAGAGGAAATGTAATGAAATACAATTCTTGTGTCTGGCTAATCTTCAATGTAGTCAGTATCAAAGCTGTGCTTTGAATGTCTTCTATCTGAGAGTTATAGAGAGATGTGAGAACACTTTGTTATGCTTTCTGTCAACACAGTTCCTTCTGTTAATCTTTTACTTCCCCATCTCCCCCTGATCTTTTCACCTTTGATTTCTGACCTCTGACCTCTAACCCCTAACGGAGAGCTTCCTGACCTGCAGTAACTATTTTGAGGGCATGTCCACGGTGATGGCGTTGACCGGTAGCCAACGGAGCCCCTTCCCCCAGCCTACAGATGACCTCCCAGAGCTCCTGAGCCAGCTGGGTCTGGGGAAGTACATTGACGTGTTCCAACAGCAAGAGGTACAGACAGACAAACAGCTAGCGCCCCCTGGGGTATAGGAGTAACTGATAAATGTCTGTACACAGAGGGTTATTTGTTGAAGTACCCTCCATAAGCAGGATTGACTGAGTTGTTTCCAGTGGCACAGAGGCTGACTGAAAGATCATTCTGAGTATGTCTTGTATAAGTGAAGTGTGGTGGATGTGTAAGCAACAGGACTGTCATGCCCCTTTTTCTGCAGATTGACTTCCAGACCTTCTTGACTCTGTCTGACAAGGATCTGAAAAGAGGTGGGAGTGTCCACGTTTGGAGCGAGAAGGACGATGCTTTTGGCCGTCTCAGGTGAATGATAAAACAAAGAAACATATACATCTAACCCACTTTTCCCTGAGGCTTTTATGTGATGTATAGAACATCTCTCTCTCTCCATCCATCCAGACCTGAACAAAAACAAGAGGAAACGGTCAGAGATGCCCGCTGAGAAGCCAGGCTACCTGGAAGGCGGGGCTAGTGGCCAGCTCACACAAATCGAGGACACAGCTGCTCAGAGCAACCACTGGTGAATCCCACACAACATTACTCTGCCTGCAAGAACAGCTCTATGTTTAGATTGGCTTTCACATATCCTAGCCTTGGTGGCAAACCCAACATTGACCTTAGATCAGAGTGTACTCCTATGTGTGTTGAAGTCCAATGTACATAAAAATACAAGGGTAAATGAGAATGTATGATGATATTAGAGATGATTATTCAACTTTTCCAATAAATTGCCACCTCTTTTTTTTCTCTTTTTTTTTTACCTGAGGACTTAACCAAATGTTTCTCAAACTTTTTTGTAATTTAGCAGACGCTCTTATCCGGAGTGACTTGCAGTAGTGAGTGCATACATTTCATAGATTTTCCGTATTGGTCCTCCATGGGAATTAAACCCACAACCCTGACACTGCAAGTGCCATGGTCTGCCAAGTGAGCTACACGACTTCAAACCAATTGATCTGAACAAAAACCTCCTTTGAAATGACCTGTAGAGTAACAAAGGTTTTGGATGTCTATGATAGTACGTACAGTAACTCAACTAGGTGCAAACAAGAGAATGGTCCACCGCTAGAGAGCACTGACATTACAGACTTAAGACTTTTTGTTGTAGATTCAAGTCACGTTCCCCACTCCTCATTATTGCATCAATAATTAATTATAAGTCAATTTCAGAAAGAGATCAACCAGCAACGACATTAAATAGAGCTTGATGGACAGCCGGGAGTTGGGTTGATGCTATATGAACACTCAGATAAATTAATGGATAAAAAAAATGAATAGCCCAACGGATTTATTCTTGTGGTGGTAGGCCTAATGTGAAACTCCTTTCAATATTGTTTGGCCTCACCTGAGTGCACATCTTAAAAGTTCTAATCTCGTGTATCAGCCACCAGCAGGCGAGAAGCCATTGCCTCCGTAAATGAGTCGTTTCCCGTTTAATTTATTTAGAATACTCCTAATGACCAGATATAAATTATATCGCTAGGCTAGGTTGACACGTTTTATCCTAGCAAAATTTAATTATTTGGTTGTCATTTTAAAGTGAGAACTATCTTGTCATTGTTTCAATAAGGCTATGTGCACAAGGCTTTGATAAACATTTAATATACATTATATATATCCTACAAGCAGGGCCGTAGGAGCGATTCTGGCATTGGCACATTTTGCTTTGGGGGTCCGGACAGATAATTTGTTCTTAAAACAGGTTTTAAATGCTAATTTCGAGTGACTTTTAAGAAAAGGATACAGACAAATATTAATTTATAATGGCAAAGTTACAAGGCTAAGGGGGGCCGTATAGAGGAGCACGTACTCTGGTACAGTCCAATCAGTCTTAGGGCCAATGGCCATTCATACTGTACTGAATACCAGTGTGACTGTAATGTGGATCTATTCAATTCAACAACAATGGTGTACTCTCTACTACCATATGATTCATTTCCTAGTATTTGTCTCACTTCCCCTATGTCAGGTTGTTACTACTGCTACTCTACTTACTGTATGGTTTGAGACTTAACGTCATATTTTCTACTTATAATATAGTTATTATACTGTATTATAAACTGTGAGGTTCAAGCCCTGAATGCTGATTGACTGACAGCCGTGGTATACCACGGGTATGACAAAACATTTATTTTGACTGATCTAATTACGTTGGTAACCAGTTTATAATAGCAGTAAGGCACCTTGGGGGTTTGTAGTATATGGCCAATATACCACGGCTAAGGGCTGTGTCCAGGCACTCTGCGATGCGTTGTCCCTAAGAACAGCCCTTAGCCATGGTATATTGGCCATATACCACACCCCCTCGTGCCTTATTGCTGAAATAACAACCAGCAATATACACAGTTAAAAACAGTTTTAGATTTTTTTGAAGTAGGCATGACAGGTCAAACTGAAATGAATCAACCTCAACTATACAAAATTATTAAAAAAATATACATGAGGTTCACACTATGCAATACACCCTCTAGACTTAATCTGCTATCGTTTCATCAGAGATCATAAATGAACAATCAGATTGTGTCACACTATGACAGATCATCTGTGAACTATGAGCTTGGAGAGGCACTTCTTACTATCTTACCTGTTTGCTTGTGGCCTCTTTCTCACTCCCTCTCTGCCTCTGTCTGTCTGTCTGTCTGTGGGTATCATCATGGCTGCCTCTCTCCTGCATGAAGTTAACACATGCAATGCACCCTCTAGACCAGAGTCTGAACTCATCATTAAAAAAATATATATTTAACTTTGCAAGTCAGTTAAGAACAAATACTTATTTACAATGACGGCCTAGAAACAGTGGGTTAACTGCCTCGTTCAGAGGCAGAACAACATATATTTTTTTTATCTTGTCAGCTCAGGGATTAGATCTAGCAACCTTTCAGTTACTGTCACAACACTCTAACCACTAGGCTACCTGCCACTCAATCATGAGGGGCCTCAGTGGCTCTCAGGTCTGCATACCCACATCCGTACCCACACATGCAGTCAGAGCCAGACCTATCCTTTTTGGGGCCCTAATGGCACATTTCTTTTCAGGATTTGTTTACATCTACGCAGGCATCTATGCAGGCTGGCACCTGTGTCCACTGGGCCATGGCTCTGGCAGACCTGCACTCACTTGGGGCCAAAGCCAGGCCTCTGGTACTTTTCAGCTGGTATTTACATAACAATGACTAACTGTGAACTTTAACACCTCACAAAGCAACTATTTTGATTATGCAGAGGTTGTTGATTCTGAAGAGCAGAATCAACAACCTTTGCATAATCAATGTCCTCACTGTGGGAACACAGTGTGTTGTGAAATCTGTGAATGTATTGTAATGCCTTAATTTTGCTGGACCCCAGGAAGAGTAGCTGCTGCCTTGGCAGCAGCTAATGGGGATCCATAATAAATACAAATACAAACACTGTCAGCCCTAGCTATCTGAAAACAATGTCCCTAGTATAACATAAGGGTGCATGCCAGGGGTTCCCAAACGTTTTTTGGCCCGCGACCCATTTTGATATAAAAAAAATGTGCGACCCCACCATCTAAACAAAGTGATGTAATCAAGGGCCAAATGTTTACTTTTATAACTGACTATTACAAATCAGTCTGACAGTACTTTTGACAGTATTTAAAAAAAAAATGTTTATTTAACCTTTATTTAATCTGAAGGAAGTCTGGTTTGAAGTGACTGAAATGCATCAGAAAGGTATTGGGATGTTCAGAAGATCATCAGGAATCATTTTGTTTGATCTTGATGATGTTCTTTTCCCCCCAGTCTGATTTAGTGCCTGGTCTTGTCCACTCTGTTCTATTGAGGCTTGTTGGGTATTGTAGAGGGAACCAGAAGACACGTACGTGTTCCTGGGAGTCTAATCTTTCAGTGATGGGGTCATAATATGTAGTTTAAACCAATCTAAAGATGGTGTTACAGTCAAAAAGAAAAACTGCTGATGCACAACCAAATTTTGAAATTGCACCTTGTGTAGTTTACTTTTCTAACTCTCAAAATTAAGTTGAGACCCCAACTGGAAGAAATCAAATTGGGGGCATTGTATCTGCTTCTAATATTAGTGGTCCCCCCCAGCTCCTAGTAAAGGCCCAGTGCACTACTTTCGTGAAAACATTTGAACTAGATGTATTTATATTTGAGTGTTTACCAGCATTTGTAACTTGAGTTTGATAATCATCTGTACAGAACAATTAATCTGATAATACTTGTGGAATATAAAAATACTTTACAAATATTTTCCCAGTTTCTTGTGTTTTTCTATGTGTAAACTGTACATTTACATTAAGTGGTTTGTAAGGATGGTAAATTAATACTGCACAAAAGGTGGTTGTTTTCCATGTTATTTGATCACAATTTTTTTTTATTTGATGTGATGTTTTGTGTCTTTTTCCATAACTTTGCACCATTTGATGTAAATGTTTGAGGACAGGGTTTTAAATTTGAGTAGGAAAGTCAGTTAAGAACAAATTCTTAATTACGATGACGGCCAAACCTAGGCCAATTGTGGCCTGCCTTATGGGACTCACAATCAAAACAAGATGTGATACAGCCTAGATTTGAACCAGGGACTGTAGAGACATCAGTTGCACTGAGATGCAGTGCATTAGACCGATGCGCTACTCTGGAGCCCAAATCATAGCAGCGAGAAAGGGACAGGGCAACAACTCATACAATTCTAACTATTGAATCCTCCAAGATGCTGTTCTTAATTATACAACTACCTTTTTTGCCAAAGCTGCTGAACAAATGTTTTTACCATCACTACAGACGTCTATATCTGTCCGCTAATATAACTTAAGGCCCAGCGCACTACTTTGATGAAAAAATATTTATTTCAAAATATACAAAACCAGTCAAAAGTTTGGACACACCTACTCATTCAAGGGGTTTTCTTTATTTTGACTATTTTCTACATTGTAGAATAATAGTGAATACATCAAAACAATTAAATAACACATATGGAAACATGTAGTAATCAAAAAAGTGATAAACAAATCTAAATATATTCTATATTATTCAAAGTAGCCACCCAAAGTAGCACACTCTTGGCATTCTCTCAAACAGCTTCACCTGGAATGCTTTTCCAACAGTCTTCAAGGAGTTCCCACATATGCTGAGCACTTGCTGGCTGCTTTTCCAACTCATCCCAAACCATCTCAATTGGGTTGAGGTTGGGTGATTGTGGAAGCCAGGTAATCTGATGCAGCACTCCATCACTCTCCTTCTTGGTCAAACAGCTCTTACACAGCTTGAAGGTGTGTTGGGTCATTGTCCTGTTGAAAAACAAATGAAAGTCCCACTAAGTGCTAACCAGATGGGATGGCGTAACGCTGCAGAAAGCTGAGGTAGCCATGCTGGTTAAATGTGCCTTGAATTCTAAATAGATTACTGACAGTGTCACCAGCAAAGCAGATCACTGACAGTGTCACCACCTCCTCCTCCCTGCTTCACGGTGGGAACCACGCATGCGGAAAAACAGAAATCTCAGATTTGGACTCACCAGACCAAAGGACAGATTTCCACCGGTCTAATGTCCATTGCATGTTTCTTGGCCCAAGCATGTCTCCTCTTCTTATTGGTGCCCTTTAATAGTTGTTTATTTACAGCAATTCGACCATGAAGGCCTGATTCACGCAGTCTCCTATGAACAGTTGATGTTGAGATATGTCTGTTGCTTGAAGCATTTATTTGGGCTGCAATTTCTGAGGCTGGTAACTCTAATGAACTTATCCTCTGCAGCAGAGGTAAATCTGGGTCTTCTTTTCCTGTGGCAGTCCTCATGAGAGCCAGTTTCATCATAGCGTTTGTTGTTTTTGCGACTGCACTTTCAAAGTTCTTGACATTTTCCGGATTGACTGACCTTCATGTCTTAAATGAAAGTAATGATGGACTGTTGTTTCTCTTTGCTTATTTGAGCTGTACTTGCCATAATATGGACTTGGACTTTTACCAAATAGGGCTATCGTCTGTATACCAAGCCTACCTTGTCACAACACAACTGACTGGCTCAAACGCAATAAGAAGGAAAGAAATGACACAAATTAACTTTTAACAAGGCACACCTGTTAATTGAAATGCATTCCAGGTGACTACCTCATGAAGCTGGTTGAGAGAATGCCAAGAGTGTGCAGAGCTCTCATCAAGGCAAAGGGTGGCTACTATGAAGAATCTCAAATATAAAATATATTTTGATTTGTTTAACACTTTTTTGGTTACTACATGGTTCCATATTTGTTATTTCATAGTTTTGATGTCTTCACTATTTTTATACAATGTAGAAAATAGTAAAATAAAGAAAAATCCCTGAATGAGTAGGTGTCCAAACTTTTGACTGGTACTGTATTTAATCCGATGTTTTAGGGGGTGCTGCAGCATCCTGAGCAGCCCTTTTCGCCGCGGCTATGTCCCGGTCTACAAGTAGGCCTAAACAAAGCAAAGTAACCAAACTAATTGATAGGCTATCCACCCACTCTCCGGACTGGACCCTTCATTGCATCAGTTTTACGTTTTTTAAGTTCCACATTAAACCCTTCTCCTTCCGCCACGTTTCCCCTCATTGCACAGGTGGCGCTGCCATTGCATGTCTGCAGTCACACCGGACACCGGATAGGCTATATATAGCCCCGGGAGCGACAGACACTCAGAGAGAAGGCATGTCGGCCTGCCTCAGCCCAGAGCCCGGAGAGATGAGAGAATATGTTGAGGGAGTCTGTTGGGAGAGATGATCCCTGCATATTATAATATAACGACCGTGGCCGAATGCCATAGGCGTCAAAAAGAGACACATTGTTCGGACCCGTGCTAATCTATGTTATAGACCTGTGCTATATAGGACTAGGCTTTACAAGTTTGTTGTTCCTTAGTGCTTCCTCTGTGACATCGTGCGCTGCGCGTGGTGCTGAAGGGACAGCGATGCTGAAAGTAAAGCGCTCGCGAGTCTGCAGTGGGTCAGGAAGATACTCGCCCATGCCATATCTTGAAATCGGTAACAACTCGAGGCTACGTGAAATAGACCAATAGCAGATAATACAGATTATTGTAAAGTGTCAGATATATTCACAGTGCATAATTCTAAAAACGTTCACGTTTCAAGTAATGGAATCATGCAGTAATAATAGGTGGCATGTGGCCAAGTGGTTAGAGCGTTGGGCCAGTAGCTGAAAGGTTGCCAGATCGGTTCCCGAGCTAACAATGTAGAAATCTGTCGTTCTCCCCCCTGAACATGATAGTTAACCGACTGTTCCTAGGCCGTCATTGTAAATAAATCCTAGTTGTTCCTAACTAGGACTACTCTAAAGAAACTACAGAAGAGAGTTCTCTGGGGATAACAACTACAAAAGGTGTGCAGGTGTGTAGGACTATATCAATCATAATAGTACAAAATAATCCATCACCAAAAACATATCCTTCTTATTGGTAGTTTTATCACCTGAAAATCTCGCCTTGAAACAACAAACATTCGCTTATTCCATAGTGAATGCACCATTCCCTCCTTTGTAAATCATTGACACACCAACACTCTGCACTGCAAGGGGAAAGTTAGAGGGGGATAGGGCACAGGGAAGAGAGAAAGGGAGGTATAGAGGAGGGTGAAAGTGTGAGTGAGGGAGCGATTGGGTGGGGGAGAGAGACTACTATCAGAGAGGCGGAGTCTGGGCAGAAAGGTTACGGAGGGGGAGGAGAGAGACAAGTTCTGAGGCTCGTTCCTGCTGCTCCCGGTCGCCGTCAGTATTACCACTGAGTTCGGAGCTACCGGAGGTCCCGTGGATACTCTGTCTACTCTACCGGACCGTTAAACCGTCTAACTGACACCCGCAGAAACGTCACACCTGAGCCCCCTTGTTTCCCCCGGAAGCTGGACAAGCTATCCGAGGTAGGTGGACGGGAGAGTGGGGTCTGAGTTAGGACCCGTGGCGACAGATTTGTATGTAGAGATGAGAGGCAGAGGAAGATGGGCTACGTAGTCTATGTATTTCTGGTTCACTCCTATTTTGGTAAGAGGATATTTAAGGGGCGCGCGCTCCAAGGAGACGGTAATTGTGTTGAAGGCTGTTAATTGCCTGTTTATCTGGAGCCTCTCAAGCTAATCGTTTCCCGTGCTCCATCTGCACACGGTGTGAAAATGCGATATGTTTTCAAATGTTCATAATCAGTTTAAGAGGAAGAGCAGCAATTGCATTAGAGACACTCAGTCAATCTAATTCATCCAATCTAATAGGTTGAATAACATCCTATCCTCCTCCATTTTTGATGCAGATATTTACATCATTAAATTAATATCCAGTCCCTGATAGTACGTGCAGGTGAATTAACTTATAGGTGCGTAGGTTGCGTTGAAAATTATGCCTAGTTCACGGTCTGTGCATTAGGGCAGCAAGCTCCTCTCCATCCCTTGTTGTCTTAATGTCCCTCGTGCTCAATGTCACTTTCTCTCAAATTTTCTCTTTCCCTGTCTTTCTTTTTTTCAGACGATGCTTTTCTGTCTGCTGCCTCTCGCGGCTCTCTTGCTGCGCGCTGAGGGCAGGCGCGGGGAAACAGTGGTCCGTAACAACAACAATGGCCACGCGCTGGACAACGACAAATGGCTGAGCACCGTGTCTCAGTACGACAAGGACAGATATTGGAACAAATTCAGAGATGTGAGTTTAGAATTACCGTGTTTTTCGCAACTTTGCTTTCACATTGGCTATTTTGGCTACTGTTGGATCTGGCCACGAGGCCTGTTGCCATTGCAGTATCTAGTAATGGTTGGGTGATGTGACTGATGCAGGTGTGTGTGTAGGCAGCCCCTTCCTTGCCACACCCGTACAGTAAGTACGTGAGTGAGAGTCCCAGCTAGGCAGCCTCCGGGTTTAATCAAGTGTGTGGGCCCCCATCAAGGCCTGCTCACCCTCAACACACATCTCTGACCCCACTCTGACCCACTGATGCTCCCTACTCAGTCACAGTGGGACCATAGCGATCCTGGGGGTTCTGTAATCAATGGAACACAGTGGTTTAGGGTGAGTATCAAAAGTCACCACCCTATTCCCTATATAGTGCACTACTTTTGACCAGAGCCCATAAGGTGTTCTCGATGGTTGGGACACAGACATAGCCTACTGTGTGTTCCCTCTAATGCATTAGGGATTTAGAAATGGGTAACGGCAACCGTTAGCAGTCTCATCTAGCCCTGCCATGTTGGTTATTTAAGCAAAAAGGATCACGGGGGTGTGGTATATTTAAGCAATTAAGGCCCAAGGGGGTGTGGTATATTTAAGCAATAAGGCCCAAGGGGGTGTGGTATATTTAAGCAATAAGGCCCAAGGGGGTGTGGTATATTTAAGCAATAAGGCCCCAGGGGGCGTGGTATATTTAAGCAGTAAGGCCCCAGGGGGTGTGGTATATTTAAGCAATAAGGCCCCAGGGGGCGTGGTATATTTAAGCAATAAGGCCCAAGGGGGTGTGGTATATTTAAGCAATAAGGCCCAAGGGGGTGTGGTATATTTAAGCAATAAGGCCCCAGGGGGCGTGGTATATTTAAGCGATAAGGCTCCAGGGGGCGTGGTATATTTAAGCAGTAAGGCCCCAGGGGGCGTGGTGTATTTAAGCAGTAAGGCCCAAGGAGGTGTGGTATATTTAAGCAATAAGGCCCAAGGAGGTGTGGTATATTTAAGCAATAAGGCTCGAAGGGGGTGTGGTATATGGCAAATATACCATGGCTAAGGGCAGTTCTTAGGCAAGATGCCACACGGAGTGCCTGGATACAGCCCTTAGCCGTGGTATATTGGCCATATACCACAAACCCAGAGGTGCCTTATTGCTATTATAAACTGGTTACCAACATAAATAGAACAGTAAACAAGTACTTTTGCGTCCTACCTGTGGTAGATTGTCTGATATACACACAGACCCAAACTATAATGTGTAACAGGGCATGCAGCAGTGAGGGTGGGCATTGACATAAGCAAACATTCTCTTGACTGGAGTGATGTGGGAGCTAGCGTTGACCCTGGCGCTGCATCGTTCTTCGTTGGAGTGGTGGCGTGAAACCTAGAATCTAGCGGCCTGTAAACGGCCTTAAGCGAAGCAGCCGCAGCCCAAGTCAGAGCTAGCGTTAGCAAAATCCCTTAAAGCCCTGTGGTGTGTGTATGTGGGGGGAGGGAGGGGGTGTGTGTGTCTGTGGCATGCAGCTCCCTCTCCATGGTCTTCCATGCAAATGAACCTCATTAGGTAGAAGCTGCTTGATGTCTGGGAGGAGAGGAGAGGGGAGGAGGGATGAGGAGGAGTGGAGAGGGGTAAAGGCTGTGTGTCACGTTTCTCTACTGAGGGGACAGACCAAGACGCAGCGATGTAGCCAGAATACATATTTAATTATAAACGGGACCACGACGGAACAAAACAAAGAACGGAGAACGTAACGATGAACATAACTGAACAAACAAACACAGCTATGAACATACAATAACCCACCAACCCAGAGTGAAACCTACTAACCTAAATATGGTTCCCAATTAGAGACAACGACACACAGCTGCCTCTAATTGGGAACCATTACCCAACATAGATCTATGACACCTAGAACAAACAAAACCCTACACCAAGACAAAACCAAAACGCCCAGCCTGTAATCTCGGTCTGGGCGTTACAGTACCCCAAAGGCGCCGGACTCGGACGCCGCCAAAAGTCTGTGGGGGGTCTTCGGTGGGTCCCTTTGTCCCAGGTGGGGCTCCGGTGCTGGCCGTGCTGGTCTGACATCCTGAACCGAGGCCCTGACCATCTCCTGGAACTCTGGTGCGTGGAGATGGAACTGGCCTTACCGGACCCCCAATGCTCACGGGGACTCTGGTACGTGGAGCAGGAACTGGCCGTACTGGACTCCTGATGCTTACTAGAACTCGGGTGCGTGGAGCAGGAACTGGTCGTACAGGACTCGTGATGCTCACTGGTACTCTGGTGCGTGGAGCAGGAACTGGCAGTACCGGACTCGTGATGTTCACTGGAATTCTGGTGCGTGGAGCAGGAACTGGCAGTACCGGACTCGTGATGCTCACTGGAACTCTGGTGCGTGGAGCAGGAACTGGCAGTACCGGACTCGTGATGCTCACTGGAACTCTGGTGCGTGGAGCAGGAACTGGCAGTACCGGACTCGTGATGCTCACTGGAACTCTGGTGCGTGGAGCAGGAACTGGCAGTACCGGACTCGTGATGCTCACTGGAACTCTGGTGCGTGGAGCAGGAACTGGCAGTACTGGACTCGTGATGCTCACTGGAACTCTGGTGCGTGGAGCAGGAACTGGTCGTACTGGACCTCGTGATGCTCACTGGAACTCTGGTGCGTGGAGCAGGAACTGGCAGTACCGACTCGTGATGCTCACTGGAACTCTGGTGCGTGGAGCAGGAACTGGCAGTACTGGACTTGTGATGCTCACTGGAACTCTGGTGCGTGGAGCAGGAACTGGCAGTACCGGACTAGTGATGCTCACTGGTACTCTGGTGCGTGGAGCAGGAACTGGCAGTACTGGACTTGTGATGCTCACTGGAACTCTGGTGCGTGGAGCAGGAACTGGTCGTACTGGACTTGTGATGCTCACTGGGACGCTGGTGCGTGGAGCAGGAACTGGCAGTACTGGACTCTCTGAACGCACGGGGAGCTTGGTGCGCGGAGCCGACAGGACGTGCTGGACTCTCTGAACGCATCGGGAGCTTGGTGCGCCGGAGCCGACAGGACGTGCTGGACTCTCTGAACGCACGGGAGCTTGGTGCGCGGAGCCGGGACAGGACGTGCTGGACTCTCTGAACGCACGGGAGCTTGGTGCGCGGAGCCGGGACAGGACGTGTTGACTCTCGGAGCGCACGTGGAGCTGCGCGCCGGAGTCGAACAGGACGTGTAGAAACAACTACACGGACTGGGATCTTGGAACGCAGAACAGGGATCTTGGAACGCGGAACAGGGATCTTGGAACGCGGAACAGGGATCTTGGAACGCGGAACAGGGATCTTGGAACGTGGAACAGGGATCTTGGAACGTGGAACCGACTGGACGTGTAGAAACCTCCACCCGGACCTGGGACCTGATACGGAGAGCCGACATACCTCCAGCCAGCTCACTAACCCTGGCCTTACGGGTGAGTGGAGCTGGAATCTCTCGGACTGGGCTGTGGATGCGTGCCGGAGATTCTGCCCGTGGGACCACAGGATAGCTTGGTCCCAAAAGGCGCACTGGAGGCCTGGCTCGCAGAGCTGGCACCACTCTCCCAGGTAGCACACAGACCTCGGCCCGACCCATGAGTGGCGCTGGGATCTCTCGCACTGGGCTGCGGACACGCATCGAGACACCGCACACGGAACTGGAGCAGGATATCCGGGTCCCAGGAGACGTATCGGGGACTTAGTGCGCAGCGATGGCACCACTCTTTCTGGCTGCACCCTTATTTTCCCCGACTGATGAGTGGAGCGGAATCACTCGCACCGCCTCTGAATCCCTATAGGAAACCGTGCGCAACACTGCATAGCACGGCCTCCCTTCGCTGCGACGCCTCCCCACGCTCTCCATAAAGCACGAGGAGTTGGCTCAGGAGTCCCTCCTGAACCGCCAACCCCTCGTGTGCCCCCAAAAGTTTCTTGGGGCTGCCTTACGGGCTTCCGTGCCAGGCGAGTTCCAATGAACTTTTCTCTCTCCGGGGTCCAGACGCCATATAAGTCCTCATAGCTCCCACGCTCAGTCCTCGCACACCTGCGCTGCTCCTTTTCCCAAGAGCTAAGCTCCCGGGTCTCTCGCTGCTTGGTCTTTTGTTGGTGGGTTATTCTGTCACGTTTCTCTACTGAGGGGACAGACCAAGACGCAGCGATGTAGCCAGAATACATATTTAATTATAAACGGGACCACGACGGAACAAAACAAAGAACGGAGAACGTAACGATGAACATAACTGAACAAACAAACACAGCTATGAACATACAATAACCCACCAACCCAGAGTGAAACCTACTAACCTAAATATGGTTCCCAATTAGAGACAACGACACACAGCTGCCTCTAATTGGGAACCATTACCCAACATAGATCTATGACACCTAGAACAAACAAAACCCTACACCAAGACAAAACCAAAACGCTCCAGCCTGTAATCTCGGGTCTGGGCGTTACACTGTGACATTTTGGTTTAATATTTGATGATGCCTCTGGCGCTCAAAGAGATTACAAATATTATGGACATGTTGGAATTGACTGATATTTGGAAGCTTAAAAACCTGGATCTTGTAAGATATTCATGGAGGAGGCTTAATCAAACTAGTCGTATTGATTATTTTCTGGTGCCAAAAGTGAAAAAAATATTTATTGAGGATCAAATGCGATCAGACCAACAACTTATCGATCAATCAAATGTATTTATAAAGCCCTTTTTACATCAGCACAAAGTGTTATACAGAAACCCAGCCCAAACCCCAAACAGCAAGCAATGCAGATGTGGAAGCACGGTGGCTAGAAATACACGAACCTAGAAATACACGAACCTAGGAAGAAACCTAGAGAGGAACCAGGCTCTGAGGGGTGGCCAGTCCTCTTCTGGCTTTGCCGGGTGGAGATTATAACAGTACATGGCCAAGATGTTCAAAAGTTCATAGATGTCCAGCGGGGTCAAATAATAATAATCACAGTGGGTGTAGAGGGTGCAACAGGTCAACACCTCAGGAGTAAATGTCATTTGGCTTTTCATAGCCGAGCATTCAGAGTTCAAGACAGCAGGTGCGGTAGAGAGAGGGAGTAGAAAACTGCAAGTCTGGGACAAGGTAGCATGTCCGGTTAACAGGTTAGGGTTCCATAGTTGCAGGCAGAACAGTTGAACTGCAGCATGACCAGGTGGACTAGGGACAGCAAGGAGTCATCAGGCCAGGTAGTCCTGAGGCATGGTCCTCGGGCTAAGGTCCTCTGGGAGGAGAGGGAGAGAGAGAGAATTAGAGGGAGCGTACTTAAATTCACACAGGACACCAGATTAGACAGGAGAATTACACCAGATATGAGAGACTGACCCTAGTCCCCGACACATAAACTATTGCAGCATAGATACTGGAGGCCGAGACAGGAGGGGTCGGGGGACACTGTGGCCCCGTCTGACGATACCCCCGGATAGGGCCAACCAGGCAGGATATAACCAGACCCACTTTGCCAAAGCACAGCCCCCACACCACTAGAGGGATATACGGAGACCACCAACTTACTGAGACAAGGCTGAGTCTAGCCCACAAAGATCTCCTCCAGCACACGAGCCCGAGAGGGGTGCAGGAAGATCACGTCAGTGACTCAACCTACTCAAGTGACACACCCCTCTTAGGGACGGCATGGAAGAGCACCAGTAAGCCAGTGACTCAGCCCCCGTAACAGGGTCAGAGAATCCCAGTGGAGAGAAGGGAACCGACCAGGCAGAGACAGCAAGGGTGGTTCGTTGCTCCAGTGTCTGTCCGTTCACCTTCACCCTGGGCCAGACAACACTCAATCATAAGACCTACTGAAGAGATGAGTCTTCAATAAAGACTTAAAGGTCGAGACCGAGTCTGCGTCTCTCACATGGATAGGCAGACCATTCCATAAAAATTGAGCTCTATAGGAGAAAGCCCTGCCTCCAGCTGTTTGCTTAGAAATTCTAGGGACAATAAGGAGGCCTGCGTCTTGTGACTGTAACGTATGTGTAGGCATGTACGGCAGGACTAAATTGGAGAGATAGGTAGGCGCAAGCCCATGTAATGCTTTGTAGGTTAGCAGTAAAACCTTGAAATCAGCCCTAACCTTAACAGGATGCCAGAGACTAGCACTGGAGTAATATGATCACATCTTTTGGTTCTAGTCAAGATTCTAGCAGCCGTGTTTAGCATTAACTGAAGTTTATTTAGTGCTTTATCCGGGTAGCCAGAAAGTAGAGCATTGCAGCAGTCTAATTCAGAAGTGACAAAAGCATGTAATAGCTTTTATGCATAATTTTTGGACAAAATGTTTCTGTTTTTTGCAATGTTACGAAGATGGAAAAAAGCTGTCCTTGAAATATTCTTGATATGTTTGTCAAAAGAGAGAACAGGGTCCAGAGTAACGCTGAGATCCTTCAGTTTTATTTTAGACGACTGTACAACCTTCAACGTTAATTGTCAGATCCAACAAAATATCTCTTTGTTTCTTGGGACCTAGAACTAGCATCTCTGTTTTGTCTGAGTTTAAATGTGAAACTATTTCCGCCATCCACTTCCTTATGTCTGAAACACAGGCTTCCAGGGTGGGCAATTTTGGGGCTTCACCAACATTATTGAAATGTACAGCTGTGTATTGTCTGCATAGCAGTGAAAGTTAACATTATGTTTCCGAATGACATCACCAAGAGGTAAAATATATAGTGAAAACAATAGTGGTCCTAAAACCGAACCTTGAGGAACACCAAAACTTACAATTGATTTGTCAGAGGACAAACCATCCACAGAGACGAACTGATCTCTTTCCGACAGATAAGATCTAAACCAGGCAAGAACTTGTCCGTGTAGACCAATTTGGGTTTCCAATCTCTCCAAAAGAATGTGGTGATCGATGGTGTCAAAAGCAGCACTAAGGTCTAGGAGCACGAGGACAGATGCAGAGCCTTGGTCTGACACCATTAAAAGGTAATTTACCACCTTCACGAGTGCAGTTTCAGTGCTATTATGGGGTCTAAAACCAGACTGAAGCGTTTCGTATACATTATTTGTATTCAGGAAGGCAGTGAGTTGCTGCTCGTCAGCTTTTTCAAAACTGTTTGAGAAGAATGGGTGATTCAATATAGGCTGATAGTTTTCTTTACATTACAAGGTTTGGCTTTTTCAAGAGAGGCTTTATTACTGCCACTTTTAGTGAGTTTGGTACAGATCCGGTGGATAGGGAGCCATTTATTATGTTCAACATAGGAGGGCCAAGCACAGGAAGCAGCTCTTTCAGTACTTTAGTTGAAATAGGGTCCAGTATGCAGCTTGAAGGTTTGGAGGGCATGACTATTTTCATGAATGTGTCAAGAGATATAGGATTAAAAAACTTGTGGGTTTCCATTGATACTAGGCCCTGGCAGTGTTGTGCAGACTCAGGACAACTGAGCTTAGGAGAGATACGTAGATTCAAAGAGGAGTCTGTAATTTGCTTTCTAATGATCATGATCTTTTCGTCGAACAAGTTCATGAATTCATCACTGCTGAAGTGAAAGCCATCCTCTCTTGGGGAATGCTGCTTTTTATTAAGCTTTGCAACAGTATAAAAAATAAATGTTGGATTGCTCTTATTCTCCTCAATTAGGTTGGAAAAAATAGGATAATCGAGCAGCAGTGAGGGCTCTTCGATATTGCACGGTACTGTCTTTCCAAGCTTGTCGGTAGAATTGGAGCGTCATTTCCGTTCCAATTTTATGGGAGCTTGCTTCAGGCCTCAGGTATTTTCTGTATACAAGGGAGCTAGTTTCTTGTGACAATTTGTTTTTGTTTTTAGGGGTGCGACTGCATCTAGGGTATTACGCAAGGTTAAATGTAGTTCGTCAGATAGGTGGTTAACCAATACATCTTGTGAAGGCCTAAATACACAGGACGAACTATGGTTGGTAATTGATTCCTGTGGCCTCGATGGCATTCCAATAGAGATGCGGTACCAGTCAGAAGTTTGGATACACCTACTCTTTCCAGGATTTTTCTTTATTTTTACTCTTTTCTACATTGTAGAATAATAGTGAAGACATCAAAATGATGAAATAACAAATATGGAATCATGTAGTAACCAAAAAAGTGTTAAACAAATCAAAATATATTTTTATATTTGAGATTCTTCAAAGTAGCCACCCTTTGCCTTGATGACAGCTTTGCACACTTGACATTCTCTCAACCAGATTCAAGAGGTAGTCACCTGGAATGCATTTCAATTAACAGGTGTGCCTTGTTAAAAGTTAATTTAATGCGTTGTGACAAGGTAGGGGTGGTATACAGAAGATAGCCTTATTTGGTAAAAAAACAAGTCCATATTATGGCAAGAACAGCTCGACAGTCCATCATTACTTTCAGACATGAAGGTCAGTCAATCCGGAAAATGTCAAGAACTTTGAAATCTGTCCTTTGGTCTGTCCTTTGGTCTGATGAGTCCAAATTTTTGATTTTTGGTTCCAACCGCCGTGTCTTTGTGAGACGCAGAGTAGGTGAACGGATGATCTCCGTATGTGTAGTTTCCACCACGAAGCATGGAGGAGGAGGTGTGATGGTGTGGGGGTGCTTTGCTGGTGACACTGTCGGTGATCTATTTAGAATTCAAGGCACACTTAACAAGCATGGCTACCACAGCTTTCTGCAGCGATACGCCACCCCATCTGGTTAGCGCTTAGTGGGACTATCATTTGTTTTTCAACAGGACAATGACCCAACACACCTCCAGGCTGTGTAAGGGCTATTTGACCAAGAAGGAGGGAGTGCTGCATGAGATGACCTGGCCTCCGCAATCACTAAAGCTCAATTGAGATGGTTTGGAATGAGTTGGACTGCAGAGTGAAGGAAACACAGCCAACAATGCTCAGCATATGTGGGAACTCCTTGAAGACTGTTGGAAAAGCATTCCAGATGAAGCTGGTTGAGAGAATGCCAAGAGTGTGCAAAGCTGTCATCAAGGCAAAGGGTGGCTACTTAGAAGACTCTCAAATATACAATACATTTTGATTTGTTTAACACTTTTTTTGGTTACTACATGTTTCCATATGTGTTATTTCATAGTTTTGATGTCTTCACTATTTTTATACAATGTAGAAAATAGTAAAAATAAAGAAGAACCCTTGAATGAGTAGGTGTGTCCTAACTTTTGACTGGTACTGTATATCAAACTTTTTATGAACCACTGAAAGATCAATTTCTATCATGTGTTAATTACTCATATATATTAGATCTAATGATATCATTAAGGGGCTAAAAATGAAGGAATTAGAGACAAAAGTATCAATGTACGCCGATGCTACAAGCTTTCTCTTTTGTCCTTATAGAGGACCAGGATAATTTCTCTAGTTTCTCTGGACTAAAATCCTACTGTGATCAGTGATATTACGGATTGGGTCTCTGAGAGAAAGAAACTTTAAATTGCCATGTGGTCTCCTCATTAAATGGGCAGCTGATGAAGTTGATGTGCTTGATGTACATATCCCTGAAAAATGTAGCCATGTTTCATTTTATTTTGAAAACCAGTTAAAGTTAAATGAGCATATTTATATAATGAATATGAGTTTGGAGGGTTAAAACTAGGAGATATTAAGGCATTATACCTAAATGATATCTAAATCCAACTGGTTCTTCAGCATGCTACTAAGCCGTTATACAGATTAAAACCAACTATTTCTGGGGGATTGACAATGGATCCCTGTTTAAAGTAGTCTCATTTTTAAATAAAGCCATACAGAGTTGTTTACAATTCAAATGTCATCCTCCAGAAGAAGCAGAACATATATAACAGCAAATAAACACATTTTCTTGGAAAAACTGTATAAGGAAGGTATCATGTTTATGAATGACATTGTAAATAAGGACAGCAAAATTATGTTAAACAAGCAATTAACAAAAGTGTATGGAGATGTATGCTCAATACAAAATTATAACCAACTCGACGCAGCGCTGCCACAAAAATGGAAGAGGCAATTACTTAAAAGAGTAACAAATTAATTGGGTTGTCTGCCTCCAATGTATGGCTTAAAGTGACTATAATAAATCGTAAAATGTATCAGTTTCACTTAAGGTTCAATATAGTTGGGAATAGATTTTTTATGTCCCAATACCATGGCAACCGGTTTATGAACTGATATACAAAACAACAATTGACGCATCAAACCATTCTTTTCAATATAAAATTCTTGCCACAAAAAGAATGCTCAGTACATGGGGCATTGAACAGTCAGCCCTGTGCAGAATCTGCCACGAACAGAATCAATAACTCTCTTTTGGTGATGTCCTTCGGTGGCTCGTTTATAGAGTCAGGTCCAGGAGTGGTTGTTAAGTTATAATGTCTGTGTTCTGATGGACCTACAAACAGTACTGTTAGAGGATCTGAAAAACCGGCATCAATCAATGAGAAAATATGATTATACTCTTAGGTAAAGTATTTATTTTTAGGTCAATCTCTGTAGAAAGGGTACAAATGGAGAGGTTCACAGCCCTCGTAAGACATCACAGTAAAATAGAAGGATGTATTACAAATGGAAATAGTCACATGTTAGAGCACTGGGAGAGATGGGTTAGTCTGTGGACATCTGAGGTTTGGAATTAAGATTGATTGATTGGTTGACTGGCCGATATACTTGGAGTCCAGTGCGATTATACATACTGTATATATACAGTACATGACCAAAAGTATGTGGACACCTGCTCATCGAGCATCTCATTCCAAAACCATGGGCATTAATATAGAGTTGGTCCCCCCTTTGCTGCTATAACAGCCTCCACTCTTCTGAGAAGGCTTTCCACTAGATTTTGGAACATTGCTGCAGGGACTTGCTTCCATTCAGCCACGAGCATTAGTGAGGTCTGGCACTGATGTTGGGCGATTAGGCCTGGCTCGCAGTCAGCATTCCAATTTATCCTTAAGGTGCTTGATAGGGTTGAGGTCAGGGCTCTGTGCACGCCAGTCAAGTTCTTCCACACTGATCTCGACAAACCATTTCTGTATGGACCTCGCTTTGTGCATGGGGGCATTGCCATGCAGAAACAGGAAAGGTCCTTCCCAAACTGTTGCCATAAAGTTGGAAGCACAGAATCGTCTAGAATGTCATTGTATGCTGTAGCGTTAAGATTTCGCTTCACTGGAACTAAGGGGCCTAGCCCGAACGATAAAAAACAGCCCCAGAACATTATTCCCCCTCCACCAAACATTACAGTTGGCACTATGCTTTCGGGCAGGTAGCGTTCTCCTGGCATCCGCCAAACCCCAATATTTCAGTCGGACTGCCAGATGGTGAAGCGTGATTCATCACTCCAGAGAACACATTTCCACTGCTCCAGAGTCCAATGGCGGCAAGCCTTCACCACTCCAGCTTGGCGTTGCGCATGGTGATCTTAGGCTAGGAGCTTGTTGCTCCTAGACGTTTCCACTTCACAATAACAGCACTTACAGTTGACCGGGGCAGCTCTAGCAGGGCAGAAATTTGACAAACTGACTTGTTGGATAGGTGGCATTCTATGATGGTGCCAGGTTGAAAGTCACTGAGCTCTTCAGTAAGGCCATTCTACTGCCAATGTTTGTCTATCAAGATTGCATGGCTGTGTGTCCAATTTTACACACCTGTCAGCAACGGGTGTTGCTGAAATAGCCAAGTCCAGTAATTTTAAGGGGTGTCCACATACTGCTGTATATATAATGTATATATTGCATTTGGATGTTTTCTAGCAAGTCCTCCAACCAGTAGGAGCATGAAATAAAATGGATATATGTAAAAAGGGGATTAGAAATTATGCAAGTAATGTTATTTTATACTCCAATTATATCTGTTCGTTTCATATCTGATCTATCCCCTACATTTAACAGCCAGCACTATGCTTAGTGTGTGTGTGTGTCTGCAGAGACAGACCTGCAGGTCATAAGGCTCTTTCTAGCCACTCAGCTCATCTTTTATTCTTCCCCTCCCTCCTCTGTCTGTCTGTCTGTCTGTCTGTCTGTCTGTCTGTAGGACACTGGATGACCCTGTGCCTTCTCAACCATGTCAACCCCTTCCCCCCTTCCTCTTCCCTCTCTCCCCCACCCTGACCCTCCTGCCATGTTTCTCTCTGTGTCTCTGTTGATGAGCTGCTTGCTCCCCGTTTAATAATGCATGAGTGTGTGTTGTGTTTGTGTGTGTGTCATCCTGACTACAAGATGTGGTGGTACGACGCTGCGTGTGTGTGTGTTTTGTGTACGTTTTTGTGTGTGTGTGTATGTATGGGTGTGTTGTGTGTGTATGGGTATTGGTATGTTGTGTGTATGGGTAAATTATATTGTGGCACAGCTGCAGCAGCAGTCTTCACTCCATCAGATTAGAAAGAGGAGCAGGTGCACTGGGAGAGTGGTGCAGCGGTGTGTGTGTGTGCTGTTGGTAAAAGGATCCACTCTCACTGCATTGCTCTGTGTAACAGCTGTAAGATTGTTAGGACAAGCACACAACTGGACCTGTCTACCTGTATAGTGTCTAGTGTCTACCTGTCTAGTGTCTAGTGTCTACCTGTCTAGTGTCTACCTGTCTAGTGTCTGCCTGTCTAGTGTCTACCTGTCTAGTGTCTGCCTGTCTAGTGTCTACCTGTCTAGTGTCTACCTGTCTAGTGTCTGCCTGTCTAGTGTCTACCTGTCTAGTGTCTACCTGTCGAGTGTCTACCTGTCTAGTGTCTGCCTGTCTAGTGTCTGCCTGTCTAGTGTCTCCCTGTCTGGTGTCTGCCTGTCTGGTGTCTGCCTGTCTAGTGTCTACCTGTCTAGTGTCTACCCGTCTAGTGTCTACCTGTCTACCTGTATATTGTCTACCTGTATATTGTCTGCCTGTCTAGTGTCTACCTGTCTACCTGTATAGTGTCTACCCGTCTAGTGTCTACCTGTATATTGTCTACCTGTATATTGTCTGCCTGTCTAGTGTCTACCTGTCTACCTGTATAGTGTCTACCTGTCTAATGTCTATCTGTCTAGTGTCTACAATTTTATATAGTATTGGCCCCAGATGGGGTCAGGCAGGGTTTTAATTCCCCCGTGGTCCTCCACAGTACGGCTCCCTGCATGGGACAATCTTCCCCTGCTAGTCTGACATAACCTACTCCACGTCTGTGTCTCTGGGCTGGCTGGGTCAATCTGTCACACTTCACTCCTGCCTGCCTGGTTGGCTGTCTATAAATACCCAGCTGGAAGGAACCAGGAACCAGCAGCTACCAACGCTCCACTGTCGCAGAACTCCCTCCACCCAGACCACACACACACACACACACACACACACACACACACACACACACACACACACACACACACACACACACACACACACACACACACACACACACACACACACACACACACACACACACACACACACACAATCTGCCTACAGATTGTTGTGTGTGTGTATATGTGTGTGTGTCAGGCAGTTGAGTGTCTCCTCTCTCTTCTCGCCAGTGCTTGTCGTCAGAGCCTCTTTGTAGTAATGGTAACAGAAAGCCTGTCGTTAGAGCCTCTTTGTAATAATGGTAACAGAAAGCCTATCGTCAGAGCCTCTCTGTGGGAATGGTAACAGAAAGCCTGTCATCAGAGCCTCTCTGTGGGAATGGTAACAGAAAGCCTGTCATCAGAACCTCTCTGTAGTAATGGTAACAGAAAGCCTGTCGTCAGAGCCTCTCTGTAGTAATGGTAACAGAAAGCCTGTCGTCAGAGCCTCTATAGTAATGGTAACGGAAAGCCTGTCGTCAGAACCTCTCTGTAGTAATGGTAACGGAAAGCCTGTCGTCAGAGCCTCTCTGTGGTAATGGTAACAGAAAGCCTGTCGTCAGAGCCTCTCTGTGGTAATGGTAACAGAAAGCCTGTTGTCAGAGCCTCTCTGTAGTAATGGTAACAGAAAGCCTGTCGTCAGTGCCTCTCTGTAGTAATGGTAACAGAAAGCCTGTCGTCTCCACTCAAGTGCTCCTCTTTGATTCTGAAGTTGTGGAAAAGTTGTTTTCCGTCATCCAAGTTTCTCCTCAAATTATTTTTTATTCTCTCCCTACCTCCACCCTCTCTCTCTCTCTCTGTCTCTGTCTCTCTGTCTCTGTCTCTCTGTCTCTGTCTCTCTCCCTCTCTCTCAATGAAATTAAATTAAATTGAAGGGCTTATTGGCATGGGAAACATGTTAACAAAGCAAGTGAAGTAGGTAATAAACAAAAGTGAAATAAACAATACAAATTAACAGTAAATATTACACTCACAAAAGTTCCAAAAGAATAAAGACATTTCAAATGTCATAGTGTGCAAATAGTTAAATAGTTAAAAATAGATACATCTAAATATGGGTTGTATTTACAATGGTATTTGCTGTTCACTGGTTGCCCTTTTCTTGTGGCAACAGGTCACAAATATTGCTGCTGTGATTGCACACTGTGGAATTTCACCCAGTAGATATGGGAGTTTATCAAAATTGGGATTGTTTTCGAATTCTTTGTGTATCTGTGTAATCTGAGGGAAATATGTGTCTCTAATATGGTCATACATTTGGCAGGATGTATGACCACATAGTGTGCACATAGCCTGTCTTCTCTTGAGAGCTAGGTCTGCCTACGGCGGCCTTTCTCAATAGCAAGGCTATGCTCACTGAGTCTACATAGTCAAAGCGTTCCTTAAGTTAAGGTCAGTCACAGTGGTCAGGTATTCTGCCACTGTGTACTCTCTGTTTAGGGCCAGATAGCATTCTAGTTTGCTCAGTTTTTTTGTTAATTCGTTCCAATGTGTCAAGTAATTATATTTTAGTTTTCTCATGATTTGTTTGGGTCTAATTGTGTTTCTGTCCTGGGGCTCTGTGGGGTCTGTTGGTGTTTGTGAGCTTGCATAGGGGACTCTTCTCCATGTTCATCTCTCTGTAGGTGATGGCTTTGTTATGGAAGGTTTGGGAATCGCTTCCTTTTAGGTGATTGTAGAATTTAACGTCTCTTTTCTGGATTTTGGTAATTAGCAGGTATCTGCCTAATTCTGCTCTGCATAAATTATTTGGTGTTTAACGTTGTACACAGATTATATTTTAGCAGAATTCTGCATGCAGTCTCAATTTGGTGTTTATCCCATTTTGTGAATTCTTGGTTGGTGAGCGGACCCCAGACCTCGCTCTCTCTCTCTGTCATCAATTGAATTCAATAGACTTTATTGACATGGCAAGTTAAATTACTTACATTGTCAAGTATACATATAGCAAAAATGGTGGGACCAACAGCAATAATAATAATAATAATAATAGTAGTAGTGGAAATGTGATTACCATTACAGCAGCTTCAACAACAATATTAATGGGACTAATTATAATCCATTAAAGTAATAGTAGTAGACCAGTCTCAACCTGACTGAGACACCACATGACATGGTAGGAAAGCAGAAACTAAACTAATTGGGAAATATTATTGACATGACATTGCATTTTTCACTGGCTGTCCCTCAGGTTGTGGCAGGGGGAGACATATTTGGCTGCCAAAACGGCACATTTTGGCTTTTCACCCAATAAATATTTTATATTTTTCTTCATCTTTTATAGTTTAAAATTCTTTGTACTGAATGATAATTTTGGGAAATAAATATTCTATTAGGTCTGAATATTTGTCATAGTATAATAGGAAATACAGCTCTGTCTCTACCTCTCCCCTGGAGCAGAGTGAGCACAGCCTGTCCTCTCTGGGCAGCCAGGTTTGTCTGCGACAACCGGTCTCTATAGCCAGACTGTGCTCACTGAGTGTGTACCTAGTCAGTGTTTTCCTCAGTTTTCTATCAGTCACAGTGGTCAGATAGTCTGCCACCATGTACTGTCTGTTTAGAGCCAAATAGCATTGAAGTTTACTTAGATTTTTTGTGGTGCCTTTCTAATAGGTGATAGATTTTTATTTTTGCTTTGTGATGATTTGGTTGGGCCAGATGTTCTGAGTGCTGTCCAGAGGCTCTATGGGGTTGGTTTGCATTAGTGAACTGAGCCTCAGAACCAGCTGGCTGAGGGGACTCTTCTCTTGTTTCATCTCTTGACATTGCAGAGCTGTTTGATGGAATGTTTTGGGGTCACGTGTTTTTAGATGGTTGTAAAATTTGATGGCTCTTTTTTTCTATTTGAATAAGGAGGGGGTATTGGCCCAATTCTGCTTTACCGGCGTTATTTTGAGTTTTTTCTTTGCATTTGCAATACAGTCTTGCAAAACTCTTCATGCAGTATTTTGATTGGATGTTTGTCCCATTTGGTAAATTCATTATTAGACAGCGGATGCCATACTTCGCTGGCATATAGAGCAATTGGTTCTATAACAGATTGGAACATTTATATCCATATTCTAATTGGAATTTCGATTTTAATGTTCCTTTTAATGGCATAGAATGCTCTTCTTGCTTTGTCTCTCAGCTCGTTCACAGCCGTGTGAGAGCTACCTGTGTTGCTGATATTTAGTCCTAGATGCATGTTGTTTTTGGTGTGTTCTAATAGAACTGTGTCCAACAGAATTTATATTTGTCATCCTTTTTTTGGACCTTTTTTAGAATATTATTATATGTTGTTTTTTTAGGTTACTGTCAGAGCCCAGGTCTCGTTGTCTGTATATTTGATCATTTCATTTAAAATACCATCAGCACCACAGGCCTTTTTGGGTTTGAGAGTGCATAGTTTTTCCAATAATTCTTCTTCTGTAATTGGGGTATCCACAGGATTCTGATAGTCTTTGACTGCTGATTCAAGGATTTGTAATTTTTCTTGTATATCTTTTTGTTCTGGGCTCTTTGTTATATCGCTGTAGAGGTTTGCAAAGGGATTTCTCCACATATCCCTATCTCCACATATCCCTCTGAGAGACTCTAGGTTGAGGTCGGTGAGGAAGTAGTCTACAGTGCTGCTGCCAAGGGATGAGCTGTAGGTGTACCTACCAAAAGTCCCCTCTTAGCCTACCATTGACTATGTACTGTCAGAGCTTCAAGAGCTGTACTCCATTTGAGTTTTTCACTTTGTCCTAGTTGTTTCTGGGAGGGGGAGGGAAAGGTTATTGCTTCCCGGTAGGTGTTTATCCCCATGACTGTTAATAGTGTCTGGTTCTTCTGCTGTTCTAGCATTCAGGTCTCCACAGACCAGTATGTTGCCTTGGGCCTGAACGTGACTCCCCCTCTAGAATGTAGAAACTCTCTTCATTGAAGTAGGGTGACTCTGAGGGGGGAATGCATGTGGCACAGAGGAATACGTTTTTATCTGTTAAGATTAGCCTCCTTGTCCATTTTTAACCAAATAAAGAATTCTCCTGTTTTGATCAATTCGACTGAATTAGTTAGTTCATATCTATACCATATTAGATTTCCCCTGAGTTTCTGCCCTGTGTGATTCCTTTTAATTTGGTGGATGGTATGATTATCTCCCTATAACCTAGTGGACAGCCAGTGGAAACATCACCTCTGCACCATGTTTCCTGTAGTACTACAATATCAACATCATCAATTCCTTTCAGGAAGTCTGGGTTTCTGCTCTTTACCCCAAAAGCAGAGGACTTCAAGCCTTGTAAATTCCAACATGCAACGTAAAAAGATTTCATAACTGTTTTTTCTTTCCTTCAAAATGAGATAAACACTCACAATCCAACAAGGATTTTTTAAATGAACGTAAACTCTTATTATGCAAATGTGATTTGTTTATAATTGAAGATAGCATTTGCGTCATGCCATTTGGGTGGATGTAGTTTGAGGATGGAGTTCTTGTGCTCATCTTACCATGACCCCCGGCCTATCACATGTGAGCATAGTCGACTCAGCATGTGTTTAATGTCACTCATTTAGTTGGTGGGAGCTGGGCCAGTTGCACCTCTCACAGACTGTGAGTAGCTCTGCCTGCTGGGGTGTGGCTCCTCCAGGTGTTGGTCTGCGGTGGGGGGGATGGGGGTGGTAGGCCTCATCTGGGTGGGTCTGAAGCTGGGCTGGGGTGGTCTGTGCTGCACTGGCTGTGGTGGGAATTGAGGAATGGGGATGCTGGTCCGGGGTGTTGTCTCTGTGATCTCGTTGGGGTGGAGATGGTCCTGGGTTGAGAGGTCGGGTTGCGGTTTAAAGCGACATCCTTGAGAGTCTTGGCAAGGATGGGGACTGTCTCCCTGTACAGGTGAACATGGTCATAGAGACAGTCCAGATGGAGGGTGGGATGGTGACTGTCTCCCTGTACAGGTGAACATGGTCATAGAGAAAGTCCAGATGGAGGGTGGGATGGTGACTGTCTCCCTGTACAGGTGAACATGGTCATAGAGACAGTCCAGATGGAGGGTGGGATGGTGACTGTCTCCCTGTACAGGTGAACATGGTCATAGAGACAGTCCAGATGGAGGGTGGGATGGTGGGCCAGGTGTACATTGGGTCCCAAGGCACAGTCCCGGCCTCATTTATTCTTTGGATTGTGACAGGGTACTCCCTCCCTATCTCTCTCTCTCTCTCTCTCTCTCTCTCTCTCTCTCTCTCTCTCTCTCTCTCTCTCTCTAAAGTGCAGACAGAAGAGAACTCCTCTCCTCCTCAGATGTTTAGGTATTCATGTGTGTGTATGCTTGCACACCGCTGTGTGTGTGCATTCGGGTGTGTGTGAGTGTGTGTTCTCGCCAGGCGGTCTGTTCATTAGCCGCGTGTGTTTAGTAGCTGTTCACACCTTGGCAAGACTGCCTGTCTTTCTCCTTGTTTTCATTGTAGCGTATCTATCTTTTTCACCTGACAACGCTCTCAGGGGCTGTCTGTCTGTCGGTCTGAGAAGACACTGCCAATACAATTTGGTGTGTAATATTGTGGTCCATGTATTGTGTGTTGAGGCAGCCAGGTCACCCTTGATACAATTCAGTATTCGACGTCCATCCATGTCTGAGGATGTCAGGAGATGACGTGGAAACCGGCCACTAGGAGAAACAGTGAGCGCTGTTACCTTCAATTAGGTTTGTGTTTTGCTGGGGGCATTGTGGACGGGGATTGCAGTGGGCATAACCATCTGCCTCGCATGCCAAAGGTTGCATGTTCAAATCCAGCAATAAAATGTTTTTTTTTTAATGTTCAAGCTTATTCCAAACCTTAACCCTTACCTTTAAAGTTAATGCCTAAACTTAACCTTAAACACTTCAAGTTTGGAACAACTTGACATTTGAGAATCATGGATGAACGTCTAATTCTGAGAGCTGGTTGTGTTGAGGTCATTCTGTGTTGTGTGTTATTGTTGTTTGTGCAATGGGAAGGAGAATGTATGGCTTCTCAAGGGTACAGAAGAGGCTATTGGTGTGTGTGTGTGTGTGTGTGTTGTATTGTTGTTTGTTTGTTTGTGAGTGTGTGTGTGAGATAGTGTGAAGGTGACTCCAGGGTTCTGTCATGTCTAAGCTAATCCTCTGGACCGCTTCCAGCTCCTCCCCCAAGGCTCAGCCGCCAGCCAATCAAAAAGTAAGATTTAATCACATCCAAAATAGGGCCCATGCCGTGCACACACACACACAAACATAAACACACACACACACACTCGTCTTCTTTAGCAGTGCATATTCCCCCATCGCCAATGATGCACCTTCAAATAAGAAAAGGCTTGGCTGAGCATCTATCATTCTTTCTTATCTCTCCTCCTTCTTTCTCTCTTTCCCCTCCATTCTCATCTCCCTTTTCCCTCTTTCCTACTTAGTCTCCCTGTCCCTAGCCTTCCCTCCCAACTGGTAAACATTACACTCGCAGAAGTTCCAAAAGAATAGACATTTCAAATGTCATATTATGTCTATATACAGTGCAAATAGTTAAAGTACAAAAGTGAAAATAAATAAACAAATATGGGTTGTATTTACAATGGTGTTTGTTCTCCACTTGTTGCCCTTTTCTTGTGGCATCAGGTCACAAATCTTGCTGCTGTGATGGCACACTGAGGTATTTCACCCAGTAGATATGGGAGTTTATCAAAATTGGGTTTGTTTTCAAATTCTTTGTGGATCTGTGTAATCTGAGGGAATATGGTCATTCATTTGGCAGGAGGTTGGGAAGTGCAGCTCAGTTTCCACCTCATTTTGTTGGCAGTGTGCACATAGGCAGACCTGGCTCTCAAGAGAAGACAGGCTATGGCAGCCTTTCTCAATAGCAAGGCTAAGCTCACTGAGTCTGTACATAGTCAGAACTTTCCTTATGCTTGGGTCAGTCACAGAATTCTGCATGCAGAGTGTCAATTTGGTGTTTGTCCCATTTTGTGAATTCTTGGTTGGTGAGCGGACCCCAAACCTCACAACCATAAAGGGCAATGGGTTCTATAACTGTTTGAAGTATTTTTAGCCAGATCCTAATTTTATGTTCCTTTTGATGGCATAGAAGGCCCTTGCCTTGTCTCTCAGCTCATTCACAGCTTTGTGGAAGTTACCTGTGGCTCTGATGTTTAGGCCGAGGTATGTATAGTTTTCTGTATGCTCTAGGACAACAGTGTCTAGATGGAATTTGTATTTGTGGTCCTGGCGACTGGACATTTTTTGTAACACCATTATTTTTGTCTTACTGAGATTTACAATCTGTGCAGAAGATCTAGGTGCTGCTGTAGGCCCTCCTTGGTTGGTGACAGAAACACTAGATCATCAGCAAACAGTAGACATTTTACTTCAGATTTTAGTAGGGTGAGGCCGGGTTCTGTAGACAGTTCTAGTGCCCTCGCCAATTTGTTGATATATATGTTGAAGAGTGTGGGGCTTAAGCTGCATCCCTGTTTCACCCCACGGCCCTGTAGAATAAAATGTGTTTTTTTGCCAATTTTAACCACACACTTGTTGTTTGTGTACATGGATTATATAATGACGTATGTTTTTCCCCCAACACCACTTTCTATCAATTTGTATAGCAGACCCTCATGCCAAATTGTTGTATTTTTCTTTAGTTTTCTGTTTGAACTTTTTAGATTTGATAGGAAAGCTGAGAGGTCAAATATAACGTTTAGGTTTTCTACTGCCAAGTTTACACCTTCACTATTACAGTGGAACGTTTTGTCCAGGAAGTTGTCTAAATGGGATTGAATTTGTTGTTGCCTAATTGTTTTTTGGTAGATTTCCACACTACTTTCCTTCCATCTATAGCATTTATTAATATTATTAACTTCCTTTGGCTTTGATGCCGTATGATTGAGCATTGGGGAAAGGTGGATACCTAGTCAGTTGTACAACTGAATGCATTCAACTGAAATTTGTCTCCACATTTAACCCAACCCCTCTGAATCAGAGAGGTGCGGGGGCTGCCATAATCAACATCCACGTCTTCCGCGCCCAGAGAACAGTGGATTAACTGCCTTGATCAGGTGCAGAACGACAGATTCTTACCTTGTCAGCTCGGGAACCTTTCGGTTACTGGCCCAACTCTCTAACCATTAGGCTACCTGACGTATTGCTCTGTTCAAGTAGACTGTGATTTTGCTGGGATCTGATAGGGTTGTCAGTGGGCTGACTGAACGCTCTGAGAGACTCTGGGTTGAGGTCAGTGATAAAGTAGTCTACAGTACTACTACCATGAGATGAGCTATAGGTGTACCTATCATAGGAGTCCCCTCAAAGCCTACCATTGACTATGTACATACCCAGCGTGCGACAGAGCTGCAGGTGTTGTGACCTGTTTTTGTTGGTTATGTTGTCGTAGTTGTGCCTAGGGGGGCCATATGGGCCAGGGAATGCTGTCACCTCCAGGCAGGTGTTTGTCCCCCTGTGTGCTGAGGGTGTCAGGTTCTTGTCCAGTTCTGGCATTTAGGTTGCCACTGACTAGTACATGTTCCTGGGCCTGGAAATGATTGATTTCCCCCTCTAGGATGGTGAAGCTGTCATCGTTAAAGTATGGGGATTCTACTGGGGGATATAGGTAGGAGGACATTTTTCTTTTTTGAGATCATTTAGGTTTGAATTTCTAGCCAAAAGTAAAATTATTAATTTAATAGAGTGTGTTAGGTCTGCTCTATATCAAATTAGCATACCCCCTGAGTCTCTTTCCTGTTTCACACCTGGTAGTTTGGTGGATGGGACTACCAGCTCTTTGTAACCTAGGGGGCAATCAGTGGGTCCATCTCCTCTATACCATGTTTCTTGTAGGATATTCCAGGATGAGATAATGAGGGCCTTGTGTTCCATAAAGTGTCCAATGTTAGACGTGTGGTTTGGCCTCAGACCAGTAAGTGTAAGCAGAGCCTGCTGAGCATCTGGTACGTGCCATTGACTTGGGCAAGTGTTAGAGTGGGGGTTGGGTCTGTTTACCTGCTCATGTCCTGGGCATATGTGTGACTTCCATGTTGAGGCCCTCTTTGTGGGAGTGGGGAGCATGGGGTGGGCAAGAGGGGCACAGGTCTGAACTAAGGGGGCCTAAATGGGGTGTGGGCATGGTTGACTTGGGGGTGTGTTGATTGGTTGGGTTGGGGGTGTGGATGTGGCTGGTGGTGCTGTGGTCTGGATGTAGGTCCTCTCGGCATGGGTCCTCTATGTGTAGGTCCGGGGTCCTGCAGGTCTGGGAGAGTGTCTCACTGGTCTCTCCTCCTTTCCCTCTCTCTGATGAAAGCTGCTGGTCTGACAAATCGTTCCAATCATCACTACTGATGAAATGCCCTCTCTGTCATACAGCTCTGCTGCCAATCTCTCTCTCACGCTCTGTCTCTCTGTCTCTCTCACTCTTTCTCTCTGTCTCTCTCACTCTTTCTCTCTCCCCTCTCCATTCCTCCTCCTTCTCTCTCTTTTCCTCCCCCTTCTCTCTCTCCGTTCCTCCCCCTTCTCTCTCTATGTTCCTCCCCCTTCTCTCTCTCCGTTCCTCCCCCTTCTCTCTCTCCGTTTCTCCCCCTTCTCTCTCTCCGTTCCTCCCCCTTCTCTCTCTGTTCCTCCCCCTTCTCTGTTCCAAACCCCTTCTCTCTCTCCGTTCCAAACCCCTTCTCTCTCTCCGTTCCAAACCCCTTCTCTCTCTCCGTTCCAAACCCCTTCTCTCTCTCCGTTCCAAACCCCTTCTCTCTCTCTGCTACAAACCCCTTCTCTCTCTCCGTTCCAAACCCCTTCTCTCTCTCCGTTCCAAACCCCTTCTCTCTCTTCCTCTGTTCCAAACCCCTTCTCTCTCTCTCCGTTCCTCTCCCTTCTCTCTCTCCATTCCTCTCCCTTCTCTCTCTCTGTTCCTCCCCCTCTCTGTCTCTAAACTCTATTGACTCAGATCCCTGAAAAATGCTGATTACAATCTTCACAGTGAAGAGCTTTGTGTGTGTGTGTGTGTGTGTGTGTGTGTGTGTGTGTGTGTGTGTGTGTGTGTGTGTGTGTGTGTGTGTGTGTGTGTGTGTGTGTGTGTGTGTGTGTGTGTAAGGGAGTGAGCAAGATAGTGTGTGATAACTTATTACCAGACAGGTGGAAAATCTGCGCATCTCTCCATCCTCCAAGTAGAACACATTTCTCTATCCTCCAAGTAGCACACGTCTCTCCATCCTCCAAGTAGGACACGTCTCTCTATCCTCCAAGTAGCACACGTCTCTCTATCCTCCAAGTAGCACACGTCTCTCCATCCTCCAAGTAGCACACGTCTCTCCATCCTCCAAGTAGCACACGTCTCTCCATCCTCCAAGTAGCACACGTCTCTCCATCCTCCAAGTAGGACACGTCTCTCTATCCTCCAAGTAGCACACGTCTCTCCATCCTCCAAGTAGCACACGTCTCTCTATCCTCCAAGTAGCACACGTCTCTCTATCCTCCAAGTAGCACACGTCTCTCCATCCTCCAAGTAGCACACGTCTCTCCATCCTCCAAGTAGGACACGTCTCTCTATCCTCCAAGTAGCACACGTCTCTCCATCCTCCAAGTAGGACACGTCTCTCTATCCTCCAAGTAGCACACGTCTCTCCATCCTCCAAGTAGGACACGTCTCTCTATCCTCCAAGTAGCACACGTCTCTCCATCCTCCAAGTAGGACACGTCTCTCTATCCTCCAAGTAGGACACATCTGTCTATCCTCCAAGCAGGACACATGGTAATGTAATAAATACACATCTTTATTCACAATCACACACACACACACACACACAACAGGGTATCGCACAAGGCAGTAGGCTTAGCGCAAATGTTCGTTCCATAATGCAATTAGCGGGAAAACACCATTGTCAAAAGCGCACCGCACATGCAAGCGGTTTCATGTGACAGAGATGAAAATATCTGTTAGAAATGTAGAAAGAGGGAGATCTAATATGCAACAAGTAGCATGGGTTGCTAAATGACTGGGATGATCCCTTTGGCTACTGGACAATGAAAGAAAGTTTTATATAAAATAATTGCCTCCACTGATATGGTCTGATTTTGGCTAGGCTACCTTGAAGCAAGGTAAGACATGCCTCATAATATATAGTAAAACGTTCAGGTTTCAAACAATTTAGTTTATTTTTTCAAAATGCATACTGCCTCCAACCCATTGCAAAGTGATGCGTGACGTGCTGATGAAGCCTGCCTTCCATTGCCTAGGCATTTTCTGTTTGAGATGCTGTATCAGCAGCTCTTCCACTGTCTGACAGATTTTCCACTGAAAGGCTCTATAACTGTATGCTGTAGGCGTGTGATAAATAAGATACATAACCAATATACTGCACACGCGCCAATTTACTTCCACAGAATTATGCAAATTAACCTATAGACCGATACACATGACCAGTCAAATGTATTTACATTGGCTGGTATTTCCATCTGTGAAGAGGCTAAAAGGCATTATTTCTGCAATTTTATTTATCAGCTTTTCAATTGTTTTATCGGCCAAAAGCTGGCTATTACCGGTACGGAAACCCTGACACATGCACGCAGGCACAGGCACGGATGCACACACACACACACACACGGATGCACACACACGGATGCACACACACACACGGATGCACACACACACACACACACACACACACACACACACACACACACACACACACACACACACACACACACACACACACACACACACACACACACACACACACACACACACACACACACACACACACACACACACAGACATCTAAAAGGCCAAATGTTCTACCCTGAGGCACCCTGTGTAATCGATCAGTCAATTTAAAGGGTCTGGCAGCTGAGATGGGAGCCTTGATGTGATCAATAAACAACTGAAAAGCCAGTATGACACACAAACACACACACACACACACACAGGAGGACAAAGAGGTCAACTCCCAGACAAAGGGCGGGTGACTGTATAAGCAGCTTGAGAGAGAGACAAGGCAAGAAGGTTCTTCTATGGCATCAAAAGGAACATAAAATTTGACATACCAATTAGGGTCTGGGTAAAAATACTTGAATCAGTTATAGAACCCATTGCCCTTAATGGTTGTGAGGTCTGGGGCCCGCTCACCAGCCAAGAATTCACAAAATGGGACAAACACCAAATTGAGACTCTGCATGCAGAATTCTGTAAAAACAATCCTCAGTGTACAACGTAAAACACCAAATAATGCATGCAGAGCAGAATTAGGCCGATACCCGCTAATGATCCAAATTCTACACCCACCTAAAAGTGCATACATATCCTTTGGCTCCCGGGTGGCGCAGTGGTCTAAGCTACTGCATCTCAGTGAGAGAGGCGTCACTACAGTCCTTGGTTTGATTCCTGGCTGTATCACATTCGGCTGCGATTGGGAGTCCTGTAGGGCAGTGCGCGATTGGCCCAGCGTTGTCCGGGTTTTGCCGGGGTAGGCCGTCCATTGTAAATAAGAATTTGTTCTTAACTGACTTTCTTAGTTAAATAAAGGAAGCGATTCCGAAACCTTTCATATCAAAGCCATCGCCTACAGAGAGATGAACCTGGAGAAGAGTCCCCTAAGCAAGCTGGTCCTGGGGCTCTGTTCACAAACACAAACAGACCCCACAGATCCCCAGGACAGCAACACAATTAGACCCAACCAAATCATGGCAAATCATTAACAAAACAACTGAGCAAACTAGAATGCTATTTGGCCCTAACAGAGAGTACACAGTGGCAGAATACCTGACCACTGTGACTGACCCAAACTTAAAGAAAGCTTTGACTATGTACAGACTCAGTGAGCATAGCCTTGTTATTGAGAAAGGCCGCCGTAAGTTATTTTGTAACTTCTGTGAGTGTAATGTTTACTGTTAATTTTTATTGTTTTTCACTTTTTTTATTATCTATTTCACTTGCTTTGGCAATGTTAACGTATTTTTCCCATGCCAATAAAGCGCTTGAATTGAATTGAATTGAGGGAGAGAGAGAAAGAGAGATGGAGGATAGCGGGATTTGGTGGGATGGATGGAAGATAGGAGAGGCGTACGTGAATATCTTTTTTTTATCCTCCGCTAAACCTGTTGGACATAACTCATATCTGGATATCTGTTATTATTAGTGCTGATTGATTAACCAACATTTTTGCAACTTTTCGTTTTTTAAACTACTAATTGGCTGATGTTGGTTCAATTATTTGAATTCTATTTCGTTCAGGTTTTTATTTGCGCACATTGCACAGTTTCTCTAGAGATAAATCAGATTCAGCCTCAACTGTGCCATGTAGTAGGGAGTTGTAGTTTCCAACAGGCCAATATTCTACATATTTTAGCGCATAAAACATGGTATTAACTTCAGTGACCGTAATCCATTGCGCCATTTACTTATCCAGTCAGTTTTTTTTACGCCTGCTACTGAAGAGACCTGAATGCTTTTTACTTTGAAGAACTACTAAAATAGTGATTTTGGCGGACAGCCTTAGATCAGCTCTATAGAGATGAAATGACTTGGAATTAAATAATAAAGTCATCAAATAAAACAAATGTAATATACACATCAACTGAAATATTTTATTAAAGTAATGTTAATAAATGATGGTTAATAAGTAGTAATGGGCCGTCACTATTATCATTGGAGTTTTATTAATTGTTTCAGTCTGTGTTGTTACAGCATTCAACCCACATAATTGAAACCAAAACCGTGATTATTTTGTAATAATCTAACCGAAACTGGACCGACCTCAAAAAGCACTAATCGCTCAGCAGTAGTTACTATATACTGCAAGCAAACAAGCTTGTTGCCGAATGCCCAATGTTATGTCCAGCATACATAAACCATAGAGCTCTCTCCATCCTAAAGGATTGCAGTACACCAAGTCTGCTTGTCTACATTGAGGGAAAAAAGTATTTGATCCCCTGACAAAGAAATGATCAGCCTATAATTTTAATGGTAGGTTTATTTGAACAGTGAGAGACAGAATAACAACAAAAAAATCCAGAAAAACGTATGTGAAATTTTTTATAAATTGATTTGCATTTTAATGAGGGAAATAAGTATTTGACCCCTCTGCAAAACATGACTTAGTACTTGGTGGCAAAACCCTTGTTGGCAATCACAGAGGTCAGACGTTTCTTGTAGTTGGCCACCAGGTCAGCACACATCTCAGGAGGGATTTTGTCCCACTCCTCTTTGCAGATCTTCTCCAAGTCATTAAGGTTTCGAGGCTGACGTTTGCCAACTCAAACCTTCAGCTCCCTCCACAGATTTTCTATGGGATTAAGGTCTGGAGACTGGCTAGGCCACTCCAGGACCTTAATGTGCTTCTTCTTGAGCCACTCCTTTGTTGCCTTGGCCGTGTGTTTTGGGTCATTGTCATGCTGGAATACCCATCCACGACCCATTTTCAATGCCCTGGCTGAGGGAAGGAGGTTCTCACCCAAGATTTGACGGTACATGGCCCCGTCTAGCGTCCCTTTGATGCGGTGAAGTTGTCCTGTCCCCTTAGCAGAAAAACACCCCCAAAGCATAATGTTTCCACCTCCATGTTTGACGGTGGGGATGGTGTTCTTGGGGTCATAGGCAGCATTCCTCCTCCTCCAAATTGAGTTGATGCCAAAGAGCTCCATTTTGGTCTCATCTGACCACAACACTTTCACCCAGTTGTCCTCTGAATCATTCAGATGTTCATTGGCAAACTTCAGATGGGCATGTATATGTGCTTTCTTGAGCAGGGGGACCTTGCGGGCGCTGCAGGATTTCAGTCCTTCACGGTGTAGTGTGTTACCAATTGTTTTCTTGGTGACTATGGTCCCAGCTGCCTTGAGATCATTGACAAGATCCTCCCATGTAGTTCTGGGCTGATTCCTCACCGTTCTCATGATCATTGCAACTCTTGCATGGAGCCCCAGGCCGAGGGAGATTGACAGTTCTTTTGTGTTTCTTCCATTTGCGAATAATCGCACCAACTGTTGTCACCTTCTCACCAAGTTGCTTGGCGATGGTCTTTTAGCCCATTCCAGCCTTGTGTAGGTCTACAATCTTGTCCCTGACATTCTTGGAGAGCTCTTTGGTCTTGGCCATGGTGGAGAGTTCGGAATCTGATTGATTGATTGCTTCTGTGGACAGGTGTCTTTTATACAGGTCACAAACTGAGATTAGGAGTACTCCCCTTAAGAGTGTGCTCCTAATCTCAGCTCGTTACCTGTATAAAAGACACCTGGGATTCAGAAGTCTTTCTGATTGAGAGGGGGTCAAATACTTATTTCCCTCATTAAAATGCAAATCAATTTATAACATTTTTTTCACATGCGTTTTTCTGGATTTTTTTGTTGTTATTCTGTCTCTCACTGTTCAAATAAACCTACCATAAAAATTATAGACTGATAATTTCTTTGTCAGTGGGCAAACGTACAAAATCAGCAGGGGATCAAATACTTTTTTCCCTCACTGTATCTGGCTCTGGATTGCTCCTCTCCTAAACTGTAGATAGATTAGGCTGTATTGGTGTGTGTATTGGTGTGTGTGTGTGTGAGAGAGAGAGTGTTAGAATTTGTTATAAATAGAACAGATCTGCAGGATTTCTCATGTCTGTGCGCTTCGGAGAGTTGGAATAGTAGTAAGGTAATCACACAAGCGCATACTCGTCACACACACGTTTCTCTTAAACACTCTGTATATGTGGCTTTATGAGAAAATCTTACTTTTCTCTGTCTCTGGATAGCTTCCATAGACTCTCCAGATGCCTTTCAACAGCTGTAGAATGAGTTATTATGGGCCAGGAGCCAGAGAATTAGAGTTTCTCTCTGCAGGAAAAGCACTTAACCTCAGTGCCCCTTGTGTAACCACTAGCCATTAACAACCCCTCATCAATACCACACCATGTGCACTACAGTTGTATAATGCTGGATAGAGCAGCTGCTTCTTTGAGTCTATCATATTAATGGTCAACACCCATAGCTAGTTTTGGATAGCTGCTGTATGTTAACGACTGCTAGTGAGCATCATTAAAGACATGCTCCGGTACTTTAGCGACTAAAACATATTTTTTAAACGTAACTTTTTGGGCTGTATGTGTCAATGTGTAGTTCATACATGCATAGTATATGATCAGAGTTATTGTCTTACCTCAAAGTGACTGTTTACTGGAAGCTGAGCGGCGCCATTTTCCCTACACTTCCCCTCACTTGGGCCAGCCCCTATCAATTCCAGTTCTGTCCAATGAGCGTCAGCCCCTTGCATTTGAGTGATAGCTAGCAAGAGGCCTGCCCAGCGTTATCCAATGAGTTTGCAGGGAAGGCCCAACGGCTCAGTGGACACAGCAGAAAGAGAGAGAGAGGGAGCTATGGCGTAATATGCAATTTTCAGGGACCACTTTTGGCTTGTGAGTGCTACTTTCAGAACTACTGGCTAAAACGTTTACAAAAGTACCGGATAATCTCTTTAACACTTAGGTAAATTGAAATGATTAGCATCAACAACTACAGCTGTGCTTAATATGCTGCTTTTATCTGATGAAGGTGTGTGTGATGTGTGTGTTAGTGTGGCACGGTATACTGAAACTTCCCAACTTTTATTTTTTAGAACATGAAAAAAAACGGTTCAGTACTAGAATTTTTTTTTACTTTTGGTACTTTTGTCAAATGTGTCTCACGTCATATACGGATTGAGAGGGTTTGAGTCTGTCTAGTAATTTGTCTGAATCTTCTCAGGGGGACTGTAGTAAGCTAGCCAGGGTTTTGAGATGCAAGCGAGAGAAGAGAGAACATGCCGACAGCATGGCTTCTTCTAAAGGCGTCAGCATGCTTCAGTTCGGCCAGCTCGCATTCTCCCTAAAAACGCGTTCGCTTGATAAACGAAAAGCGGCAATATTACCCCGGGACAGTAGAGGGCGATAAGCTGGTAAAATGCCATCTACAACCAAACAAGGACATGACAACACACCAAAACAAGCAGACGCGCTGGAGAATAAAATAGTGTACACAGAGAGACACATGACTGGCGAGAAAATGTAATTTGTGCGAATTGCCCGGGACCTACTAGATTTTATGTGCCTAGCAACACATATAATAGGTGAGATACAGAGACAGAGAAGATGCCCGCTTCAGGTTCACAATGGTGGATGAAGGGGCATACGGCCGAGAGAGCTATGGTGGAGTGTTTCGAGATTTATTTTGTGTCGAAACTGCTGCAGAAGACCCTGGATTTACCACTGCCAGCTGTCCTGCCAGGTACCACGCCAAGTCCTCATATTTTCCTAGGAGATGCAGCTTTGCCCCTACATGAGAACCTCATGCGCCCTTATCCAGGTATGTTGATAATAGAATGTAGGAATCAATTGAACCTTTTCTAATTATGCACCTATATATGAGAATCTGGTTCCTGGAGAAAATAAATAAATAATTGTTTACCAAAACAATCCATCTCAATTGGGTTGAGATCAGGTGATTATGGTGATTATGGATGATTATGTCATCTGATGCAGCACTTAGTCACTCTCCTTCTTGGTCAAATAGATTTACACAGTCTGGAGGTGTGTTGGGCCATTGTCCTGTTGAAAAACAAATGATAGTCCCACTAAGCGCAAACCAGATGGGATGGCATATCACTGCAGAATGCTGTGGAGTCATGCTGGTTAAGTGTGCCTTGAATTCTAAAGCAAAGCACCCCCACACCATCACACCTCCTCCTCCATGCTTCACGGTGGGAACCACACATGCAGAGATCATCCTTTCACCTACTCTGCGTCTCACAAAGACACGGCGGTTGGAACCAAAAATCTAAAATGTGGACTCATCAGACCAAAAGGACAGATTTCCACTGGTGTAATGTCCATTGCTCGTGTTTCTTGGCCCAAGCAAGTCTCTTCTTCTTATTGGTGTCCTTTAGTAGTGGTTTCTTTGCAGCAATTCGACCTGATTCACGTAGTCTCCTCTGAGCAGTTGATGTTGATATGTTTCTGCTACTTGAACTCTGTGAATAATTTATTTGGGCTGCAATTTCGGAGGTAACTCTAATGAACTTATCCTCTACAGCAGAGGTAAATCTCATGAGAGCCAGTTTCATCATAGCGTTTGATGGTTTTTGCGATTTGCTAAGATTTTCCGGATTGACTGACCTCCATGTCTTAAAGTAATGAGTGACTGTAATTTGTCTTTGCTTATTTGAGCTGTTCCTGCCATAATATGGACTTGGTCTTTTACCAAATAGGGCTTCTATCTTCTGTATACAACCCCTACCTTGTCACGACAAAACTGATTGGCTCAAACGCAATAAAACTGAAAGAAATTCAACAAATTAAGTTTTAAGAAGACACCCCTTTGAATTGAAATGCATTCCATGTGACTACCTCATGAAGCTGGTTGAGAGAATGCCAAGAGCGTGCAAAGCTGTCATCAAGGCAAAGGGTGGCTAATTTGAAGAATCTCAAATATAAAATATATTTTGATGTTTAGCACTTTTTTGGTTACTACATGATTCCATATGTGTTATTTCATAGTTTCAATGTCTTCACTATTATTCTACAATGTAGAAAATAGTACAAATAAAGACAAACCCTTGAATGAGTAGGTGTATCCAAAATTTTGACTGGTACTGTATATGACATATATTCTCTTGTTACCTCTCATTCACAGGTGTGCATCTCATTAAACCTAGGTGTACCTGGAACTACTACCTCTCTCGTTGTCGGACAGTCAGAGAAGGCATTGGGAATAATGGTTGCAAGGATGCAGATTCTTGATGGAAGCACAGACTGTTCTTTGTGTGCACTGTGAACCAGTAGTTGTAATCTTGTTTATAAAATGTAAAATAAAATGAAACCTGATTCTAGGATGTCTCAGTGTGCAGTAATTTAGATTAGATTGAAATACACCACAAGTATACTGAACAAAAATATAAGCGCAACATTACATAGATTTTACTGAGTTACAGTTCATATAAGGAAATCAGTCAATTTAAATACATTCATTAGGCCCTAATCTATGGATTTCACATGACTGAGAAAAATATATGCATCTGTTGATCACAGCTACCTTAAAAAAATGGGCCTCAGGATCTCGTCACGTTTTTTTTGTGCATTCAAATGTTTGTCTGTCACTTATGCCTGCCCATACCATAACCCCAGCACCACCATGGGGCACTCTGTTCACAACATTGACATCAGCAACACAATGCCATACACGTGGTCTGCGGTTGTGAGGCAGGTTGGCCGTACTATCCAAAATCTCTAAAATGACATTGGAGGCAGCTTATGGTAGAGAAATGAATGTTCATTTATCTGGCAATAGCTCTGGTGGACATTTCTGCAGTCAGCATGCCAATTGCATGCTCTCTCAAATATTGAGACATCTGTGGCATTGTGTTGTGTGACAAAACTGCACATTTTAGTGTAGTCTTTTATTGTCCCCAGCACAATGTGCACCTGTGTAATTATCATGCTGTTTAATCAGGTTCTTGAAATGCTAGACCTGTCAGGTGGATAGATTATCCTGGCAAAGGAGAAATGCTCACTAACAAATGAATGTGCAGAATTTGAGATAAATAAGCTTTTTGTGCATATGGACATTTCTGGGATCTTTTATTTCAGCTCATGAAACATGGGAGTAGAAGAAAGCCTATGAAGTCTGCGGCACACAGCTCTTCTGTACGTTGTCAGCACTTGATGTTCAAATAGAATGCATTGAACACCTTGTATTGAGATGCCAAGAGAGCTTTTTCAGCACTCAAATAAGCCTTTTATTCTTGCTTCTGAAAGTAAACCACAATACAACAGTGTCTGCTGAGAACAGACATGTAAACAACAAAAGGGTCAAATATAAAGTGCCAAGAGTGTAGATTCAAATATTTATTAGCAATATAAATATTTTGGGAACAATATCAAATCAAATTTTATTGGTCACATACACATGGTTAGCAGATGTTAATCCGAGTGTAGCGAAATGCTTGTGCTTCTAGTTCCAACAGTGCAGTAATATCTAACAAGTAATCTAACAATTTCACAACAACTACCTTATACACACAAATAGAAAGGGATGAAAAAGAATATGTACATATAGATATATGGATGAGCGATGGTTGTGCGGCATAGGCAAGATGCAGTAGATGGTATAGAGTACAGTATACACATATGAGATGAGTAATGTAGGGTATGTAATCATTCTATAAAGTGGCATTGTTTAAAGTTACTAGTGATACATTTATTACATCCAATTATTGGGGTGGCAGGTAGCCTAGTGGTTAGAGTGTTGGACCCACTGTTCCTAGGCCATCATTGAAAATAAGAATTTTAACTGACTTGCATAGTTAAATAAAGGTAAAATTAATTATTAAAGTGGCTAGAGATTTGAGTCAGTATGATGGCCTTGAGATAGAAGCTGTTTTTCAGTCTCTCGGTCCCAGCTTTAATGCACCTGTACTGACCTCGCCTTCATTTAACATGTTTAAATGTTTTTCTCACGTTGGTAACGGTGTAGCGGGCCCTGTCAGTGGCACAGTATTGTCCACAAAGCGAGCAAAGAAGTTGTTTAATTTGTCTGAGAGCAAGATGTCGGTGTCTGCAACGGGGCTGGTTTTCTTTTTGGAATCCGTGATTGACTGTAGACCCTGCCACATACGTCTCGTGTTTGAGCCGTTGAATTGAGACTCTACTTTGTCTCTATACTGACGCTTAGCTTTTTTGATTCCCTTGCAGAGGGAATAGCTACACTGTTTGTATTCAGTCATGTTTCCCGTTGCCTTGCCATGATTAAAAGCAGTGGTTTGCGCTTTCAGTTTTGCGCGACTGCTGCCATCAATCCACAGTTTCTGGTTAGGGAAGGTTGTAATAGTCATCGTGGATACAACATCACCGATGCACTTGCTAATTAACTCACTCACTGACTCAGTGTATACATCAATGTTGTTGTCTGAGGCTATCCAGAACATATCCCAGTCCACGTGATCGAAGCAATCTTGGAAGCGTGAAATCCGATTGGTCGGACCAGCGTTGAACAGACCTAAGCACAGGCGTTTTCATGTTTTAGTTTCTGTATACAGGCTGGGAGCAACAAAATGGAGTTGTGGTCAGATTCGCGGAAGTTAGAGTAGCAGTGTTCCGAACAGAGGATCCGCTTCGGGAAAGTCGTATTCCTGGTCGTAATGTTGGTAAGTTGACGTTGCTCTTATATCCAATAGTTCTACCCGGCTGTATGTAATAATGCTAAAGATTTCCTGGGGTAACAATGTAAAAAATGTAATTGTAAAACAGTGTCTATTATGAACAAAAGTGTCTATGAAATAAAATGAAAGTGTCTAGTGTCTGACTCCTGAGATGTCTGAACAACAATAGAACAAGTTGTTTGAACCATGTCCTTTTCTTTTAGTCATGCACAAACTCCTGCAGCTGGTGAATTCCTCCCGGAGTTTTGGCAAGAGTTCATCCATGAAATCAGCTATAGGTGCCAGGACCCGGTGGAGAGGCTGAGAAGAGGGGAAATTAAAGGTGTCTGGAGAGCAGGAAAAATTACAATAAAAGAGAGGAAAGAGGATCAGAGTAAAGTCTGAAATAATTAGTATTTATTTACCTCGTGGCTCTGTGCATGACGTTCTCCAGTTCTTGAGATACTGTGTGTCTTCAATCATTTGCATTGCCTTTACGAGTGATTTGTCAAGGGCTGTGTCTGCAGCTCTTTTCTCCATTCTTCTCACACCCCTGCTACTGCTCTGTGGCATCGGTGAGGAGCAAGCCAGTGGATTAGATATTGGAGGTGGGCCCAGGATTTCATGAAGAACAGGCAGTGCTGGGGCACAGAGAACAAAACCAGGCGCTGTCTCCATTCTCTGGTGTTTGTGCCTTGAAAATAAAGAAGTAGGGGGCTATTTAGTACGCATCCAAAACATTAATGAACATCAAATATCATTATCCGAGACTACAATAGACTATACAATGTTGAATACGTTTGAGCAGAGTTGAGTAGGCCTGGCATAACTCTTCTCAAACGTTTGCAATATTTTGACTATTTGCTACCAAACATTGACTTTGGTGTTACCAATGTGGGAAGCTTATGATTTTCTTTCTATGACAAAATTGTAAATATCTCTAGTTTAGTTGGTGGGCATGCTACCCTGCATGAATATGCTGCTCGGCTAGCTAGCCACTAGCCAGCCAAGTAGCTGGCGCTAGCTGGCTAGCTGGTGTTACTAAAACATGGCTACTCTTTTCATCGACTACAATAGAACATACAACATACCCCATCCTTTGGTGAAGATGGCATGTTGCTTTCAGTCTTCCCATGCTTCACGTACCGTACAAGTCAGCAGGAACATTTCTGGACTAGCCTTTCCACCGGCATCTCCACTACGGACCTTGTTTCTTTTCTTTGCCCTGTCGAACTTGTCGCGAACCCTCCCCCCACTTTTTCGAACAAGTGGTTGGGTCGGACCCCAGCATCTCTGCAATCTTCCTCCATGAACTGGCATTTACATGCTGCTCTTTATGTAATGCATGGCTTGAATTGTAGTGGTGAAGGTACTTCTGTACCTCCTCGGTCAAGAAGGAGAAACTCCGGTCACCCCTACAGCTGACCAATCACTGATGAAGGGGTGTAGACTGTGCCCAAACAGCCGAAAAAAACGTACTCAGAAACGTCACAAAATGTTGTCATAATATATGAACAAACTCTTCCGGCTGGGAAGCATGCGGGCCGCCGCCTTAACGAAAACATCATACCTCCACGCCCGCAGCTTGTTGATAAAACTGTCTCCAGAAGTGAACTATGGGGATACTTTGCTTACATAGCAGATGATGAGGGCCGACCCACCAAAACAACTAAGAAAACGGTGTTCCAAAGCTATGCAGTTAGTTTAGTTTAGTTCCAAAACGACATAAAAAACTATTTTACACATTTGCATTGTAACATTATTCTACTAGCAGCTAAATTTGAATTACTTTTTTTGAGTGACAATGACATTAACATATATTCAGCATGACATTTATGTGAGCATTATATAGGATTACAACCCAAAAGTAATGTGAAATACCCTCATAGCTTCCCTATGACAACAATATATTTAGACTACTTTGCTTTTGTCTGGGCTTGCTAGCAGTGTCTATGATATCCGGGATCCTTGGGACGTCCCTACCCCATTTAAGTTGAAATGTAAAATGGTTAAGGTAAGAGTTATGGTTAAGGTTAGGTTAAGTGTAGGGGTTAGGGTTTAGGGTAGGGACGTCCCAAGGAACATGGATTGCACTGCCTTTGCTAGCAGTAGCCACCCACCTGCCCTGGGTGGTGCATTGTACTCTGGGAGTTGACATGCACTATGGGAATGCTGTGTAAAATACATTGTTGAGACAATTGCAATATTGAAGCTTCAGAAATAAGATTCCGTGTTTTATGTTGTTTTGGAACTAAACTATTTATTTAATACAGTACATTATTTAGCTGTAATGAATAATGAATCTTACGTCTAATAAATGTAATTTGACAAAATATTATGACCATATATGAGCAAATTAATCCTGATATGTATCAAATTTAAAAACAGTTTAGTTGTAATTGTATAGTAATTGTGTATGCTCTGAGTCTTAAATGGTTTGGCATAAGGAAAATGTAAGATATTTTTCTGTTATTCACTAAGGTGTTTTATTTTTGAAAGAAACTGAATATAGAATAGAATATCTTCTATTTGTTATTTTAGTTGTTCTACCAGTTACCACCATATTAGTTATTATTCAGTGATACACTTCATTTTTTTGCTGTGGTATTGTTTTGGTATCAAGTTTTGTTTTGACATTGAGTATTGTGATACTGATATCGGTATCGAAGTAAGAATTCTGGTATCATGACATCACTCGTGGAAGTGAGCGTGCGTGTATTTGTGTGTGTGTGTGTGTTTCTGTGTGTGTGTGTGTGCATGCATGCGTGTATTTGTTTCGGTTTGTGTGTGTTGTGGTAGATCTATGCGTTATGAATATGTATTAGCTGTAGCAATATGATGTAATATGTCAATACAATTTCCATTCACATGTGGACTGATGTGATTCCACACATAACACAGTTAGTCGTAGGGAATTGGCTTCCACAACAATACACTGCAGGAGTCATCAAAATTACTTTGGATGTGGTACTATACAAATGTATAATTTGTATAGTCATAAAGCAGGCTTCAGCTCCTCTCTCTCTCTCTCTCTCTCTCTCTTGTTGGTTCATTCCCTCTTTCAGCGTTTCCATCACATTTCTCAGTCTCTTAAGGGTGTGACTTGTGAATATTCAGCCACGATATTAAGAGGAATTAATTCTTCTGTTCTTTTGTTTCATCCATGATTCAAGGCCACCATTGTCCCTGGGACTGACACACAGGCACGCATGCAGGAAGGAAGGCAGGCAGGCAGGCACGTAGCCAGGCACGCACGTAGGCAGGCAGGCAGGCACGTAGGCACGCACACACGCAGGAAGGCAGGCAGGTACGTAGGCACACACGCAGGAAGGCAGGCAGGTACGTAGGCACGCACGCAGGAAGGCAGGCAGGTACGTAGGCACAAAGTCAGGAAGGCAGGCAGGCACGTAGGCACGCACGCAGGAAGGTAGGCAGGTACGTAGGCACAAAGTCAGGAAGGCAGGCAGGCACATAGGCACGCACGCAGGAAGGCAGGCAGGTATGTACGTAGGCACAAAGTCAGGAAGGCAGGCAGGCACGTAGGCACGCACGCAGGAAGGCAGGCAGGCACGTAGGCACAAAGTCAGGAAGGCAGTCAGGAAGGCAGGCACGCACGCACGCAGGCAGGCAGGCACACGCACACCACAAGGACACATCAGTGTAAATGCCAAGGTGAGACAGAGAGTGGTTCATACCTCATCGTTATTCTGTTTGTTTATCTACACACAACAATTATTCCACTCTTCTCTGTCCGCTATCTGTTACCACGGCATCCAAAGCCATGCTATTCAGCGTCCCATAATGAGATCCGGAGGCCCTGTCAGTCATCCTGCTCTCACTAAGCAGAGCCCCTCCCACTGAGAGACAGCCAGCATCGCTGCACGCTGCGCGTGTGTCCGTGTGTGTCTGTGTGTGTGTGTGCGTATTGGTGTACTGTAGATGAGTTTCTCTTTCTGAAACACCCATTGTTGAGACTGGTGGTGGAAAGTTGTGTTCTCTCTGGTTAGTTTGCCTATTTGAATTTGATAGAGAAATCCTACATATCAGTACTGTTATACACTCCACTTGAACCTGTCTGTACTACTTCACATCCCACACTTCCTCCACACGTTCTCTCTCTCTCTCTCTCTCACTAGGGAAACAACTCTCCTACTCTATATTACTTTTGCTCAGCGGCAAATACAGTATAACACAGCTACCCTCGGAGGAGTGTATCACTGTAAATATAAACCACTGTCTGCCTCTGTTTCTCTCTTTCACACTCCCACGGAGTCCCAGCCCTCTCTATCACTGTCAGCATCTGCCCTTCCCTCTCTCCTCCCTTCCCTTCCCTCTCTCCTTCCTTCCTTCCCTCTCTCCTCCCTTCCCTCTCTCCTTCCCTCTCTCCTCCCTTCCCTCTCTCCTTCCTTCCTTCCTTCCATCCTTCCTTCCTTCCTTCCTTCCTTCCTTCCTTCCTTCCTTCCTTCCTTCCTTCCTTCCCTCTCTCCTCCCTTCCCTTCCCTCTCCTTCCTTCCTTCCCTCTCTCCTCCCTTCCCTTCCCTCTCTCCTCCCTTCCCTTCCCTCTCTCCTTCCTTCCTTCCTTCCTTCCTTCCTTCCCTCTCTCCTCCCTTCCCTTCCCTCTCTCCTTCCTTCCATCCTTCCTTCCTTCCCTCTCTCCTCCCTTCCCTTCCCTCTCTCCTTCCTTCCTTCCCTCTTTCAATCTCACCCATTTCTTCCTCTCCTTTTGATATTATTTACCCCTCTGCCCCCCTCTCTCTCTTTCTGTCTCGCTCTCTCTGTAACTAAACTACATTACCAAAAGTATGTGGACACCTGCTCGTGGACACCTGAACATCTCATTCCAATATCTTAGGCATTAATATGGAGTTGGTCCCCCCTCTGCTGCTATAACAGCCTCCACTCTTCTGGTTAGGCTTTCCACTAGATGTTGGAACATTGCTGTGGGGACTTGCTTCCATTCAGCCAAAAGAGCATAAGTGATGTCGTGCACTGATGTTGGGCCTGGCTCTGGCTCGCAGTCGGCGTTCCAGTTCATTCCAAAGGTGTTCAATGGGTTTGAGGTCAGGGTTCTGTGCTGGCCAGTCAAGTTCTTCCACACCATTCTCTACAAACCATTTCTGTATGGACCTCACTTTGTGCATGTGGGCATTTGTCATGCTGAAATTGTTGGAAGCACAGAATTGTCTAGAATGTCATTGTATGCTTTAGCATTAAGATTTCCCTTCACTGGAACAAAGGGGCCTAGACCAAACCATAAAAAACAGCCTCAGACCATTATTCCTCCTCCACCAATCTTGACAGTTGTCACTATGCATTGGGGCTGGTAGCGTTCTCCTGGCATCCGCCAAATCGAGATTTATCCGTTGGACTGCCAGATGGTGAAGCGGGATTCATCACTCCAGAGAACGCGTTTCCACTGCTCCAGAGTCCATTGGCGGCGAGCTTTACACCACTCCAGCCGACGCTTGGCATTAGGCATGCTGGTCTTAGGCTTGTGTGTGGCTGCTCAGCCATGAAAACCCATTTCATGAAGCTCCCGACAAACAGTTATTGTGCTGACGTTGCCTCCAGAAGCAGTTTTGAACTTGGAATGTTGAAAGTTTTTAAGTGCTACGCGCTTCAGGACTCGGCGATCCTGTTCTGTTTCTGTAGACGTTTCCAGTTCACAATAACAACAGTTACAGTTGACCGGGGCATCTCAAGCAGGGCAGAAATCTGAAGAACTGACTTGGTAGAAAGGAGGGGTCTTATGACGGTGCTACGTTGAAAGTCACTGAGCTCTACAGTATGGCCATACAGGTGTGGCTGAAATAGCCGAATCCACTAATTTAAAGGGGTGTCCACATATGTTTGTATACAGTGCCTTCTGAAAGTATTCATACCCCTTGACTTTTTCCACATTTGTTACGTTACAGGCTTATTCTAAAATGGATTAAATAAAATACAAAAATCCTCAGCAATCTACACACGATACCCTATAATGACAAAGCAAAAACTGGTTTTTAGAAATTTGGCAAATGTATTAAAAATAAAAACAGAAATACCTTATTTAAGTATATATTCAGACCCTATGAGACTCGAAACTGAGCTCAGGTGCATCCTGTTTTCATTGATCATCCTTGAGATGTTTCTATAACTTGATTGGAGTCCACCTGTGGTAAATTCAATTGATTGGACATGATTTGGAAAGGCACACACCTGTCTATATAAGGTCCAACAGTTGACAGTGCATGTCAGAGCAAAAACCAAGCCATGAGGTTGAAGGAATTGTCCGTAGAGCTCTGAGACAGGCTTGTGCTGAGGCACAGATCTGGGGAAGTGTGTTTTTTGGCTAATTCTCTTCAGTGTTTCAAATAATAATATTTTTGCTTTCTCATAATTTGGATGGGTCTAAATGTGTTTCTGTTGGGTCTGTTTGTGTTTGTGAACATGGCCCCAGAACCAGGTGGCATTAATCTTCACTAGATTAGTCTCGCTGTATGTGAGGGCTTTGTGGTGGAATTTGGGCATTGCTTCCTTTTAGGTGTTTGTAGAATTTAACAGTTTTTTTCTGGATTGTGATACTAGCAAATATCGTTCTAATTCTGCTCTACATGCATTGTTTGGGGTTTTGCGTTCCACACAAAGTCGATTATTTTCAGAATTCTGCATGCAGAGTCTCAATTGAGTATTTGTCCTATTTTGTGAATTCTTGGTTGGTGAGTGGACCCCAGACCTCACAACCATAGAGGGCAATGGGTTCGATAACTGATTGAAGTATTTTTTGCCAGATCCTAATTGGGATAGATAAAATTTGAATTTGTGGTCCTGTCGACTGGACCTTTTTTGGAACACCATTATTTTGTCTTACTGAGATTCACTGTCAGAGCCTGAAGAACATCTAGGTGCTGCTCTAGGCCCTCCTTGGTTGGGAACAAAAAGACCAGATTATCTACAGACATTTGATTTCTGAGTCCAGTAGGGCGAGGCCAGGTGCTCCAGACTGTTTTAGTGCCTTCGCCAATTCATTGATATATATGTTGAAGAGGGTGGGGCTCAAGCTGCATCCCTGTCTTTCCCCACGGCCCTGTGGAAAGAAATGTGTGTGTTTATTGCCAATTTTAACTGCACACCTGTTGATTGTGTACATGGATTTTATAATGTTGTTTGTTTTTCCCCCAACACCGCTTTCCGTCAATTTCTATATAGATCCTCATGCCAAATGAAATCAACAAAGCATGAGAAGACTTTGGTTTTGTTTTGTTTGTCAAAAAGGGTTTGCAGGGTGTATACGTGGTCTGACTTATGGTAAAATAAAAAAAAGGCAATTTGACATTTGCCCAGTAAATTGTTTTCACTGACCAAATGTTGAAGTCTGCTGTTAATGATACTGCAAAGTATTTTTCAGAGATTGCAGCTGATGCATATTCCACGGTAATTATTGGGGTCAAATTTGTCTCCACTTTTGTGGATTGGGGTGATCAGACCTTGGTTCCACATTTGAGGGAAGATGCCAGAGCTGAGGATAATGTTGAAGAGTTTAAGAATAGCCAATTTGAATTTGTGGTCTGTATATTTTATAATTTCATTTAAGATACCATCAACACCACAGTCTCTTTCTCGCGCTGTCTTGCTGTCTCTCCCTTCTCTCTCTGTATCTCTCTGTATCTGTATCTGTATCTCTCTCTCTCTCTCTCTCTCTCTCTCTCTCTGTATCTCTCTCTCTCTCTCTCTCTCTCTCTCTCTCTCTCTCTCTGTGTATCTCTCTCTCTCTCTCTCTCTCTCTCTCTCTCTCTCTCTCTCTCTCTCTCTCTCTGTGTATCTCTCTCTCTGATGGTGATAGGATCTATAACAATGTCAGATTGAATTGGTTATTATCTCCTTCCCCCTGAGGTCTGGATACAGTTACTGTGGTGTGTGCGTTGTCTTGTCTCTTCTTTAATAATTCAGAAGGTTTCTGCTACTGCGGCTGTTGGTGCTTGACTGTGGTGAAAGAAGAGACATCGGGAGAGAGGCAGAGTGAGATAATCAGACAGACAGAGACATACTGAGGGAAGCAGTCTATATATTCCTACAGTTTCTCATGAAAGATAAGAGCTAGGACATTTTCAGGAGACGCTTGTAGCACAGTTATTTTTCATTCATAAATAAAATACATGTAACGGCATTGACTGTATGTGCGTCAGTATGGTAGATGCCAATAGCCCCCTGGGTAACATAGGCAGCATTAGTTACATATGTGAACCACTGGAAGGTAAATGAGAACAGCCTCATGGGTATTGGAGTTGTTTGTGATATCACATTCCCGTGGGGTAGTGTAGATTTGTAATAAATGTACATTTGCATGGTAATCCACTAAACTGTACTGTATTTTATGGTACTCTGCACTCTTATCTTGTATCACACATGGTTTCAGCACCATGCTCTCAGGATACTACCTGTCATTGTGTTTTCTCTGTCTAGTGCTATGTTTCTGTAAGTTCGCCAGTCTTAGTAGACACAAAAACCTAACACGTGTTCAGGCTATCCTAATTTCAAATTCTTTAAAACGTGTATCAACTAGAACTATATAAAGTTGCATACATTTGCATAAAATTACCCACCAGCTAGAGACACCAAACCAACTTTCACATGTCCAGGCTATCCTATCCACTGCCGCTATGGCAGGTGGAAAAAGTACTCAATTGTCATACTTGAGTAAAAGTAAAATACTACTTGAGTAAAAGTCTAAAAGTAAATGGTTTTAAATATACTTAAGTATCAAAAGTAAATGGAATTTCTAAAATGTACTTAAGTATCAAAAGTAAAAGTATAAATATATTCAAGTTCCTTATATTAAGCAAACCAGACGGCATAATTTTCTTCTTTTTTTATTGACGGATAGCCAGGGGCACGCTCAAATACTCAGACATAATTTACAAACAAAGTATTTGTGTATAGTGAGTCCGCCAGATCAGAGGCAGTAGGGATGTCCAGGGATGTTCTCTTGAAGAGAGATGAGGAATTTTGGGTGTCAGGGAAAATGTATGGAGTAAAAAGTACATTCTTTTCTTTAGGAATGTAGTGAAGTAAAAGTTGCCAAAAATATAAGTAGTAAAGTACAGATACCCTAAAAAGGAAAAACTTGAAAGTATTTTTACTTAAGTACTTTACACCATGGCACCACGGTCTGGTCTGGTTTGGTGCCCTGCCCCCACTGAGCTGTCATGGTCGTCACAGAAACAGCTGGCTTGACGTCCCCTTGCTGGCCGACCTTCAAACCCTCTGCTTAATGGACAGATCACAGAAAGAGAGTGTGGGGGACACAGACCGAGAATGAGGGAGGCAGGGAGCGAGGAGAGAGGGAGAGAGGGGGGCAGAGACAGAGAATTAAGGGTAATCTCAACTTCAAACAGATGGACTGAGCTCCAGTTTGTCCTTCTAAAACTGTTTAATATCTAACACACATATAGGAGATGTCAAGAAGATGCACAGCTTTAAAGGTTAGCCACTGCCCACTGTACAGTCATTAACTCTAAAAATATTATAATATACTGTACTGTACTGCATCAACTCTCCACCATTCAGACATCAACCATACGCTACTGTAAGAACTCTATAGGACATCCTCTGGTATGCCCGACACTCATCAAGGTGTACTTGTTCATTCATTTATTTAACTTGTTTTCATTTGTATTGAGGTATAATACTATGCCACACCCAGTGAAGCTTGTCCGATGGTGGGTTGAGCCAAACTAATCTGCACATTGATTCCAGCTGCCATTCATTCGTTTTCCATATTAGACAAACTAATTAAATAAAGACTAATAAAGGAAGACATGGACGCTAATTGCATTGTGCATCATTTTATTCTCCTTTAATTAACTCAGTTCATTTATTTTCTGAGAAAATAGACGTCTGGCACAGTAACGTGTTCCAAATAGGGCCGAGGGTTTTTCCTGGTCAGGTGACTTGGTGAGGAAATACTCCTGTCCCTAGTCATTATTGGTGATCAGTGAGTGAGGCCCATGCAGGCAGGTAGTGTACCCTGGTGTTTATAATGATGGTGCTGGGACTGGCGCAGCAGGGCGGGGGAGCAGTGGAGAGCTCTGACTGTGATTACTACCAACAGGACATGCAACTTTCACACATAATAACTACTGGACTGATATATTCACAGCAGCACTTCTCCGTTATCACTCTCTCTCTTTCTCCCTCTGTCTCCGGTCTCTCTCTTACTGTTTCTATCTCTGCCGTTTTGCATTTTGTCTCTCTCCTTCTCCCTTTCTCTCCCCTCCCCCTTTCTCTCCCCTCCCTCCCTCTCGGTGCCGTTGTGTTGGCAATGACCGGCCCAGAGAGTGAGTGAGGGGAAGGCAGACAGGCAGACAGACCGGCAGGCTGAATAAAAGGGATTGATTATCTGTGCATCAATCAACCCCCTTTATACTGGCTGTAGCATCCTGATTACTCACCATAAATGGAGGCCTCAAATAACATGTAAGGGATATTCAAATCTTACCCTACGAGGTCCAGAGTACTGCTGGTTTTCTGTTTTACCTGGTAATGAATTTAATTACACCCACCTGAAGTCCAGGTCTTAATCAGTCCCTGATTATAGGGGAGGAATGAAAAAAAGAAGTGGAAATGGCTTCCAGGTCCAGATTAGAATTTAAGGACTGTATATTTTTACATTTATTTTACTAGGCAAGTCAGTTAAGAATAAATTCTTATTTTCAATGACAGCCTAGGAACAGTGGGTTAACTGCCTGTTCAGGGGCAGAATGACAGCTCTGGGATTTGAACTTGCAACCTTTTGGTTACTAGTCAAACACTCTAACCACTAGGCTACCCTGCCACCCCATATACTAACCATTAGAGCATACCACTCTACTCCCTTCAAATGGCACCCTATTCCCCATATAGTGCACTACTTTTGACCAGAGCAGTCTCAAATGGCAACCTATTCCCCATGTAGTGCACTACTTTTGACCAGAGCAGTCTCAAATAGCACCCTATTCCCTATATAGTGCACTACTTTTGACCAGAGCTCTGATATAATAACCTATATCCTATATACTCCTTATATAGTGCACTATTTCTGACCAGAAAAGCCTGACCACCAGAGCTTTCGAATACCACCCTATCCATCATATAGTGGACTTCTTTTGACCAGCAGTACACACGTGCCCTAGTGCAGTACTAGTATATGAGACAGCTATTTAAAGAGGAGAGCACTAGAGCAGGAGAAGCTATCAGTGAGCCAGGCCAGAGCTCTGTTATTCACTATTGATTAGTGGTCTCTCTGATAGAGCAGGCTTTTAAATCACATCCACTGCCATGTTTAATAGCTATTAACCTACAGTATTAGGGTCACCTCTCTCTCCCCCTCCCCTCTCTCTCTCTCTCTCTTTCAAATACATTTCAATATTGTCAAAGCAAGTGAAATTGATAATTAACAAAACAATAAATAAACAATACAAAACAATTTCTTTCCCTCTGCTCGCTCGCTCTTGCTCTCTCCCTCTCTCTCCATGTCCCTCTCTCTCTTCCTGGGAAATAGCTTTTACAGTAAAAGGCCTCCATGCACTTCTCTGCCTCCAGGTTCAGAATTGATGGTGCTGAGTGTGAGACTAATCAAAATGGTTGCTCTTGCCTCCAGACATCATTATTTTAGTGGTTGGATTGTTTCAGTGTTTCCCAGCTGTTACCCTCTGATTCTGCATGTGGGGGAGATGTAAAACAGTCTCGTGGTTGAGAGAGAGAGAGAGAGATCAAATTGACAGTAATGCTCGAGAGAGAGAGAGAGAGAGAGAGAGAGAGAGAGAGAGAGAGAGAGAGAGAGAGAGAGAGAGAGAGAGAGAGAGAGAGAGAGAGAGAGAGAGAGAGAGAGAGAGAGAGAGAGAGAGAGAGAGATCAAATTGACAGTAATGCTCGAGAGAGAGAGAGAGAGAGAGAGAGAGAGATCAAATTGACAGTAATGCTCGAGAGAGAGAGAGAGAGAGAGAGAGAGAGAGAGAGAGAGAGAGAGAGAGAGAGAGAGAGAGAGAGAGAGAGAGAGAGATCAAATTGAATTACATTTTATTAGTCACATGCGCCGAATAAGAAATAAAAGTAACAAGTAATTAAAGAGCAGCAGTAAAATAACAATAGCGAGACTATATACGGGGGGTAGCGGTTAGTTGAGGTAATATGTACATGTAGGTAGAGTTATTAAAGTGACTGCTTAGATGAATAGCGAAGCTATTTGATTAACTGTTCAATAGTCTTATGGCTTGGGGGTAGATGCTGTTTAGAAGCCTCTTGGACCTAGACTTGGCACTACGGTACTGCTTGTCGTGCGGTAGCAGACCAGGGTGGCAATTTTTAGGGCCTTCCTCTGACGCCGCCTGGAATAGAGGTCCTGGATGGCAAGAAGCTTGGCCCCAGTGATGTACTGGGCCGTTCGCACTACCCTCTGTAGTGCCTTGCGGTCGGAGGCTGAGCAGTTGCCATACCAGGCAGTGATGCAACCCGTTAGGATGCTCTCGATGGTGCAGCTGTAGAACCTATTGAGAATCTGAGGACCCATGCCAAATCTTTTCAGTCTCTTGAGGGGGAATAGGTTTTGTCGTGCCCTATTCACGACTGTCTTGGTGTGCTTGAACCATGTTAGTTTGTTGGTGATGTGGACACCAAGGAACTTGTTGGTGTGTTGGTGTGTAAAGTGGGTGAATATGGTGTGTGTGTATCTGGTGTGTGTGGTGGTGTAAGAACGTGACAGGTGGTGTGTAAAGTGTGTGTATATGGTGTGTGTGGTGGTGTGTAAAGTGTGTGTATCTGGTGTGTGAGGGTGGTGTGTAAAGTGTGTGTATATGGTGTATGTGGTGGTGTGTAAAGTGTGTGCATCTGGTGTGTGTGGTGGTGTGTAAAGTGTGTGTCTATGGTGTGTGTGGAGTTATAATGCTGTGTGTGTGTGTAGTGTGTTGGTGTGTAAAGTGGGTGTATATGGTGTGTGGTGGTGTGTAAAGTGTGTGTATCTGGTGTGTGAGGGTGGTGTGTAAAGTGGGTGAATATGGTGTGTGTGTGGTGGTGTGTAAAGTGTGTGTATATGGTGTGTGTGGTGATGTGTAAAGTGTGTGTGTGTGGTGGTGTGTAAAGTGTGTGTATCTGGTGTGTGTGGTGGTGTGTAAAGTGTGTGTCTATGGTGTGTGTGGAGTTATAGTGCTGTGTGTGTGTGTGTGTGTGTGTCTTTGTGTGTGAGTGTAATGAGTCTCAAAGAGAACAGGAAATAGAGAGCAGTACTTTTACTGTGTTTTACTCTTTTACTGTGTCAGTTTATTAGAGGAGAACTCTGTGGCTGAATAACTTATTCTCACTTTTTCAATGTTACTACTTTTCTTCCCCTCTCTCTCGGGGCAGGTAGGACAGTGCAGTCTCTTTAAACACATTTAGCGTGTGTATGTTCGTGTGTGTTCGTGCGTGTACATGTGCGTGTGTGTGCGTGTGAGTGCGTGTGTGTGTGTGTGACTCAGAGAGGTGGCAGAGCAGAACGAGATGGTTGTGGCCTGTAGTGTGAGTGCTCTCAGTGGTGATTAAATATTTAAAGGGACGGTAACGTTCCATGCACTGCCTGCTCTGGGGCAGGACTCACACACACAGAGAGAAGTCTAGGATATGCTGAGGCTGGTAGTCTCTTATCTTCTCTGTGAGTCCTGCTCAGCTCTGAGTCTCTATGGTGATTAAATAGAGAGACGAGCAGGGAGACGCACACAGACACACACACACATGCGCACAGACACACACACACACACACACGAGCGCGCGCACAGACACGCACACGTAGACACACGCGCGCACACACACGCACACACACACAGACACGCACACAAGCATTCGCACACAAAAACATGCCCACACACAGACACACACATACGCACACACACACACACAGACACACACAGACACACACACATACGTACACACACACACACACACACACACACACACACACACACACACACACACACACACACACACACACACACATACGTACACACACACACACACACACATACGTACACACACACACACGCACACACATACGTACACACACACACACACACACACACAGACACACACATACACAGACACGCACACAAACTCACGCACACACACACACACACATATTACCTCAATTACCTCAACTAACCGGTGCCCCGGCACATTGACTCTGTACCAGTACCACCTGTATATAGCCTCGCTATTGTTATTTTACTGCTGCTCTTTAATAGTTTGTTAGTTTTATTGCTTTTTTTTCTTCATATTTTTCTTAAAACTGCATCGTTGGTTAAGGGCTCGTAAGTAAGCATTTCACTGTAAGGTCTACACCTGTTGTATTCGGTGCATGTGACAAATAAAATGTGATTTGATTTGACGCACACATGTCCATCACTACAGTCTTTGCCCCCAGGTGGGGATCAGTGTTAAGGGATAGAGGATCAGATTGCTCTGCAGCACTGCTGTATTCCCCCAGTCATTAGTCAATAAAACACTGATTCACACAGAGACACAGCTATAGTACACACTCTACTGTGGGTGTGTGTGTGCATGCAAGTGTGTGTGTGATTTTCCCCAGATGCCTCTGTGTGACCTCGTGTTACCAAGCACAACCATTCTTAGCGGAGGTCAGTGATTCAGTATGCTGTATCTCATCTTTATACAGACGGATTTGACCTCAGATGAAACAAAGAGAAAATAGCTCACATCCGTTCTGCGCTCATCTCTCAATCATGTCCATATCTATCCACCTCCAATCATGTCCATATCTATCCACCTCCAATCATGTCCATATCTATCCACCTCCAATCATGTCCATATCTATCCACCTCCAATCATGTCCATATCTATCCACCTCCAATCATGTCCATATCTATCTACCTCCAATCATGTCCATATCTATCCACCTCCAATCAGGTCCATATCTATCCACCTCCAATCATGTCCATATCAATCCACCTCTCCATCATGTATATATCTATCCACCTCCAATCATGTCCATATCTATCCACCTCCAATCATGTCCATATCTATCCACCTCCAATCATGTCCATATCTATCCATCTCTCAATCATGTCCATATCTATCCACCCCCAATCCTGTCCATATCTATCCACCTCCAATCATGTCCATATCTATCCACCTCCAATCATGTCCATATCTATCCACTCTCCAATCATGTCCATATCTATCCACCTCCAATCATGTCCATATCTATCCACCTCCAATCATGTCCATATCTATCCACCTCCAATCATGTCCATATCTATCCACCTCTCCATCATGTATATATCTATCCATCTCTCAATCATGTCAATATCTATCCACCTCCAATCATGTCCATATCTATCCACCTCCAATGATGTCCATATCTATCCACCTCCAATCCTGTCCATATCTATCCACCCCCAATCCTGTCCATATCTATCCACCCCCAATCCTGTCCCCACCTCTCCATCATGTATATATCTATCCATCTCTCAATCATGTCCATATCTATCCACCCCCAATCCTGTCCATATCTATCCACCTCCAATCAGGTCCATATCTATCCACCTCCAATCATGTCCATATCTATCCACCTCCAATCATGTCCATATCTATCCACCTCCAATCATGTCCATATCTATCCACCTCCAATCATGTCCATATCTATCCACCTCCAATCATGTCCATATCTATCCACCTCCAATCATGTCCATATCTATCCACCTCTCCATCATGTATATATCTATCCATCTCTCAATCATGTCAATATCTATCCACCTCCAATGATGTCCATATCTATCCACCTCCAATCCTGTCCATATCTATCCACCCCCAATCCTGTCCATATCTATCCACCCCCAATCCTGTCCCCACCTCTCCATCATGTATATATCTATCCATCTCTCAATCATGTCCATATCTATCCACCCCCAATCATGTCCATATCTATCCACCTCCAATCAGGTCCATATCTATCCACCTCCAATCATGTCCATATCTATCCACCTCCAATCATGTCCATATCTATCCACCTCCAATCATGTCCATATCTATCCACCTCCAATCATGTCCATATCTATCCACCTCCAATCATGTCCATATCTATCCACCTCCAATCATGTCCATATCTATCCACCTCCAATCATGTCCATATCTATCCACCTCCAATCATGTCCATATCTATCCACCTCCAATCAGGTCCATATCTATCCACCTCCAATCATGTCCATATCTATCCACCTCCAATCATGTCCATATCTATCCACCTCCAATCATGTCCATATCTATCCACTTCTAACTCAGCATTGATACAGCTTTGTACACATAAAACTTTACCCTGTGTTGGGGTAATGCCAGAACTAGATATACGATACTGTAACTGCACAGGCAAGGTTGAGTGTTAGTGAGTGTTGTGGTTTTGACTGGAGCAGTCATTGTTTCTTGTGGTAGTGTGTGTGTGTGTATACTGGATGTGCAATGTTTAATGGAAGTCGACAGTGTTTGAAGCTGCAGAGCCTGTCTGAGTTGGGGAGGTGTCTCTGAATATATGAGACATTTCTCTTCCTTCGCTCACAACAGAAGAATCAGCAAGCAGATTGTGTGTGTGTGTGAGAACATCCAGCACATTCCATTAAAACTGACCTTGATCTGCTGCAAAGCAAAATCCATAGCAGCAAACACACACACACACACTTTTTCTGTCAGCTTGCGTTTTTGACTTGTGTCTGAATCTCTTCATCAGCGAGCGGCTCTGCAGCCAGATCAAAGGGCCGCCCTGAGTTCCGTGCTCATCACCGTGGATACGCAACCTTGTCATCGTGGGCGTCTTTTTGTAGCTGTTCCCCATTCTCCTCCCCTCCTATCTTCTCTTCCTCCCCTCTGCTGGTCTTCTAATTGAAGCTGTCAATCAAATACTAATGAGCCGCACCCCCCTGCCCTACACCCCTCCACTAACCAATGAAATATACCAACCATCCAATATACTGTGCACACCATCTGAAACTTTTCTTCTCTTCTCTCCTCTTCTCTCTTTTCCTCTCCTCTTCTCTTCTCTCTTTTCCTCTCCTCTCCTCTCCTCTCCTCTTCTCTCTTTTCCTCTTCTCTCCTCTTCTCTCCTCTTCTCTCTTTTCCTCTCCTCTTCTCTTCTCTCTTTTCCTCTCCTCTCCTCTTCTCTCCTCTTCTCTCTTTTCCTCTCCTCTTCTCTTCTCTCCTCCAATTTTTTTCTCTTCTCTCTTCTCTTCTCCTCTTCTCCTCTTGTACTCCCAAGGACATATGTATAAAAAAACATCTGTCAGTCAAATACATACATACTTTTTGTAATAATATATGAGCTGTGGAAACTTGGTGTACCATTTTGAATGCGTATTTCTTTTTAAAGGTACGTTTAAAAGTTGAGTATATGTATCTAGAGTTGTGTGTATAGATGTGTTCAGTGTGTTGGAAGCTCTGTGTGTGTGAGTGGGTGTCAGACATAGCTCATAGGTAAGCAGGGTAGCAGATGATCAATGCGGTGAGGGCCTTGGCGCTGGGAATGCCAGCGGTGTTGTTATTTTCTTTACTGCCCTCCCCCCAACATTTCTCAGTGGATCTGCCCAAACTCGGCTCATAGACATAGATTTTCTCTGGGAGGCCCCAATTTGGCCTATGGCAGGGGTCAATTTAGTCAATGCCCTTGACTTGTACACAGCCACTGGAGGTAAGAGGAGAGAGAACACCCCTCCCCTATTCCAAGATCATCAACTAGATTCAGCTGCGGGACGATTTTCTCTGGAGTAGATGGTCGGTGGGCCATAATTACAAATAATTTGTAGACAAAAAAATTGACCGCAAGAAGCCCAAACAGATATAACAACTCAAACATAAAAACATTGACTAAAACATAATAATTTCAAACCTTGCTTACATTTGTATACGGTCACATATATCTCCCTATTATGTTTGGAAATACTTTGATTTCCAAAATTCAAATCACTTGGAGCTGATTTGTTGGTGTTTTTACAGTCTTTTATGTCCAACTGTAAAAAATGTTATATAATATAACTCAGGAAACTCAGGTCCAAATAAAACCACTGCCAGTTGGGAAACCCTGTTCTAAACCCTGTTCTAAACCCTGTTCTTTTCCCCACACACACATTGTCCTTATAAGCCCAGGCAGAATTCAGCCACTTTACAGAACGTCTTGTTGAAAGGACTGACATTTAAATGAAGCAGCCGAGCTGCTTCTTACAGAGTGTGAGTGAATGTGCGGTGTTAGCAGGATTGTTGTCTAGTAGTGTTTGCAATGTGTATCTGTGTTGTGCACTTGCGAGCCATGATTCTGCTCTCGGGTGCCGGCCTTGCGGCGTGACGCATCACATCCTCTGGAACAGGAAATCCATCACCCTGCCACCACAACCCCAGGGTCGCCACGGTGACCAGGTGGGCGGGGTTCTCACTGTCACACGTCTCCCCACAGACAGCCAATCTCTGGTTAGATTGATGGATGGCGGCGGAAAATCAGGGAACAGCTGCAGCCTGGCAGTTGGGTGTTGGGTGATTTACGGGCGAACAGGAAGAGGTTTGGGTTATTATGCAGGAGAGGGATTATGGGGAAACTGTAAACCTATGATTATTTTAATTTAATTCAAGCATCCTTATAAAACATGCAAGCATGTGTGCACACAGGCATACACGCCCAGACACACACACCCTCTCAATGCTAACAGACTCCCTAGCTGGTTTGTTTAATAAGGTCAGACTGCTCTCTGCCAGGGACACTCAGCATGAATACAGGATGAAAAGGAGATGGAGAGAAATATAAAAAGGTGAGAGAAGCTGAGAGTTACTGAGACGTGATATCCACCTAAATGAAAAAATCTCTTTGCCTGCCCCCTATCTCTCTCTCTCTCTCTCTCTCTCTCTCTCTCTCTCTCTCTCTCTCTCTCTCTCTCTCTCTCTCTCTCCTCTCTTTCCCCTCTTTCTCTCTCTCTCTCTCTCTCTCTCTCTCTCTCTCTCTCTCTCTCTCTCTCTCTCTCTCCCTCTCTCTCCTCTCTTTCCCCTCTCTCTTTCCCCTCTCTCTCCTCTCTCTCTGAATTCAATTCAATGGGCTTTATTGGCATGGGAAACATATGTTTACATTGCTAAAGCAAGTGAAATAGAACAACAAAAGTGAAATACAAAAAATATTGCATTAACACAAGTTCCAACATAGTAAAGTTCTCTCTATCTATCTCTCTACTCTGACTCAGACTTATTCTTGAGTAGACTTAGATGGCCTAGTTTATGGTGCGGCAATGATGAGGTAGAGGTAAAGTTAGATTTCTAATTTCTCACTCCCTGCCCCTTCTCTGGCCCCATATCTCATGTCGTCTGTCTGTGTCTGCAGTTGATCCCCTGTGGCCCTGCATGTCGATGCAGACAGACAACGGTAGAGTCTTGGCTGGGACGCTTCGGTTCGAATCCTTTACAGTCAATGTGCTAGTGACACACACGCACACCCCAGGGTTGATCTGTGCCTGTGGGTTCTGTCTTCTACCCTGCTGACTGAACTTTATCAAGGCTGTTTGTGAAATCAGTTTCATTTTAGAAACCTTGTTTGATCTTGGAAAATCTGACGCTCTCTGACCCTCTCGTCTTTGATTGGTCAGATCTCTCTGCTGATACACACCCTTAAGCCTGGTTCCCACGAGAACACTTACGAGGTGGCAGACGTACTTGACAAGAACTCACTCCATCGATTACCCCATCCTCCCTTCTTTAAAGTGTCTCAGAGAGCTGAGACAGGGCAGACTGGCTGACCTACTGTGCTGTCATCTGATCAGTGTGTGTGTTTGGAGAGGAGAGGAGAGGAGTGGAGAGGCGAGGAGAGAAGTGGAGAGGAGAGGAGAGACACTGTGATGCAGAGCTGCATGACAGCGTCTCTGAATCTCTTGGAACTCCTTGCCTAAAATAAAGGCCCACAGAGTATCATTGTCACCTCTGTTTGTGTGTGTGTGTGTGTGTGTGTGTGTGTATTTCTCTGGCTTTGGGCTACTTTTGCTCTGTACTGTTCCTCTACCTCTTTCTCTACTCCATACAAACTAGTATACACTACAGTATAAGTAGTGTGTGTGTTCTTTATGTGTGTATACTATACTATATACAGTACAGCCAGGTCACCCGTGAATAAAATCAGTATTTGACGTCCATCCATGTCTGAGGATGTCGGGAGATGACGTGGGAACCGGCCACGAGGGGCAACAGTGAGCGCTGTTACAGAGCTGAATCCAGCGATAAAAAGTGTATTAATATATTTTTGTTTAAAGCCTATACCAAACCTTAACCCTTACCTTAACCATTTGGAGTTAATGCCTAACCTTAACTTTAAACACTTTGAAACGTTTGCAACAACTTCGAAATTTGACGTTTGAGAAACACGGATGAACCTCTAATTCTGATCTGAGACTGTGAGAGCTGGTTGCTAAATATGCTTCTTCTGATGGAGGAAGGCTGATCAATGCAAGTCCCTCTGGCTCCATCGCTGCTGGTGGTCCTTTCTGCTTCTCTGCTCTTACACTGTGTGTGTGTGTGTGTGTGTGTGTGTGTGTGTGTGTGTGTGTGCGCATTATATAGTATGTTTTCTGAGCTGGAATATTGTGTCTAACAGTTCTTTTTTTCTCTCTCTTTCATGTCTTCTCATTGATGCTTCACAGGTAAGCATTGGCTTTTTAAACTACTTTACCACCTACACCACACTACCCTCTACTACACTACCATACACTACACTACCATACACTACACTACACTACACCACACTACCCTCCACTACACCACCCTCTACTACACTACCATACACTACACTTCACTACACGACCCTCCAGTACACTACCATACACTACACTACCATACACTACACTACACCACACTACCCTCCACTACACTACCCTCTACTACACTACCATACACTACACTTCACTACACGACCCTCCACTACACTACCATACACTACACTACACTAGCCTCCACTACACTACCATACACTACACTACCATACACTACACCACACTACCCTCCACTACACTACCCTCTACTACACTACCATACACTACACTTCACTACACTACACTACACTACACTACACTAGCCTCCACTACACTACACTACCATACACTACACTACACTAACATACACTACACTACCCTCCACTACACTACACTGCCATACACTACACTACACTACACTACACTACCATACAATACACTACCCTACACTACCCTACACTACACTACACAACATTACACTACACTATCATACACTACACTACACTACCCTACACTAGACTACCCTCCACTACCGTACACTACCCTACCCTACACAACACTACACTACACTACACTACACTAGCCTCCACTACACTACACTACCATACACTACACTACACTACCATACACTACACTACACTAACATACACTACACTACCCTCCACTACACTACACTGCCATACACTACACTACACTACACTACCATACAATACACTACCCTACACTACCCTACACTACACTACACAACATTACACTACACTATCATACACTACACTACCCTACACTAGACTACCCTCCACTACCGTACACTACCCTACCCTACACAACACTACACTACACTATCATACACTACACTACACTACCCTACATTAGACTACCCTCCACTACCATACACTACCCTACCCTACACTACACTACCCTACACTAACCTACACTATCCTACACTACACTACATTACCCTGCCCTACACTACCCTACACTACACCACACCACACTACCATACACTACTATACACTACAATACCCTACCCTACAATACACTACACTACCCAACCCAACCCTACACTACCCTAAACTACACTACACTACATGATCCTACACAACACTACACTACAACACCCTACACTACAATACACTACCCAACCCTACACTACCCTACACTACCCTACACTACACCATACCACACTACACTACCCTACACTACACTATCCTACACTACACGATCCTACACTATACTACCCTACACTACACTATCCTACACTACACTACATTACCCTGCCCTACACTACCCTACACTACACCACACCACACTACCATACACTACTATACACTACAATACCCTACCCTACAATACACTACACTACCCAACCCAACCCTACACTACCCTAAACTACACTACACTACATGATCCTACACAACACTACACTACAACACCCTACACTACAATACACTACCCAACCCTACACTACCCTACACTACCCTACACTACACCATACCACACTACACTACCCTACACTACACTATCCTACACTACACGATCCTACACTATACTACCCTACACTACACTATCCTACACTACACGATCCTACACTATACTACACTACACTACAATACCCTACACTACAGTACACTACCCAACCCTACACTACCCTACACTACCCTACACTACACCATACCACACTACACTACCCTACACTACACTATCCTACACTACACGATCCTACACTATACTACACTACACTACAATACCCTACCCTACAATACAATACACTACCCAACCCTGCACTACCCTGCACTACCCTACCCTACACTACCCTGCCCTACACTACACCACACTACACTACCCTACACCACACTACCCTAAACCACACTACCTTCCACTACAATACACTACACTACCCTACATTACACTTCACTACACTACAATACACTACCCTGCACTATACTACACTATTCTACCCTATTCTACATTACCCTACACCACACTACCCTCCACTACACTACCCTACCCTATACTACTCTACCCTACACTACACCACACTACACTACCCTACCATACCCTACCCTACACTACACTACACTATCCTACACTATACTACCCTACACTACACTACCCTACACTACACCACACTACCAAACCTGACACTACCCTACCCTACACTACCCTACACCACACTACCCAACCCGACACTACCCTACCCTACCCTACCCTACACAACACTACACTACATTATCATACACTACACTACACTACCCTACACTAGACTACCCTCCACTACCGTACACTACCCTACCCTACACTACACTACCCTACACTACCCTACCCTACACAACACTACACTACCCTACCCTACACTACACTACCCGACACTACCCTACCCTACATCACATGTATCCATCCAGTCGTCTTAACACAGTGTTGGCTGGACATAATCTGATTATAGATGGGATGATAATGAGGTTATGGTTCCAGGCTCGTGCTCTGCTTCATGTTCCTGCATTCTAAGAATAAATGGCTACATAGCTGTTCTGTAAATATGGAACAGGCCCTTTCCTCACGGGGGGGACAAGGCTCGGCTGGATAATGGGTTTCCTGTGTCTCCTGTGACCGTGTCGTCACACAAGCTATCATAGAGAGACAGAGAGAGGGTGGAGAGAGGCGGGGGAGGGTGAGAGAGATTAAATTGAATTGAGAGAGAGGGGGAGAAGGGGAGTAGAACAGATAAAGTCTATGATGACTGCTACATTGTCCTAACATCAAATAATGTTGTAAACATAAATATTTCAGGAGAAAACATGAGTCAGTGAGGTATGAACAATACATTGGACAAACAATTGACAAAACAAACTAATAAGCTAGCAAACTGAACCAAAATATAATGAAATAACTGCCAGAAATGGAAGAAAAGTTACATGAAGGAAGGCAAGAGGGAGGGCAACATATTATGTGGAGAGGTTGAATCAGTGACCTTGGGATGATTTATCAGTGAAAAACAGAACCAGAGAAACACTAACCCTGTATGTCCTCCTCGGGATGATGCTACATCCACATTGTTTCATAAACAGGAGCAACAAGGCAGAGTTTTCTCCCTTCCCTTTGCAGAATCTAGTCTTCTCCTTCCCTCCCCCGTCTCTGTTCCCTCTCTCTCTTTCCTCTCTCTATTCACTCTCCTCTCTTTCTCTCTTTCCTCTCTCTCTATTCACTCTCCTCTCTTTCTCTCCTCCCCTCTCTCCCTATTCACTCTCTTCTCTTTCTCTATTCCCCTCTCTCCCTATTCACTCTCTTCTCTTTCTCTCTTCCCCTCTCTCCCTATTCACTCTCTTCTCTTTCTCTATTCCCCTCTCTCCCTATTCACTCTCCTCTCTTTCTCTCCTCCCCTCTCTCCCTATTCACTCTCTTCTCTTTCTCTATTCCCCTCTCTCCCTATTCACTCTCTTCTCTTTCTCTCTTCCCTCTCTCCTATTCACTCTCTTCTCTTTCTCTATTCCCCTCTCTCTCTATTCACTCTCTTCTCTTTCTCTCTTCCCCTCTCTCCCTATTCACTCTCTTCTCTTTCTCTATTCCCCCTCTCCCTATTCACTCTCTTCTCTTTCTCTCTTCCCCTCTCTCCCTATTCACTCTCTTCTCTTTCTCTATTCCCCTCTCTCCCTATTCACTCTCTTCTCTTTCTCTCTTCCCCTCTCTCTCTATTCACTCTCTTCTCTTTCTCTATTCCCCTCTCTCCCTATTCACTCTCTTCTCTTTCTCTCCTCCCCTCTCTCCCTATTCACTCTCTTCTCTTTCTCTCCTCCCCTCTCTCCCTATTCACTCTCTTCTCTTTCTCTCCTCCCCTCTCTCCCTATTCACTCTCTTCTCTTTCTCTCTTCCCCTCTCTCCCTATTCACTCTCTTCTCTTTCTCTCTTCCCCTCTCACTCTATTCACTCTCTTCTCTTTCTCTCCTCCCCTCTCTCCCTATTCACTCTCTTCTCTTTCTCTCCTCCCCTCTCTCCCTATTCACTCTCTTCTCTTTCTCTCCTCCCCTCTCTCCCTATTCACTCTCTTCTCTTTCTCTCTTCCCCTCTCTCCCTATTCACTCTCTTCTCTTTCTCTCCTCCCCTCTCTCCCTATTCACTCTCTTCTCTTTCTCTCTTCCCCTCTCTCCCTATTCACTCTCTTCTCTTTCTCTCCTCACCTCTCTCCCTATTCACTCTCTTCTCTTTCTCTATTCCCCTCTCTCTCTATTCACTCTCTTCTCTTTCTCTCTTCCCCTCTCTCCCTATTCACTCTCTTCTCTTTCTCTCTTCCCCTCTCTCCCTATTCACTCTCTTCTCTTTCTCTCTTCCCCTCTCTCCCTATTCACTCTCTTCTCTTTCTCTATTCCCCTCTCTCCCTATTCACTCTCTTCTCTTTCTCTCTTCCCCTCTCTCCCTATTCACTCTCTTCTCTTTCTCTCCTCCCCTCTCTCCCTATTCACTCTCTTCTCTTTCTCTCTTCCCCTCTCTCCCTATTCACTCTCTTCTCTTTCTCTCCTCCCCTCTCTCCCTATTCACTCTCTTCTCTTTCTCTCCTCCCCTCTCTCCCTATTCACTCTCTTCTCTTTCTCTCTTCCCCTCTCTCCCTATTCACTCTCTTCTCTTTCTCTATTCCCCTCTCTCCCTATTCACTCTCCTCTCTTTCTCTATTCCCCTCTCTCTCTATTCACTCTCTTCTCTTTCTCTATTCCCTCTCTCCTATTCACTCTCTTCTCTTTCTCTCTTCCCCTCTCTCCCTATTCACTCTCTTCTCTTTCTCTATTCCCCTCTCTCCCTATTCACTCTCTTCTCTTTCTCTCTTCCCCTCTCTCCCTATTCACTCTCTTCTCTTTCTCTCTTCCCCTCTCTCCTATTCACTCTCTTCTCTTTCTCTCCTCCCTCTCTCCCTATTCACTCTCTTCTCTTTCTCTCTTCCCCTCTCTCTCTATTCACTCTCTTCTCTTTCTCCTCCCTCTCTCCCTATTCACTCTCTTCTCTTTCTCTCTTCCCCTCTCTCTCTATTCACTCTCTTCTCTTTCTCTCCTCCCCTCTCTCCCTATTCACTCTCTTCTCTTTCTCTCTTCCCCTCTCTCTCTATTCACTCTCTTCTCTTTCTCTCTTCCCCTCTCTCCCTATTCACTCTCCTCTCTTTCTCTGCTCCTCTCTCTCCCTATTCACTCTCCTCTCTTTCTCTGCTCCTCTCTCTCCCCCAACTCTCTCTCCTCTCCTCCCTCTCCATTGCCTCTCTCCTGCCCTCTCTTTTCTGAGAGGAGGGTAATGGAATTTGACTGCATGTCTGGGAAGCCCAGTGTTAGAGCAGGATTTACTGCTAATAGACAAGGACAGAGTGTGACCTAAGCTGTGTGTGTGTGTGTGTCAGAGAGAGAAAGACAGCTAAGTGCTTTGGACAAGTCAACCTATAATGAATAGTATACAAGATACCTTTACAAAAGCCTAACCCTCACCCCGACCTTTACACATCCCGGGTGTAAACACACAGTCAGATCTGCACCCAGGTTATTTTGACATTTCTGTCTGCGTCCACTCTGATGCGTCTTCTGGGAGCTAATTGGGTACAAAGTTATTCTTGGGATTTCTCCTCTCACACACACACACACTGATGTACATGCTCCCGAGTGGCGCAGCTGCATCTCACTACAGTCCCTGGTTCGAATCCCAGTTGCCCTAGCGTCGTCTGGGTTTAGCTGGGGTAGGCCGTCATTGTAAATAAGAATTTGTTTTTAACTGACTTGCCTAGGTAAATAAATCAAATTAAACACGCTTTGAATAAAACTGTCTGCTAAATGGCATATATGAAAAGGATTATAAGGTAAGGAGACAACTCTAGTCTGTCATCCACATGGGCGCTCTATCAAGTGCTTTCCATATGATGTCAGTTGACTGACAGATTGAACTATCAGAGAGCATGGTTAAAACACAGGGTCAGGTTATGTTAGCCTCAACTATAGAATCTCTTTGTTCTCTCTGCTCTTACTGTCCTCTCCTCTTCCCCTCTGTTGTGACGTCCATAGTTGCCCAACGCTGCAGACGCTGTGAGACACATACGTTACTTCTGAATGGCTGTGTAATTGCATTAGAGGACTTATCACAGGCTGTTGAGATCAGCCCAGTCCAGCGTTAAGGAGATTCTCTGGTACTGTTTGTAAACGTTTCAGTCAGTAGTTCTGAAAGTAGCTAAAAGTGGTCCCCGAAAATTGCGTACTACGTCACGTATGTGCAGATATGTGCACCACGTCATTACTCTCGCTCTCGCTCTACTGTGTGTGCATCTAGCTAGCTGTCACTCAAATGGGCCTGAATCTTATTGGCTGGAACTCAAATTTCTAGGGGGCTGGCCCACGTGAGGGAAAATTGATGGAAAATGGCACCGCACAGCTTCCAGTAAACAGTCGCTTACAAACTAGGGATTTTGTGGCTAATTGAGGTGACAGTCATTCTGCTCACAGATATTGCATGTATGAACTACACATTGACACATCGATCACAAAGCGGGAAGTTTTCGAAAAATACTTTGTGGTCACCAGAGTTCCGGAGCATGTCTTTAAGATACAGTTCTATGCACACAGCTCTGTCTCTCTTTTCTCTCTTTTCTCTCTTTCTGTTCTCTTTCTCCCAGGGGCCCGGACCTCCAGGGGACCCCCATTGATTTTGTTAGTGTCCTCTCTCGGCTGGAGACACCTCATGGTGTGTGTGTGTGTGTATGCTTCCCCTTATGTCTTTGCTAAACTGTTTGTGTTCTGTTTGTGTGTGTTTGAGGTGTGTGTGTTTGAAGTGGGTTTGAAGTGTGTTTGTGTGTGTTTGAGGTGTGTTTCTAGGCGGGGTGGTGTGGAGAGATACTCTAAACGCTCTTCGTTCTGTTAGAGCTAGCTCTTGTTATCAGCCTCCCTCTTCTCCGCACACCGCCCCCTCCACCACAACTAAATGCAAACACAATATTCAAACAGCTTAACTTGTAAGACTCCTCGCTTGTACCGGCGGGAGGCAGGAAGGAGGGATAGAGAAAGGGACAGACGGAAGCAGGAAAAGAATGGACGAAGAGAGGGACAGAGGGACGCAGGGAAGGAGGGACGGATGGCGAGAGAGATGAAAAGAGGAATGGAGGGATGCAGAGAGGGATGAAAGGATGGAGAGGGATAGCCTCCAGGCTGTCCCTTACTAACGCTGCGTGTTGCTGTACGGTCCAACACTCTGTGGTGGATTGTGGTGGATTCCTGGTGTGCTTTAGTGGCGTTTAGTATTGTGTTGATCAGCAGAGAGGAGCTAATTTAGCCCCTGAAGGTGTTTTCTTGGCAGTTGTCATTTGGAGTAATTCCCTTCATACCCCTGTTCCTTATCTCTGATCATGTGTGAGATTTGAACGCTTTCTACAATTTGAGAAATGGCCAGTGCCAGTTTAGCTTAAAGTTTCTCTCTATCTCTCTGTCTATCTCTCTGTCTATGTGTGTACCTCTCTCTCTCTCTCTCTCTCTCTCTCTCTCTCTCTCTCTCTCTCTCTCTCTCTCTCTCTCTCTCTCTCTCTCTCTCTCTCTCTCTCTCTCTCTCTCTCTCTCTCTCTCTCGCCGAAGCAGTGTTGTTAGTGCCTGATAGTTTCCGTTTAGTGTTTATAGTGTCTCCCCTGTTTCCGCTGTCTGCTGCTCTGCACTGCTCCCAGGATGGCTGTGTTTTGGGGGGAGCCCGCAGCTGTGCCTTTGAAGATGAAGAGACAACACACAATGCTGTTTTGACAGCACCATTTGTGTGTGTGTAGGGTGGCGGGGCTCTAGGGGCCTAGGGGCCTCCATTGATTTTGTTAGTCATTCTTGCTCAGATATCATATTAACATGGCATAAGTTGTTACAAAATGTGTAGAATTGCAGGAAATTAGCTTTAAAACGGCAAAGAAATCTCTCCACCCCATGGTAAAATGGGTAGAATTGCAAGAAATTTGCTTCAAAACTGCAAAGAATGCTCTCTGTCAAGATGAGTCAAATTGCATGACAATTGTTATAAAATTGCTACGTTTTCTCTATGTAGAATTTTTCTCTCCATCGTCAAGAGGGGGGCTAGTAAAATGTTTTGCCGTAAGATAGGGGGCTCCCAACCAAATCTCGCTTAGGGCCCCCAAAAGGCTAGACCCGGCCCTGTTGGTGTGTGTGTGTGTGTGTGTCTGTGTGTGTGCGGGTGAGAGAGAGCTGAGAGTAGAGTTATAATTTCTCTGAAGTGCTCTTGACAAAAGCGCCAATCAATCTGCTGCTTTGCCTCTCAGGGTGACAGCACAAGCCCAGATGGCATCACACTGGAAACACACACGTACACACATGTACACACATGTACACACACACACACACACAAAGATAAAGAAAATAATAACAATCGGTTGCCACCATGATTCCCATGGGTTATAGACAGTTCCTGTTCATTCTACTGTCATCATTACACCTGTTCCCCCCTCACTCACCCTTCAGTTCACCCAGCCTAACAACTATCTCACACCTGTCTCACCCCCACCATTGTAACTATTACTCGCCTCACCCCTCTTTCTCTCTCCCGTGACCCTGCTGCCGTAATAACAGCTATTACGCCCCACAAACACGACTCTCTCTCTCTGACCACCATCCTTTAACACTGTCCTTCTCTATCTCTATGTCAAAGTTCCTCCAGAATAACACACAGCAGGATGAAAGATAAAAACCTTCTATTCTCATTCCGATCATGGCCCTGTTTAATATTTGCGTTTTGATGACCATTCCAGCCAGGTTTGATGATTAGGAAGTGATTATGATGATCAGAACTGAGGATGATGATGAACATCTGTATTCTGGTCATTCTACACTAGAAAAGGGATTCCATGAGGGTTCTCCGCTGTCCTCATAGGATAACCATTTTTGGTACCAGGGGAGAACCCTCTGTGGAAAAGGTCCTACATGGAACCCAAAAGCGTTCTACCTGGAACCAAAAAGGGTTCTTCAGTGGCTTCTCCTATGGGGACAGCCGAAGAACCATTTTAGGTTCTAGATAGCACCTTTGACTAAATGTGTGTATGTGTGTATGTATGTGTGTGTGTGCCAGGCAGCCAGTGTGTATGTGTGTATGTGTGTGTGTGCCAGGCAGCCAGTGTGTGTGTGTGTGTGTGTGTGTGCCTGTGGTTTGTATTGAAGCAAGAATGAATTAAATTATTATTAGCTGTTCTTTAATGAGACAAGAGGAGAGAGAGTGTGGAGGGGAAGTCATTTCACTGGCAGCAAAATATCACAGGCAATACATGCATTATCCAAGACAAGGCACACACACACAGACACACACACACACACACACACACACAATGTCATTACACTCCTGTTCCATTCATATAAACAGAAGTGTATTGGCCCGTACAAGGCATTCATCATCCCAGCCCAAAATGCCAGAGTCTCTGTTGGTGCTTATTGACTCAGAGCAGGATAGATATGCCTGGAGTGAGCATCGATTCTTCTCCTACTCACCCACAAAGTTCCTAACATTCATTTAACTGCAACCAGACCTCTATTTAATAATATTAGTAAACGGTAGCTCTGTGTGTTCTGTCTTTCTCTGGAGGTACCGCATTGGGTTTTATTTCCTAGGCCTGCCCACCTTCCAGTACAGTCCATACACACACACACACACACACACACACACACACCTGCAGGCTAATTGGTTTAGCATTCACCGCATGGCGCAGCCTCTCTAATGTATTTACGCGCAATTTTTAATCTCACGCTTTGCATAATTAACCATCATACTCATTACCCAACTGCAGAGAGAGAGAGAGAGAGAGAGAGAGAGATGGGAAACTGACTAGTCAGTTCCCCATTTACAGTAATGCTCTACCTTTCGTAATGATGTCTAGTCCTCAACGTCTCCTACACACACAGATTCCTCTGTGGTGCGACGACACTGTGATTGATAGTGTTTATGTTGTATATACGTCCCTGGCACAGATTCCTATACGCCTCCAATCAAGCTTGCCCTATTGTCCCAACTGACGGTTGTCACAGAGATACGACGACTGTCATGCAGATACAATGGCTGCCGTGGTGACGAATGGGGAGAACAGCCCTTCCCTCCAGGGCCCAGAGGAGAATGCTCTGATGTGAGAAAAGGAGTGCGGCGGAAAAAAAGACAATGCACTCTGTTGCTTGTAAACACTTTGCGGCGTGTGCATCCTAAAATCTCATCTTCCACAGAAAGCAATTAGAGAGGAATGGGAAAAGCTGGAAAAAAAGCTGAGCAGATGCATTTGAGCTGGTGGTTGTTATGTTATATTCTCCAGTCTTTTTTTCCTGGTGGGGTGTTTGGGGAAAAAGACAAACTGCATAATGAAAGTGGATAATAGATATGGATTTTGATCTCTCCAAGAATTTGCTAATAACTCTAAGTAACTTAACAGTTTGTCAGTGACTTGTCACTAACATGGTACATAGGAATAAAGTTAATCTAATGGCTATGGTGAATGCGTGTCGATGGTATATTCTGAGCGATTCCTAAAGCCCAGAGGTTGCTAAGGCGTGATTTGTGACTGAGGGCCTGGACCAAAACAAATCTGTTTCAGCTTAAGGAAATGTCAACAACAAGTCCCTAGTCCCCCTGAGTGTGTATCGGCATGGCGACAGCAAGAGAGGAGTGTGTGTGTCTGTGGGAGAATCTCAATGGCATACTCCTCGCATACTCTCCTCTCTCCTCGCCTCTTCTCAAAACTCATTGGAAGAGAAGATCAGAGGAGGGACCTCCGGCTTTCACATCCAATGGGTTTTGAGAATGTGGCGAGGAGAGGGGAGGCGAGGAGTATGCCATCGAGACTCCCCATAGAGAAGTGTTGGTAGTCACACACTTGTTGAGGGGGTCGTGGAAGAAGTCCTTAGCAGATGCATCATGGTAGGTATGCTTGATCTCTCTGGCCCTGTTTGAATACATTAACATCCCTCTTTCCAAGTAATCACTGATTTATCACAACTGGATTCGTGTAACCACAGGTTTCAATGTATAGCTTTCACTTATCCAGTCACAGAAGATCAGGGATGACATGCCTTTTGAACACACAAGTATTCATGATACAAATATTCAAACTGTGCTCCATGAGGGACCGTGATATGACATGTACTGGTTCACTGTAAGCTTTCTGATGGATGTCTGGTTCCATTGATGATGTGTGTAATATCAGCCAGAGTGGCTTGTTATGATGCGTGGAAATGGGGGCTTTTAGTGTGCTGCAGGGGTGTCTCATTTTTATGATGCGTGTAAATAGGGGCTTTACTGGTATGCAGCTGGGCTGTCTCCTTGTGATGATGCGTGGAAATAGGTTATTTTATTGAACATCCTTGTCACGGAGCGCATGTCCGTGACTTATAGACAATGACACAAACAAATGATTGGTTTGAGAAACAGTACTGTATATCTGCAATCAGTGTTGTAGTCTAGTCCGGTCTCCGTGTCTCGGTCTTGTGAGGACTCATCATTTCTTTCACGAGACGAGCCGGGACCAGCGGAGTAAAGAACTAATCAGCTCCCATTCAGTCAGCCATCAAACCGCTTCGCCAGTCCAAATATCCACACTCCTTTCATGACAAATGACTATCTTATTGCCTATTAAAACCTGGGCGTCCTACTTTATACGTAATATTACTGTCCTTTCAGTGGTCTGTCCTTTCAACCCCGTCAGCCCCTGATTGAGTACATATTTTTTGCTGACATTATATAGGAACAGTCAAATATAATATTTTTGGGGGGACTGACTTCACAGAATAGAACCTTTTTGCTGACATCACAATGGAACGTGACTCCTGCCAGGGCCCACGCCTCACCTCTGCGGGTGAAGCTAGGGCTCCCTCCAATCAGAGCCCAGGGAGGCTATTGGGTTGGGCCTATCCCCAGGGGTGCTCATTAGAGACCTGGTGGTGTTTGTTTGTTCTAAAGGGGGAGAGAGAGCGGGGGGTTTGCAGAGACATTGTGTATCCAATTATCTCTCTCTCTCTCTCTCTCTCTCTCTCTCTCTCCTTCCTTACCCCATTCTCTCCTTCCCTTTGTTTCTCCCACTCAGCTGCATGGCTGTGAATCCAGATCAATAGGGGTATGTCTGTCAGTGTGTGTGTACGCGAGGTTGTTGATTGCTTACTGGGCAGTCTCGGAGATCACCTCCATGGGACCTGTGAGGCTGTGGCTTTATAGGCTTATTACTGGGCTGCTGACTTAGCAACTCAGTCATTTTACCCCTGTCTCTTTTACCTCAGCCTCTGTTACCACAGGCACAGGTCTCTTATATACCAGTCACTGTTACCACAGGCCTCTTATATACCAGTCTCTGTTACCACAGGCCTCTTATATACCAGCCACTGTTCCACAGGCCTCTTATATACCAGCCACTGTTCCACAGGCCTCTTATATACCAGCCACTGTTCCACAGGCCTCTTATATACCAGCCACTGTTCCACAGGCCTCTTACATACCAGCCACTGTTCCACAGGCCTCTTACATACCAGCCACTGTTCAACAGGCCTCTTACATACCAGCCACTGTTCCACAGGCCTCCTATATACCAGCCACTGTTCCACAGGCCTCTTACATACCAGCCATTGTTCAACAGGCCTCTTATATACCAGCCACTGTTCCACAGGCCTCTTATATACCAGCCACTGTTCCACAGGCCTCTTATATACCAGCCACTGTTCCACTGGCCTCTTACATACCAGCCACTGTTCCACAGGCCTCTTATATACCAGCCACTGTTCCACAGGCCTCTTACATACCAGCCACTGTTCCACAGGCCTCTTACATACCAGCCACTGTTCCACAGGCCTCCTATATACCAGCCACTGTTCCACAGGCCTCTTACATACCAGCCACTGTTCAACAGGCCTCTTATATACCAGCCACTGTTCCACAGGCCTCTTATATACCAGCCACTGTTCCACAGGCCTCTTATATACCAGCCACTGTTCCACAGGCCTCTTATATACCAGCCACTGTTCCACAGGCCTCTTATATACCAGCCACTGTTCAACAGGCATCTTATATACCAGCCACTGTTCCACAGGCCTCTTATATACCAGCCACTGTTCCACAGGCCTCTTATATACCAGCCACTGTTCCACTGGCCTCTTACATACCAGCCACTGTTCCACAGGCCTCTTACATACCAGCCACTGTTCCACAGGCCTCTTACATACCAGCCACTGTTCCACAGGCCTCTTACATACCAGCCACTGTTCCACAGGCCTCTTACATACCAGCCACTGTCCACAGGCCTCTTACATACCAGCCACTGTTCCACAGGCCTCTTATATACCAGCCACTGTTCCACAGGCCTCTTACATACCATCCACTGTTCCACAGGCCTCTTATATACCAGCCACTGTTCCACAGGCCTCTTACATACCAGCCACTGTTCCACAGGCCTCTTATATACCAGCCACTGTTCCACAGGCCTCTTACATACCAGCCACTGTTCCACAGGCCTCTTACATACCAGCCACTGTTCCACAGGCCTCTTACATACCAGCCACTGTTCCACAGGCCTCTTACATACCAGCCACTGTTCCACTGGCCTCTTACATACCAGCCACTGTTCCACAGGCCTCTTACATACCAGCCACTGTTCCACAGGCCTCTTACATACCAGCCACTGTTCCACAGGCCTCTTATATACCAGCCACTGTTCCACAGGCCTCTTATATACCAGCCACTGTTCCACAGGCCTCTTATATACCAGCCACTGTTCCACAGGCCTCTTACATACCAGCCACTGTTCCACAGGCCTCTTATATACCAGCCACTGTTCCACAGGCCTCTTACATACCAGCCACTGTTCCACAGGCCTCTTATATACCAGCCACTGTTCCACAGGCCTCTTATATACCAGCCACTGTTCCACAGGCCTATTATATACCAGCCACTGTTCCACAGGCCTCTTACATACCAGCCACTGTTCCACAGGCCTCTTACATACCAGCCACTGTTCCACAGGCCTCTTACATACCAGCCAACCCTCCACTAGCAACACCTTTAGTACCAACCTGTATATTACCAGACCCTTCGCTGCACAGCAGGCCTGGGGGTGGGGCTATTAGGAGGAAGGAACCAGGGGCTAGAACCCAGAAAGGTTGGAGGCCTGCTGTTGGCTGTCGGGGCAGGGGATACTGGTGTGGTGACAAGCCTAGTGGCTGACACAGAGCTCTAACCACCTGAGCCATTGTAACCACTGGATCCATAGGATCAGACAGGATTATCTGTTTGACTGGGAAGTCATGACTGTCCACCAGCACCCTGCTTTGTGCGGGGTTAAAGGTCAGGGTTAGAGGACTAATAGACATGGCTTTAGTGGTAAGCCCTGTTGTGATCCTAAGAGGTTGTACTGTAAGTCTAGTACGTGTCAGCTCAGCTGTAAAGGATGAGCCTTGGTGTCGTGTGACAGAGAAAAAAGCACTTCTCTACATTCTCGGCTGTACTGAATCCATTAGCTGACTTCAGATGCTGTCCCACTCTACCAGTTCTCTTCCTCTCTCTTTACCTGTCTAAACCCTCCTCTTTCTCACACTCCACCTCTCTCATTACTCTCTTCTTCCTCTTCCCTTCCTCTCTTTCCCCTTCCATCTTCCTCCATCTCTTCCATCTCTTCTCCCCCTCCCCTTCTCATGCTCTTCTATTTCTGCCTCTCAATCTCTCTCCACCTTCTTCAACTCCCTCCCTCCCCTCTCACGCTCCCAGCCCCAGCCTCAGCCTGAGTAAGCCGTTTAGTGTCCCGTGGGATTGTGTGAAATGAGAGCACTTCTCACAGCTGCTGTCGGTGGCTGAGCAGTTTCAGCGCCGCAGCCCGACGCACGTGCGCTCACCCGCATTTGTGTGTAGTCTTCGAAATCTGTCTTTGATCAGGGGTTGACACAGTGCCCTGTGTGAGCCACGTGCCTGCTATAGCTCCACATACGGAGAACCTACGCTGCTGCTGTGTTTGATAGAGATACCCAATCTCCCTGCTACTGTGGCGGATGTTCTGTTGTAGAGACCGCCTTCAATGTCCTTAAACTCCTGGCTGTTTCATGTAGGTCGGCTGTGTTTGTATGCGTATCTCCTCTTTCTTTTCTCTCTCTTCTCTCCTTCTCTCTGTGTCTTCATGTTAATTGCCTTTCTTGCAGGCCGTGCGGGTGGCTGACTCGTGCACGCCCCAGCGGTAGAGAGAGAGAGAGAGAGAGAGAGAGCGAGGGAGAAGAAGAGAGAGCCTTGAGTCGTTTCTGTTGCTCAATCTTCCATTGCACAGCAAACAGGAATACAATCGCTGCTCACACACACACACACACACACACACACACACACACACACACACACACACACACACACACACACACACACACACACACACACACACACACCACATTTCCCTGGGAAATGTATATTCGCTTGTGTAAATAGCAGTGCGCTGCTCGGATTGATTTTCATCTTAGTATCTCTGTACCACACTCTTCCTCAGGAGGAATCAGAAGGGGGAGGGAGGGGAGGAGTGAGGGAGGGGTGATTAGGAAGGTAAACAGATCACTGACTACTTTCTCATCCTAATTTTACCTTCTGCCAGAATAAATCACACACTCAGACTCACTGTCCTGACATATTCAGACTGTTGACTCACTCACTCAATTACACACAATACTATCCTGGTCATCTGTAAACACATAGACACACACACACACACACACACACATAAACACACAGCTATAACTCACACAGAACGACTCACACAGAGAAACAAAACAGACGTAGCCAACTTCACATTAACTCAGTTATACAGTGAAACTCAGTGACCCAGAGAGAAGCCCACACAGTTAATGGTAATTTCCATAGCAAACACAATGCATTCTGAAAAGTTTACAGAGAAAACTTGGCAGCAGCCTGGAGTGGGTGTACTGTCTGCATTAATTTGTCTCTAATTTAGCACTGGTGAAAGCTGTGAGAGAAATAATATACACACATGCATACAGTAGACACACACACACACACACAGGAGCGGGCAAGCACGCATGCACACCACACACACTCATGCATTCATGCACGTAGGCATCACCCTCTCTCTATCTATTTCACTCTCTCTCTTTCTCTATTCCTATCTCTCTCTATTTCTCTCTCTCTCTCTCTCTCTCTCTCTCTCTCTCTCTCTCGCTTTATTTCTCTTTATCTCGCTCTCACTCTCTCTCTACCTCTCTCTCTCTCTGTCAATTCAATTCAATTCAATTCAATTCAATTCAATTCAATTCAATTCAATTTGCTTTATTGGCATGACGTAACAATGTACATATTGCCAAAGCTTACATTTGATATTTATAATATGAACATAATTAATAATCAAAATTGTCAACAGGACAACAGTAACAACAATAACCACATTGAACAACAACAATAAGCATACAGTAGAAGACATGTGCAGGTTGATTGGTCTGTCAGACACTGTCCTCATCTTATGGCAGGCAGTGATGTAGTGCGCTGCCAGCCCACAGCTTTCTGTTTCCTCCCCAACAGGATGGGTAGCCTATTCTCATCAGAGAGGTCTTTGAAACCTTGAATATGGGTTTCCAAATTTGGGGAAATGACACTCTCTAATTGTTTTATATTTTTTACATTTTGTCAGGAAATGCAGCTCTGTCTCAGGTTCTGCTGTGGTGCAGTGGTTGCACAGCCTTTCCTCTACAGGCAGCCAGGTTTTCCTGTGTCTACCCTTCTCAATGGCAAGGCTGTGCTCACTGAGCCTGTACTTTGTCAAGGTTTTTCTAAGGTTTTGATCAGTAACCGTGGTCAAATAGTTTGCCACGGTGTACTGTCGATTTAGGGCCAGATAGCACTGCATTTTGCTTTGTGCTTGTGCTTGTGTTTCCCAATGAGCAATGTAGTTTTGTTTTGATTGTGATGTAATTTGTTTTATTCTGATTGATTGTATGTTCTGGTCCTGAGGCTTCAGTGTGTTAGTAGAACAGGTTTGTGAACTCAGCCCCAGGACCAGCTGGATGAGGGGACTCTTTTCTTTGCTCAGCTCTTGGCATTGCAGGGCTTGGTAATGATATGAGAGGGGTCACTGTATTTTAGATGTTTCCAAAACTTAATTGCTCTTTTTGAGTTTTTATTATTAGTGGATATTGGCCTAATTCTGCCCTGCATGCATTGTTTGTAGTTTTCCTCTGGACATGTAGGAGAATCTTACAGAACTCAGCATGCAGGGTTTCAATGGGGTGTTTGTCCCATTGGGTGAAATCTTGTTTTGCAAGTGGACCCCACACCTCGCTGCCATAAAGTGCAATTGGTTCAATGACACATTCAATAAGTTTTAGCCAAATTTTAATAGGTATTTCAATTTGAATTTGTTTTTTAATGGCGTAGAATGCCCTGCGTGCTTTCTCTCTCAGTTCATTCACTGCCTCATTAAGGTGTCCAGTTGAGCTTATTTTTAAACCTAAGTAGTTGTAGTGTGTGCAGTACTCTATATATTTTGTACCAATTGAGAACTTTGGTCTAATTCCTGAGATCTGGATCTTCTCTGAAAAATCATTATTTTAGTCTTTTTGGGGTTTACTGCCAGGGCCCAGGTCTGGCAGTACTGCTCTAGCAGGTCCAGGCTCTGCTGTAGGCCATGTGCTGTGGGTGACAGCAGACACAGGTCATCTGCGAAGAGCAGGCATTTAACCTCTGAATTGTGGAGACTAACACCAGGGGCAGAGGATTCTTCTAGAATAGTGGCCAATTCGTTGATGTAAATATTGAAGAGTGCAGGGCTCAGATTGCAACCCTGGCGAAGGCCCGCCCCTGGGTAAAGAATTCTGTTCTTTTCTTGCCAACTTTAATGGCGCACGTATTGCCAGTATACATTGATTTAATTATGTCATATGTTTTACCCCCTACACCACTTTCAATAACTTTGTAGAACAGTCCTGTATGCCAAATAGAATCAAATGCTTTTGGAAGTCGATAAAGCAAGCATATATTTTGGTATTATTTTGGTGGACATGTTTATCTATCAGGGTGTGTAGGGTGTAAATATGATCGGTCGTATGATGTTTTGGTATAAATCCAATTTGGCTTTTACTCAAGACATTGTGCTTATTAAGGAAGTTTAGAACTCTTACATTTATAATACTACAGAAAACCTTCCCCAGGTTACTGTTCACACAAATGCCTCTGTAATTGTTAGGGTCAAATTTGTCTCCGTTCTTAAAGATTGGGGTTATGAGTCCTTGATTCCAGATGTCAGGGAAATAACCTACACTCAGGATCAAATTAAACAGTTTTAATATAGCCGATTGAAATTTTGCACTAGTGAGTTTGAGCATCTCATTTAGGATGCCATCAGGTCCGCATGATTTTCTATATTTGAGGGCCTGAAGTTTCTTATAGAGCTCCTGGTCAGTAATTGGGGAGTCCAATGGATTTTGATTGTCCTTTATAGCTTTTTCTAATCTATTTAACTTCTCATGAATTTGGCGTTGTTCTGCGTTTTTGTCAATTTGAACGGTGTTGTAGAGTGTTTTAAAATGGGTTGTCCATATGTCACCATTTTGTATCGCTAATTCCTCTTGTTTCGATTTTTTTAGTTTTTTCCAATTTTGCCAGAAGTTGTTTGTGTTTATGGACTCCTCAATTAGTGTCTGTCTCTCTCTCTCTCTCTCTCTGTCTCTCTCTATGTCTCTCTCTCTCTCTACCTCTCTCTCTCTTTCTACCTCTCTCTCTCTCTCTCTACCTCTCTCTATGTCTCTCTACCTCTCTTTATTTCTGTAACGCCCAGGCCCGAGATTACAGGCTGGAGCGTTTTGGTTTTGTCTTGGTGTAGGGTTTGTTTGTTCTAGGTGTCATAGTTCTATGTTGGGTAATGGTTCCCAGTTAGAGGCAGCTGTGTGTCGTTGTCTCTAATTGGGAACCATATTTAGGTTGGTAGGTTTCACTCTGGGTTCGTGGGTTATTGTAAGTTCATAGCTGTTTTGTCATGTCAGTTATGTTCTTCGTTACGTTCTCCGTTTATTGTTTTGTTCCGTCTCGTTCCCGTGTGATCATTAAACATGTATTCTGGCTACATCGCTGCGTCTTGGTCTGTCCCTTCGGAAGAGAAACGTGACAGAATAACCCACCAACTAAAGACCAAGCAGCGAGAGACCCGGGAGTACTGGACCAGGGAGGACCTCATCGGATCTCGCCTGGCACGGAGGTCCGTAAGGCAGCCCCAAGAAACTTTTTTGGGGGGGCACACGAGGAGGTTGGCCGGTTCAGGAGGGACTCCTGAGCCAACTCCTCGTGCTTTGTGGAGAGAGCGTTGGGGAGAGCGTCGCACCGAAGGGAGACCGTGCTATGCAGTGTTGCGCACGGTTTCCCCTATAGGGATTCAGAGGCCGGTGCGAGAGATTCCCGCTCCACTCATCAGTCGGGCGAAATTGAGTGTTCGGCCAAGAAGAGTGGTGCCATCTCTGCGCCGCTAAGTCTCCAGTGCGCGCTCCTGGGACCCGGATATCCTGCTCCAGTTCTGCGTGCGGTGTCTCCGGTACGTGTCCACAGCCCAGTGCGAGAGATCCCAGCGCCACTCATTGGTCGGGCCGAGGTCAGTGTGCTACCGGGTAGAGTGGTGTCAGCTCTGCGTGCAAGGTCTCCAGTGCGCCTGTTGGGACCAAGTTATCCTGTGGTCCTACGGGCAGAATCTCCGGTACGAATCCACAGCCCAGTCCGAGAGATTCCAGCTCCACTCACCCGTGAGGCCAGGGTTAGTGATCTAGCTGGAGATATGATGTCGGCTCTTCGTATCAGGTCCCCGGTCCGGGCGGAGGTTTCTACACGTCCAGTCCCTGTTCCACGCTCCGAGATCCCTGTTCCACGCTCCGAGATCCCTGTTCCACGCTCCGAGATCCCTGTTCCACGCTCCGAGATCCCTGTTCCATGTTCCGAGATCCCAGTCCGTGTTGAGGTTTCAACACGTCCAGTCCCTGTTCCACGCTCCGAGATCCCTGTTCCACGCCCGAGATCCCTGTTCCATGTTCCGAGATCCCAGTCCGTGTTGTGGTTTCAACACGCCCAGTCCCTGTTCCACGCCCGAGATCCCTGTTCCACGCTCCGAGATCCCTGTTCCACGCTCCGAGATCCCTGTTCCACGCTCCGAGATCCCTGTTCCACGCTCCACGCTCCAAGATCCCTGTTCCACGCTCCAAGATTCCAGTTCCGTGTTTCAAGATCCCAGTCCGTGTAGTGGTTTCTACACGCCCAGTCCCTGCTCCGCGCACTCCAGCTCCCGTGCGCCAGAGAGTCCAGCACGCCCTGTTCGGCTCCGCGCACTCCAGCTCCCGTGCGCTCAGAGAGTCCAGCACGCCCTGTTCCGCCCGCGCACCCAGCTCCCCGGCGCTCCGAGAGTCCAGCACGCCCTGTTCGGCTCCGCGCACCAAGCTCCCGTGCGCTCCGAGAGTACAGCACGCCCTGTTCGCTCCGCGCACCAAGCTTCCCGTGCGCTAGAGAGCCCAGTTCGGCCTGTTCCCGCTCCCGCACCAGAGTGCGCGTCCGAGCCCAGTTCGCCTGTTCCCGCCTCCCGCACCAGAGTGCGCGTCCGAGCCCAGTTCGGCCTGTTCCCGCTCCACGCACCAGAGTTCCAGTGAGCATCACGAGTCCGGTACTGCCAGTTCCCGCTCCACGCACCAGAGTTCCAGTGAGCATCACGAGTCCGGTACTGCCAATTCCTGCTCCACGCACCAGAGTTCCAGTGAGCATCACGAGTCCGGTACTGCCAGTTCCTGCTCCACGCACCAGAGTTCCAGTGAGCATCACGAGTCCTGTACGACCAGTTCCTGCTCCACGCACCAGAGTTCCAGTGAGCATCACGAGTCCTGTACGACCAGTTCCTGCTCCACGCACCAGAGTACCAGTGAGCATCACGAGTCCTGTACGACCAGTTCCTGCTCCACGCACCCGAGTTCTAGTAAGCATCATGAGTCCAGTACGGCCAGTTCCTGCTCCACGTACCAGAGTCCCCGTGAGCATCGTGGGTCCGGTAAGGCCAGTTCCAACTCCACGCACCAGAGTTCCAGGAGATGGTCCAGGGCCTCCGGTTCAGGACTTCAGACCAGCACGGCCAGCACCGGAGCCCCCACCTGGGACAAAGGGACCCACCCAAGACCCCCACAGACCTTTTCGGCGCCGTCCGAGTCCGCGCCTTTGGGGGTACTGTAACGCCCAGGCCCGAGATTACAGGCTGGAGCGTTTGGTTTTGTCTTGGTGTAGGGTTTGTTTGTTCTAGGTGTCATAGTTCTATGTTATAATGGTTCCCAATTAGAGGCAGCTGTGTGTCGTTGTCTCTAATTGGGAACCATATTTAGGTTGGTAGGTTTCACTCTGGGTTCGTGGGTTATTGTAAGTTCATAGCTGTTTTGTCATGTCAGTTATGTTCTTCGTTACGTTCTCCGTTTATTGTTTTGTTCCGTCTCGTTCCCGTGTGATCATTAAACATGTATTCTGGCTACATCGCTGCGTCTTGGTCTGTCCCTTCGGAAGAGAAACGTGACAATTTCTCTATCAATTCAATTTCAATTCAAGGGGCTCTATTGGCATAGGAAACATATGTTAACATTGCCAAAGCAAGTGAAATAGATAATAAACAAAAGTGAAATAAACAATCAAAATGTACAGTAAACATTACACTCACAAAAGTTCCAAAATAATAAAAACATTACAAATGTCATTATGTCTACAGTGGGGAAAAAAAGTATTTAGTCAGCCACCAATTGTGCAAGTTCTCTCACTTAAAAAGATGAGAGAGGCCTGTAATTTTCATCATAGGTACACTTCAACTATGACAGACAAAATGAGGAAAAAAAATCCAGAAAATCACACTGTAGGATTTTTAATGAATTTATTTGCAAATTATGGTGGAAAATAAGTATTTGGTCACATACAAACAAGCAAGATTTCTGGCTCTCACAGACCTGTAACTTCTTCTTTGAGGTTCCTCTGTCCTCCACTCATTACCTGTATTAATGGCACCTGTTTGAACTTGTTATCAGTATAAAAGACACCTGTCCACAACCTCAAACAGTCACACTCCAAACTCCACTATGGCCAAGACCAAAGAGCTGTCAAAGGACACCAGAAACCAAATTGTAGACCTGCACCAGGTTGGGAAGACTGAATCTGCAATAGGTAAGCAGCTTGGTTTGAAGAAATCAACTGTGGGAGCAATTATTAGGAAATGGAAGACATACAAGACCACTGATAATCTTCCTCGATCTGGGGCTCCACGCAAGATCTCACCCGTGGGTCAAAATGATCACAAGAACGGTGAGCAAAAATCCCAGAACCACACGGGGACCTAGTGAATGACCTGCAGAGAGCTGGGACCAAAGTAACAAAGCCTACCATCAGTAACACACTACGCCGCCAGGGACTCAAATCCTGCAGTGCCAGACGTGTCCCCCTGCTTAAGCCAGTACATGTTCAGGCAAGTCTAAAGTTTGCTAGAGAGCATTTGGATGATCCAGATGAGGATTGGGAGAATGTCAGATGAAACCAAAATATAACTTTTTGGTAAAAACTCAACTCGTCGTGTTTGGAGGACAAAGAATGCTGAGTTGCATCCAAAGAACACCATACCTACTGTGAAGCATGGGGTGGAAACATCATGCTTTGGGGCTGTTTTTCTGCAAAGGACCAGGACGACTGATCCGTGTAAAGGAAAGAATGAATGGGGCCATGTATCGTGAGATTTTGAGTGAAAACCTCCTTCCATCAGCAAGGGCATTGAAGATGAAACGTGGCTGGGTCTTTCAGCATGACAATGATCCCAAACACACCGCCCGGGCAACGAAGGAGTGGCTTCAGAAGAAGCATTTCAAGGTCCTGGAGTGGCCTAGCCAGTCTCCAGATCTCAACCCCATAGAAAATCTTTGGAGGGAGTTGAAAGTCCGTGTTGCCCAGCGACAGCCCCAAAACATCACTGCTCTAGAGGAGATCTGCATGGAGGAATGGGCCAAAATACCAGCAACAGTGTGTGAAAACCTTGTGAAGACTTACAGAAAACGTTTGACCTCTGTCATTGCCAACAAAGGGTATATAACAAAGTATTGAGATAAACTTTTGTTATTGACCAAATACTTATTTTCCACCATAATTTGCAAATAAATTCATAAAAAATCCTACAATGCGATTTTCTGGATTTCTTTTCCTCATTTTGTCTGTCATAGTTGAAGTGTACCTATGATGAAAATTACAGGCCTCTCTCATCTTTTTAAGTGAGAGAACTTGCACAATTGGTGGCTGACTAAATACTTTTTTCCCCCACTGTACTATACACATTTTACAGACACAATCTATTTCACAATAGTTATATTTTGTTTGTTTTTAGTCATGGCCTTACGCTATTTCGAATGTCCATCCAGTTAGATTTCTATTTTTAGCTGTGCTGTTTCACAAAAGTTCTGAACCTACAGTGAGGGAAAAAAGTATTTGATCCCCTGCTGATTTTGTATGTTTTCCCACTGACAAAGAAATGATCAGTCTATAATTTTAATGGTAGGTTTATTTGAACAGTGAGAGACAGAATAACAACAAAATAATTCAGAAAAACGCACGTGAAAATTTTTATAAATGGAATTGCATTTTAATGAGGGAAATAAGTATTTGACCCCCTCTCAATCAGAAAGATTTCTGGCTCCCAGGTGTCTTTTATACAGGTAACGAGCTGAGATTAGGAGCACACTCTTAAAGGGAGTGCTCCTAATCTCAGCTTGTTACCTGTATAAAAGACACCTGTCCACAGCAGCAATCAATCAATCAGATTCCAAACTCTCCACCATGGCCAAGACCAAAGAGCTCTCCAAGGATGTCAAGGACAAGATTGTAGACCTACACAAGGCTGGAATGGGCTACAAGACCATCGCCAAGCAGCTTGGTGATTAGGTGACAACAGTTGGTGCGATTATTCGCAAATGGAAGAAACACAAAAGAACTGTCAATCTCCCTCGGCTTGGGGCTCCATGCAAGATCTCACCTTGTGGAGTTGCAATGATCATGAGAACGGTGAGGAATCAGCCCAGAACTACACGGGAGGATCTTGTCAATGATCTCAATGCAGCTGGGACCATAGTCACCAAGAAAACAATTGGTAACACACTACACCGTGAAGGACTGAAATCCTGCAGTGCCCGCAAGGTCCCCCTGCTCAAGAAAGGACATATACATGCCCGTCTGAAGTTTGCCAATGAACATCTGAATGATTCAGAGGACATCTGGGTGAAAGTGTTGTGGTCAGATGAGATGGATCTCTTTGGCATCAATTCAACTCGCCGTGTTTGGAGGAGGAGGAATGCTGCCTATGACCCCAAGAACACCATCCCCACCGTCAAACATGGAGGTGGAAACATTATGCTTTGGGGGTGTTTTTCTGCTAAGGGGACAGGACAACTTCACCGCATCAAAGGGACAATGAACGGGGCCATGTACCGTCAAATCTTGGGTGAGAACCTTCCCTCAGCCAGGGCATTGAAAATGGGTCGTGGATGGGTATTCCAGCATGGACAATGACCCAAAACACATGGCCAAGGCAACAAAGGATTGGCTCAAGAAGAAGCACATTAAGGTCCTGGAGTAGCCTAGCCAGTCTCCAGACCTTAATCCCATAGAAAATCTGTGGAGGGAGCTGAAGGTTCGAGTTGCCAAATGTCAGCCTCGAAACCTTAATGACTTGGAGAAGATCTGCAAAGAGGAGTGGGACAAAATCCCTCCTGAGATGTGTGCTGACCTGGTGGCCAACTACAAGAAACGTCTGACCTCTGTGATTGCCAACAAGGGTTTTGCCACCAAGTACTAAGTCATGTTTTGCAGAGGGGTCAAATACTTATTTCCCTCATTAAAATGCAATTCCATTTATAACATTTTTCACAATGGTTTTTCAGGATTTTTTTGTTGTTATTCTGTCTCTCACTGTTCAAATAAACCTACCATTAAAATTATAGACTGATCATTTCTTTGTCACTGGGAAAACGTACAAAATCAGCAGGGGATCAAATACCTTTTTCCCTCACTGTATATACATTTGACGTTACACCTGTCTTTGTGATTGTCTCCAACCCCTCCAGGCATCGCCCACCTTCCCCATTATCCCCTGTGTATTTATACCTGTGTTCTCTGTTTGTCTGTTGCCAGTACGTCTTGTCTGTCAAGTTTACCAGTGTTTGTCCTGTCAGCTCCTGTCTTTTCCCAGCCTCTCTTTTTCTTGTCCTGCTGGTTTTTGACCCTTGCCTGTTCTGACCCTGAACACGCCTGCCTGACCACTATGCCTGACCCTGAGCCTGCCTGCCGTCCTGTACCTTTGCCTCTGTTGCTGTAATAGGCATTGTTACTTCGACACGGTCTGCATCTGGGTCTTACCTTATCCTGATAAGATGAGGCTGTGGAGGGATTTTTATTGTGATTTTAAAAGAAAACATGAATCGTCAGCATACAATGCCACCTTTGTTTTTAAGCTATGGATTTCTAAGCCCTTAATATTATTGTTGGATCTAATTTTAATAGCTAACATTTCGATGGCAATAATAAATAGAAATGCCGATAGTGGACAACTTTGTTTTACGCCTCTTGACAATTTAAAACTTTTAGATGTAGATATTATTTACTATTTTCCACCATGAGGTTACTATACATAACTTTAACCCATTTTATAAGAGATTCTCCAAAATTGAAATATTCCAGGTATTTATATATAAACTCCAGTCGTACTTTATCAAAAGCCTTTTCAAAGTCAGCTATAAAAACCAGGCCTAGTTTCTCCATATTTAATTGTATTCTATTGGAACCAGGAGACCGAAATGGGTAGGGAGATGTCAATTTCCTGTGTTCACGGTGACACAAAGCGGTATCCAACCATATGGACCAAAAAATGAAAAATTAATAACCCAAGGAGGCCGAGATGCAAAAAGAACATCATAACTTTAATCCATGCTCAAAAGAATACAAAAAGTGATATAAAAAGAAAAAAGTAACAGAGAATGAGAATGTTGGAGGGAGTGAAACTAAAGTGAGCGGAGTTGTGTGAGAACGATGGAGAGAGTGAAACTAAAGTGAGCGGAGGTGTGTGAGAACGATGGAGAGAGTGAAACTAAAGTGAGCGGAGGTGTGTGATAACGATGGAGAGAGTGAAACTAAAGTGAGCGGAGGTGTGTGAGAACGATGGAGAGAGTGAAACTAAAGTGAGCAGAGGTGTGTGAGAACGATGGAGGGAGTGAAACTAAAGTGAGCGGAGGTGTGAGAAAGATGGAAGGAGTGAAACTAACGTGAGCGGAGGTGTGTGAGAACGATGTAAGGAGTGAAACTAAAGTGAGCGGAGGTGTGTGAGAACGATGGAGGGAGTGAAACTAAAGTGAGCGGAGGTGTGTGAGAACGATGGAGGGAGTGAAACTAAAGTGAGCGGAGGTGTGTGAGAACGATGGAGGGAGTGAAACTAAAGTGAGCGGAGGTGTGAGAACGATGGAAGGAGTGAAACTAAAGTGAGCGGAGGTGTGTGAGAACGAGGGAGGGAGTGAAACTAAAGTGAGCGGAGGTGTGTGTGTAGATCAGTGAAGGAGGTGTTTATCTCTCCGTTGTCTCCTAGCTCTTGCCGTCGCCATGGCTGCAGCGTCGCAGCGGGATACAGATGCAGAGAGGGCCTGAGATCCGATAGAACAACGCCGCTATATGGCCCATAGAAATAGAATGAGTAGAACAGACAGTTTTCACAAAGTCCTTCCAATATGGAGTAACAGCTATAGGCCTACACATTTATAAGGCCTTGGGCCTTTTCCCACCATCCACGGTCTGAGAGAGTTTAACAGAGAGGCCAGTGAGCAAGTATAGTAGAGAGACCCTGAAGCTGCTCGTCCCCTATCTCTCTCCACTTCCTGGAAAGAAAAAACGTCTCTGTGTCGGTATCCATGTCCTCTGTAAATGCTTTCAATGCTTTCTCTACCTCCGTCTCAGCACAATCGCTGCTTTCTCCCTCTCCCGTTTCTTGAAGTCCTCGCTTCCTCTCCTCGTCCTTCTGAAGAGAGTGCGTTTATCTTTCCATTCTTCGCCCGCGTGAACCTTTCATTAGCAGCTACTCTGTGCTCGTCAATGCAAATGTATGGATTCCATTACTCCTATTTTATCTCTTCTTGCCAGCACAAATTCCCCCTTGCACCGCAAATTGATTAACCAGCTTGCTGTGCTGGTTCAGAAACCCCAGAGAAACTGGGTGATTTGGAGAGGTGGTAGGTAATGAGCAATGGACACATCCGTTCTGTTAAGCAGTACACCTTTTTTACCATCCTTTCAGCAGACGACAATGAAAAGCTGTTAAGACTCCGGGTCTATCGCTGCATCGCGTTCTTGGAGAGAGAGAGGGAGGAGTGAGGGAGGGAGGGAGAGAGTGAGAGATGGGTTTGATAGAGAAAAGGGGAAGGGAACAGCGAGATGTGGAGAGAATAAGCAGACGGATGCTATTGATAGTTCCCGCTGTTTTTTTTGTCCTCAACGGAAGCTTGTCTGAATAGCACTAATGAATATAAATACCAATGCTATTGATATCCTTGCCTACTTGGCCAAAGCACTCATCCTATTGATATCCTTGCCTACTTAGCCAAATCACTCATCCAAAGTACATACACACGCAGAAGAAGCAACAGCTGCTGACTTAGAAAGAGAGAGAAAAATTAAACATTGTAAATTAGCACTATTCAATTCCACTCTAGAGAGACAGATGAGCAGAGAAGACAGCTTTGTGGCGTACAGCAGGTCAGCCACCAGGGGGAGACTCGTTGAGGCCTGGTGACAGACGGAGTATACATCACGAGGCAATGGCTCCATCTGCTGGACGTGCCAGGTCTCGACAGGCTCTCCTGCCAGGACTAATTGAGGCTGATTGGGGAATTGGGGAGTAATCAAGGGCTGATTGCTCACCAGCTGTACAAGCCCCATAAAGCTGCCAGGAGGGCAGCACACAGGGAGGACTGTTCCGTGTAGTTGGAGACGGTGCCCGAGCTAAGACGAAGGAGTTGAGTTTGTGTTCCCGACAGGATACGACAAGACCCGGAGCCCAGAAGTCAAAGTCACCATTATTAGTCAGTTGTACAACCAAATGCCTTCAACCGAAATGTGTCTTCCGCATTTAACCCAACCCCTCTGAATCAGAGAGGTGCGGGGGGCTGCCTTAATCGACATCCACGTCTTCGGCGCCCGGGGAACAGTGGGTTAACTGCCTTGTTCAGGGGCAGAACAACAGATTTTTACCTTGTCAGCTCGGTGATTCGAAGTCCAACGCTCTAACCACTAGGCTACCTGCCGCCCTTACCCTTATACTAAATCAAAAGAAAAGGATATGTCCTCCCCATGAGACCCTCTCCGGGATATCGTCTTCTGGGCTCCGGGTCTTGTCGTATCCTGTCGGGAACACAAAGTCAACTCCTTTGTCTTATCCCAACCAATTTTTACTCAAACTAATGGAAGACGATGACGTCGAAACCTACCTCTGTACGTTTGAACGGACAGCTCTACGGGAAGGATGGCCAAGGCCGAAGTGGGCCAGTCTGCTGGCTCCGTTCCTCTCTGGGAATGCCCAAAAGGCGTTTTGGGACCTGAATGATGAACAGGCGGCTAACTACGATGGACTCAAACGGGAGATACTCAGCCGCTACGGGTACAGCCTGGCCCATCAGGCTCAACGGTTCCACGACTGGAGGTTCGTAGCCGACGCATCCCCCCGAGCAAAGATGAGCGACCTACTGCGCGTCACCAGGGCATGGCTCCTAACCGATGTATCCACCCTCTCCATCCTCGACAAAGTGGTCCCGGATCGCTTCTTTTACGGGTGCTACCACACGACATGAAGAGGGCAGCGAGTCTCTGCGCACCCCAGACCTTGGGGGCCCTCTTGGAAGCAGTGGAGACGCATCAGAACACTCAGGCCCTACTGAGTGGGAGCCGGGCAGAGGAAGGACAGCCCCACCGCTGTGTACCCCGAACCGACAGTCGGCAGGGCCAAAGGACCGCAAACTCGTGGAGAGACGGCTGGGGTAGGGCCGGCCCGCCACCGACGACCCCAGGTAGAAGGAGACCAAAGGAGGCATTTTGAGTGTGGCTCCCGGGGGCATATTGCCTGGAATTGCCTGGCTTGAGAGGAGTCAGGGCCATCAGCAAGCCCCGGAGGGGAGGTGGGTCACGCCGTGAACTATGTCACCTGTTGGGCGCACCCTGAATCAACTGCACCCATGGTCCCGGTGAAGGTTGACGGACACGACACGGAAGCAGTATTGGACTCCGGAAGTATGGTTACGCTCGTAACCACGAGCCTGCTGAATCAGGAGACCGAAATATGTAAATTTCCTATGTTCACAGTGACACGATGTATGGACCGTATGGACCAACATCGTGACGCCACAAGGGAGCTGCCAGATGACGGTGGGTGCAGTGCCAGAGTTGCCGGTACCTCTCCTAGTGGGACGGGATTGTCCGCTGTTCGCGGCCCTATGGAGGCACGAGATGAGGAAAAAGGTACGAGTCGGCCGAAGAAGAGAACGGGGACGACCAATAGCCTGTGTGGCCCGGAAGCAACCGGTTAACCAGCATGTGTCTACGGCTCCGGAGTCGGAGGGGGCGCCAGAACCCAAACCCACTGGAGGAGGAGCCCAGCCTCCTCCTCCTCGATTTCGAGGAGCCAGTCGAGACCCCCCGCTGGGGGGCCAACTGAGGGGACAATTCGGGACAGCCCAGTGGGAGGATCCGAACTTGAAAGCCGCCGCAGCCCAAGTGATAGTGGTGGATGGACAGCTACTTCCAGGGGTGAGTGACTGGCGATACCCCCATTTCCAAATCAAGAATAACCTTTTTTATCAGGTGTCGCGCCACCAGGGGGAATTTCGAGAGGTATTGTTGTTGCCCCGACGGTACGTGGGAACCATTCTTCAGCTGGCCCACACCCACCTGTTGGGGGCGCACCTGGGAATGGAGAAGACCCGGGAACGGATTGTCGCCCGATTCCACTGGCCCGGGATGAGGAGGGCCGTGGAAGACTACTGTCGCAGCTGCCCCGAAAGCCCACTTCCGAAGCCCATTGGTACCCCTTCCGATCATCGGGGTAGCCTTTGAACGCATCGCCATGGACATAGTGGGACCCCTGGTAAAAACAGCACGAGGACACCGGTACATCCTGGTGATAGTAGATTATGCCACCCGGTATCCCGAGGTCATTACCCTACGGGCGGCGGTATCCAAGGGAATCGCCCGGGAGCTGTTCCACCTCTTTAGCTGGGTGGGCATCCCAAACGAGATCTTGACAGACCAAGGTACGGAGTTTATGTGCCGCCTCATGAAAGAGTTGTGTGCCCTCCTGCAGATCAAGCAGATCCGGACCTCCGTTTTTCACCCGCAGATGGATGGGCTCACCGAGCGCTTTAATAAAATGCTCAAACAGATGCTGCGGAAGGTCATCCAGCAGGACGGGAAGAACTGGGACCAGCTACTACCCCACCTAATGTTCTCAATCTGAGAAGTACCCCAATCCTCCACTGGGTTTTCCCCGTTCGAAATTCCTCGAAGGGAGGAGGCCACGCGGCCTACTGGACCTCGCAAAAGAGGTGTGGGAAGCCAAACCGACCCCATTACGCAGCGTGGTAGAGCACGTGGAGACGATGAGGGAACGGATGACAGCCATATGGCCCGTCGAGAGGGAACATATGGAGAAGGCCCAAAGCGCCCAAGCCCAGGTCTACAATCAGGGAGCCCAGCCCCGAGAATTCCAGGTGGGAGACAGGGTGCTGGTCTTAATCCCCATGGCCGAAAGTAAGTTCCTGGCAACATGGCACGGACCACACGAGGTGATCGAGAAGCTGGGAACTGTCAATTACCGCGTACGGCAACCGGGGAGACGGAAACCTCAACAGATTTACCACGTGAACCTGTTGAAGAAGTGGCACGAGAGGACAGCCTTGGCCATGTTATGGTCGGGACCCAGGACGCCAATGGTACCAGTAGTGGTCCAGAGCAATGAGGACCTCGACACGGCCCAGAAGCAAGAGCTCAGGGAGCTTGTCGATCGGAACACGGCGGTGTTCTCTGAGAAGCTGGGCTGCACGACCCTCATTGAATACCACATCCGTACCCGGCCCGGCGAAACGGTAAGAAAAAGGCCATATCGGATTCCGGAGGCCCGAAGGAAGGCCGTGAAACAGGAAGTGGAGGCTATGCTGAGGATGGGGGTCGTTGAAGAGTCCCACAGTGCATGGTGCAGCCCCATCATGTTGGTGCCCAAACCGGACGGTAGACTCCGCTTCTGTAACAATTTACGGGGGGTGGACGCCTATCCCATGCCGAGGGTGGACGAGCTCATCGACCGATTGGGAAAGGCCCGGTACATCAGCACCCTTGACCTGACCAAAGGATATTGGCAGGTACCGTTGGCAGCCTCCTCCCGGGAGAAGACGGCATTTTAGATACCAGACGGGTTGTATCAGTACTGGGTGCTCCCATTTGGTCTCCACGGAGCCCCGCCCCACATTCCAGCGGCTGATGAACAAACTACTTCGACCCCACCAGCAGTACGCAGCGGCCTATTTTGGATGACATCATCATCCACAGCCAAGATTGGGAAGAGCACCTGACACGCCTCCAGGCGGTGCTGGACGCGCTCAGACAAGCCGGGTTGACCGCAAACCCCAAGAAGTGCAAACTAAGTTTCGAGGAGGTGGAGTACCTGGGGTATTTGATCGGACGGGGGAACGTCAAGCCCTAGGAGAGGAAGGTTCATGCGGTACGTGACTGGCCCGTTCCACGCACCAAGACACAGGTCAAGTCCTTCCTGGGACTGGCAGGATACTATAGCCGATTTATCCCCAACTTTGCGGCTATAGCTTCCCCCCTCACCGATCTAACCAGGGCCCGCCTCCCGAAAACAGTGAAATGGACGAATGAGACAGAAGCGGCGTTCAGCCGTCTGAAGAAGGCGCTGTGCTCCCATCCAATCCTCGTAACGCCCGATTTCCAGGTGCCGATGGTGGTCCAGACGGATGCGTGTGATACGGAACTAGTGGCCATTCTGTCCCAGATACACGATGGGGAGGAGCACCCCATCATGTACATCAGCAGAAAGCTGGTTCCTAGAGAAAAAAAGTACTCTATTGTTGAGAAAGAGTATCTAGCGGTGAAGTGGGCGCTAGACACTCTCAAGTATTACCTGTTAGGTACCTGGACATGCCAGGTCTCGATGGGCTCTCCGGCCAGGACTAATTGGGGCTGATTGGGGAGTTGGTGAGTAATCAAGGGTTGATTGCTCACCAGCTGTACAAGCCCCATAAAGCTGCCAGGAGGGCAGCACACAGGGAGGACTGGGGGAAGTAAGGTGACTTCCGTGTAATCGGAGACGGTGCCCGAGCTAAGACGAGGGAGTTGAGTTTGTGTGCCCGACAGGATACAGCAAGACCCGGAGCCCAGAAGACGGTATCCCGGAGAGGTATACCTCACCTATCCTTTTTTTTTTATTTATTATTTACTAAACACCCTTGAAACCGAGCTAATCATACTCTGTCCGTGTCTGATCTGTGTAAACGTCTTGACCAAAACCCCTGGTCTGCCACACATGTCAACAACAAGCACAACCCTGTAACCATGCCAACAACAGCAAAAACTGGTCTGAATTACCAACTATGTTCATCAACTAATTTTAGCTCTGACATTTTTCTTCTTAGCCATATAAATTATATATCTTGCTATTTTCACAGACATTCAACTTGTTTACTACCACAAATCTCCCGCCATAAAGGGCAATTCCATTACTTTTCACCCTCATGTTCGTCATCTCCAGCACAATACCAATATCTTCATACAGTATGTGAAAATGGTTTTGTAAAATAAAAAAATAAAAAGTTTTAAAGTTTAAATATATAGATATTTTTTTACTTTTAATCCTGTGATATCACCTTTCTTCTTATCTCTTTAACCACAGATCTCTTCTTATCTCTTTAACCACAGATCTCTTATCTCTTTAACCACAGATCTCTTCTTATCTCTTTAACCACAGATCAAAGAAACACGCTGTTTTCACATACTGTATGTAGACATTGGTTTGGTGCTGGAGATAATGAATATGAGGTTGAAAAGTGGTGGAATTGCCCTTTAAAGACACACTTCTGTTGTTTTGATCACACACACAGCTGCGCTACCATGCCAACAACCAACCGACCTCGTCCCAGCTGCCTTCATCAGTCATCACTTCCACCCCCTCACCTCTCTCTACTACAACATCATAGATAAATAAATAAGTAGACAGGCAAACAAACAAATAGAGCAGTAGGCTGGTACTGTGAGGCTAATGGAGGGTGATGCAGGGATATCTATTATTAATACGTCTACCTTTAGCAGCCTGCGGGAGCCTGTGGCATCCCTGGGTGTAGATATAGGTAACCTGACACTGACAGGCCTGTCTGCCACAGTATAGGGCCATGCTGTGATATGGGAATAGGGTAACTGGAGAGTGAAAGGGATCTGATTGGCTCAGGGGGTTAGGATGAGGGCTACCATGGTAAAGAGATGTCCGTTACACACTCTTTCTGTCTCTCCTCTCTCATCCCTCCGTACCGTACCCTCCTGTCATCTCAGGTTCTCTCTTCTCTCATCCCTCCGTACCGTACCCTCCTGTCATCTCAGGTTCTCTCTTCTCTCATCCCTCCATACTGTACCCTCCTGTCATCTCAGGTTCTCTCTCCTCTCTCATCCCTGCTTATACCACTGGCTTTGCTCTCCTCTGCTTTTGTCACCTCCCTTTCTTTCTCTCTGTCTCGCTCTCTCACTCCATCTCTAAGCAGCATCATATCGTTAAAGCTCTTCTATAGCAGAACCAGGGTCCTCAGCTCTCTCTCTCAATTCAATTCAAAGGGCTTTATTGGCATGGGAAACATATGTTTACATTGCCACAGCAAGTGAAATAGATTTAAAAAAGTGAAATAAACAATAGAAAATGAACAATAAACATTACACTCATTTCAAATGTCATATTATGGTTATGTACAGTGTTGTAACGATGTGCAAATAGTTAAAGTACAAAAGGGAAAATAAGTAAACATGAATATGGGTTCTCTCTCTCTCCCTACTGACACTTTTCTCCTCTTCTCTTGTAATTCACACGCCAATGCGTTTCAATTTGAATAAGTCTCTGGCAGTGATGTCTCATTGGGATGCCATGCCCTCTTTCTTTCATGTTTCTTAGAAAGGCTCGCATTTTACACCAAGGGGAGGGGAGGGGAGGGGAGGGGGGTAGTGTAGAGAGAGCAAGTGAGATATTGACAAGTATGAAGCCGTCAAGTTCTTTGAGTAGCAGAGAGAGAGAGAGAGAGAGAGAGAGGAGAGAGAGAGAGAGAGAGGTGGGGGGGTATTTTGGATGTGTGGCTCAGAGCCATACAGCTCAGTTGTTGGATCGATTGAAGGATGTTTTCAAAGGCAACAGAGAGGGAAGCTGAGGAGACGGAAGGGGAGTTTGGGATGGAATGAAGAGAAGGGAGGATAGAACAGAGAGCAAGAAGAAGCCGTGGAGAGGGAGGGCCAGAGAGGAGATGAAATGAAAGGTAGAGGACAGAAAGGAGAGGAATATGTATATGTATCCTGGTAAATTGATTGTTTAAAGCCAGCCCAGTCCCACACAGACCTGACAAAGAGGCTTCAGGATAATTATACTGTCTGGCATGGGCTCTCCTGTAGAGGGTCTTACCACACACAATTCATCTTCGTCATTTAGTAGACACTTTTATCCAGAGCAACTAGGGTAGGTGCCTTGCTCAATGGCACATCAGCAGATTTTTCACATAGTTGGCTTGGGGATTCAAACCAACAACCTTTCAGTTACTGGCCCAACGATCTTAACCACTAGGTTACCTGCCATGCACACGCACAAGCACACGCACACATGCACATGCAAACACACACACTCTGACACACACACACAAACTAACTTTAACAAAACACAGTCTAAATTTACACACAAACTAACACAACATAAATGTGCCACCTAAATCATGCTCACACACGTTGACACTGTGTGTGTGTGTGTGTGTGTGTGTGTCTGTGTGTGTGTGTGTGTGTGCGTGTGTGTGTATTTGTGCTGTGAGATATGCAGTGCTGAATGAAATGGAGCTCGGGCCATTGTTACTTGATAGATCGATGGAGGTGAAGATTGGCGTGTACGTGTGTGGTTTTGTGGAGTAGGCTACGCTCAAATTCAATCACTTAGACCATGTGTTTCCACTGCAAACAGAACAACAGGTGTGTCTGTTGTTTTACCCAAGGTACTTTGCGGTATTCAAGACGGCAGTGGATATCACACACTAGTTCTGACTTAGATTAGCCTCTCTCTCTCTCTTGCTCTCTCTCTGTCTGTCTGTCGCTCTCTCTCTCTCTCTCTCTCTCTCTCTCTCTCTCTCTCTCTGTCTCTCGCTCTCTCTCTCGCTCTGTCTGTCTGTCTGTCTCTTGCTCTCTCTCTGTCTGTCTGTCTGTCGCTCTCTCTCTCTCTCTCTCTCTCTCTCTCTCTCTCTCTCTCTCTCTCTCTCTGTCTCTCGCTCTCTCTCTCGCTCTGTCTGTCTGTCTGTCTGTCTCTTGCTCTCTCTCTGTCTGTCGCTCTCTCTCTCTCTCTCTCTCTCTCTCTCTGTCTCTCGCTCTCTCTCTGTCTGTCTTTGTCTCTCTCCCTCTACCCCCTCTTTCTCTCTCGCCATCTTTCTCTCTCTCTGTCTGTCTTTCTCCCTCTCGCGCGCTCTCTCTCTCTTCGCTCTGTCTCTCTCGCTCTGTCGCTCTCTGTCGCTCTCTCTCGCTCTCTCTCGCTCTGTCACTCTCTCTCTCCTCTCTCTCTCGCGCGCTCTCTCTTTCTCGTTCTGTCTTGCTATCAAAGCAATGATTCTCAGGGTGACTACCGGTCAACGATCAAAGTGACGAAGTCACAGAGAATTAGAGTTAACTGTTTTGGAGTCTTTGAAGACTCCTTCTGACACGTTGTAGTAGAATTGTTCTCACTGGCTTTGTGTTAATCCTATTACGTGTTACTATGATGTGAACATGTGTCTGTTTACATCACGTGTGTGTGTTACGAACATGTGTCTGTTCACAGAAAAAGAGGGAGAGAGAAGAAGGGGGGAGAGAGAGAGTCATAGAAAGAGAGAGAGACAAAGAGAGAGGTCTGGGGTCCACTCACCAACCAAGAATACACAAAATAGGACAAACACCAAATTGAGACTGCATGCAGAAAACCTGACCACTGTGACTGACCCAAAATGAAGGAAATATTTGACTATGTAGAGACTCAGTGAGCATATCCTTGCTGTTGAGAAAGGCTCTCAAGAGAAGACATGGGACCTATAGTTCCATCTGGGCTGTATCCCTATTGGACCAATAGTGTCATATGCCCACTGCCCACAAAATGATGTGGAAACTGAACTGCATTTCCTAACCTCCTGGCCAATATATGACCATATTAAAGACATATAAATTATTTTCCTCAGATTCTTCCTAAGTTCCTGCCTTTCTAGGGAGTTTTTCCCAGCCACCGTGCTTCTACATCTACATTGCTTATTGTTTGGGGTTTTATGCTGGGTTTCTGTACAGCACTTTGTGACATCAGCTGATGTAAAAAGGGCTTCATAAATACATTTGAGAGAGAGAGGGAGAGAGAGAGAGAGAGAGAGAGAGAAGTCTAGGATATGCTGAGGCTGGTAGTCTCTTATCTTCTCTGTTAGTCCTGCTCAGCTCTGAGTCTCTATGGTGATTAAATAAAGAGACGAGCAGGGAGACTACTCAAGGACACACAAACACACACACAGGGATGAACTCAAGATTGTACACACACCCATGCAGCACCCTGTTAGTCACCCTCTTGCGTTGCCTGTTCCAGTCGGGTAGGGTATAAGCTTGTTACATACAGTGTCTAGTGCATAGCAAACACATCTAGACATGATTACACTTCTCTACTGCTGAAACCCTGGATGAAAGAGAGGGAGAGAGAGAGGGATGAGAGAGCGAGAGAAACGCTGCACATCTCCGTCTGTCTGCCCTCCAGTCCTTAATTAGTGTGAAGTATGTGGCGGGCGCGGACGCTCCTTCTGTCAGACCTCTCACTCGTCTGTCAGGAGGAAGGAACAGAGAGAGGAGAGAGCTGTGCTGAGCTGTGCATGTTAAAGGGGTTAGAGAGGCAGGGGGAACAGATGCTGGGCCTGAATCTCTCTGTCTCCCTGTTGACTAGCATTACACTGGATGGTGTACACAGTGTTCCTCAAGCCTGGTCTTGGGTCACCCAAAGGGCATGCAGGAATTGGTTCCAGCCCACTTGACAATCTCATGAGCATGCTTAACAGAACAGTGTTCACAAACTCTCCAGTGACCGAACACTTTACCAAAAACCTTCTCAAACTCTCCAGCTAAGTGTATAGGCATGTTTAGGGCAGGTTGCCCAGCTGTGGTGTCCAGGTTGGGTATTTAAAATTATAGCTATTGTTAATGGCTGTAATTTGGCCTCTTTATCTATTTCCTCCACTCACTGAGTGTCTCTTGGCTGTGTCCCTATGGGACCTATAGTGTCATCTGGGCTGTGTCCCTATGGAACCTATAGTGTCATCTGGGCTGTGTCCCTATGGAACCTCTAGTGTCATCTGGGCGGTGTCCCTACGGGACCTCTAGTGTCATCTGGGCTGTATCCCTATGGGACTTATAGTGTCATCTTGGCTGTGTCCCTATGGGACCTATAGTGTCATCTGGGCTGTATCCCTATGGGACCTATAGTGTCATCTGGGCTGTATCCCTATGGGACTTATAGTGTCATCTTGGCTGTGTCCCTATGGGACCTATAGTTCCATCTGGGCTGTATCACTATGGGACCTATAGTGTCATCTGGGCTGTGTCCCAATGGGACCTATAGTGTAATCTGGCCTGTGTCACTATGGGACCTATAGTGTCATCTGTCCTGTATCCCTATGGGACCAATAGTGTCATCTAGGCTGTGTCCCTATGGGACCTATAGTGTCATCTGGGCTGTATCCCTATGGGACCTATATTGTCATCTGGGCTGTATCGCTATGGGACCTATAGTGTCATCTGTCCTGTATCCCTATGGGACCTATAGTGTCATCTGGGCTGTATCCCTATGGGACCTATAGTGTCATCTGGGCTGTATCCCTATGGGACCTATAGTGTCATCTGGGCTGTATCCCTATGGGACCTATAGTGTCATCTGGGCTGTATCCCTATGGGACCTATAGTGTCATCTGGGCTGTATCCCTATGGGACCTATAGTGTCATCTGGGCTGTATCCCTATGGGACCTATAGTGTCATCTGGGCTGTATCCCTATGGGACCAATAGTGTCATCTAGGCTGTGCCCCTATGGGACCTATAGTGTCATCTGGGCTGTATCCCTAGGGACCTATATTGTCATCTGGGCTGTATCGCTATGGGACCTATAGTGTCATCTGTCCTGTATCCCTATGGGACCTATAGTGTCATCTGGGCTGTATCCCTATGGGACCTATAGTGTCATCTGGGCTGTATCCCTATGGGACTTATAGTGTCATCTGGGGTGTATCCCTATGGGACTTATAGTGTCATCTGGGCTGTATCCCTATGGGACCTATAGTTTCATCTGGGCTGTATCCCTATGGGACTTATAGTGTCATCTGGGCTGTATCCCTATGGGACCTATAGTTTCATCTGGGGTGTATCCCTATGGGACCTATAGTGTCATCTGTCCTGTATTCCTATGGGACCTATAGTGTCATCTGGGCTGTATCCCTATGGGACCTATAGTGTCATCTGGGCTGTATCCCTATGGGACCTATAGTGTCATCTGGGCTGTATCCCTATGGGACCTATAGTTTCATCTGGGCTGTATCCCTATGGGACCTATAGTGTCATCTGGGCTGTATCCCTATGGGACCTATAGTGTCATCTGGGCTGTATCCCTATGGGACCTATAGTGTCATCTGGGCTGTATCCCTATGGGACCAATAGTGTCATCTAGGCTGTGTCCCTATGGGACCTATAGTGTCATCTGGGCTGTATCCCTATGGGACCTATAGTGTAATCTGGGCTGTATCCCTATGGGACCTATAGTGTCATCTGGGCTGTGTCCCTATGGGACCTATAGTTCATTCTGGGCTGTATCCCTATGGGACCTATAGTTCCATCTGGGCTGTATCTCTATGGGGACCTATAGTTCCATCTGGGCTGTATCTCTATGGGGACCTATAGTGTCATCTGGGCTGTATCCCTATGGGACCTATAGTTTCATCTGGGCTGTATCCCTATGGGACCTATAGTGTCATCTGGGCTGTATCCCTATGGGACCTATAGTGTCATCTGGGCTGTATCCCTATGGGACCTATAGTGTCATCTGGGCTGTATCCCTATGGGACCTATAGTGTCATCTGGGCTGTATCCCTATGGGACCTATAGTGTCATCTGGGTTGTATCCCTATGGGACCTATAGTGTCATCTCGGCTGTATCCCTATGGGACCTATAGGGACCTATGGTATGTTGGATTAGCTAGGTTAATATTCATGTGTGTGTGTCCTGTTTCATATTCTCAAAGCCATATGTAGTATTCAGGATGGCTCGCTAACTCAAGTGAATAGGACATTGGTTCAAAGGTTGCCTGTACTGACAATACTACTGTGTGGGACCCATTAACAGCAGCCACAGTCTCTCCATACCTCCTTCTCTTCATCTATCTTCTCACTACCTCACCGTACTCTGCTTGTTCTCATGTTCTCTCTCCTCTCTCATCCCTCCATACCTTACCCTGCTGTTATCTCAGGTTCTCTCTCCTCTCTCATCCCTCCATACCTTACCCTGCTGTTATCTCAGGTTCTCTCTCCTCTCTCATCCCTCCATACCTTACCCTGCAGTTATCTCAGGTTCTCTCTCCTCTCTCATCCCTCCATACCGTACCCTCCTGTCATCTCAGGTTCTCTCTAACTGAGGCTGGGTCTAGTCATGCTATAGATGGTGGTGTAGATGAGGCTGGGTCTAGTCATGCTATGGATGGTGGTGTAACTGAGGCTGGGTCTAGTCAGGCTATAGATGGTGGTGTAACTGAGGCTGGGTCTAGTCAGGCTAGAGATGGTGGTGTAGCTGAGGCTGGGTATAGTCATGTTATAGATGATGGTGTAGATGAGGCTGGGTCTAGTCATGTTATAGATGGTGGTGTAACTGAGGCTGGGTCTAGTCATGCTAGAGATGGTGGTGTAGAAGAGGCTGGGTCTAGTCATGTTATGGATGGTGGTGTAACTGAGGCTGGGTCTAGTCAGGCTAGAGATGGTGGTGTAGAAGAGGCTGGGTCTAGTCATGTTATGGATGGTGGTGTAACTGAGGCTGGGTATAGTCATGTTATGGATGGTGGTGTAACTGAGGCTGGGTCTATTCAGGCTAGAGATGGTGGTGTAGAAGAGGCTGGGTCTAGTCATGTTATAGATGGTGGTGTAACTGAGGCTGGGTCTAGTCATGCTAGAGATGGTGGTGTAGAAGAGGCTGGGTCTAGTCATGTTATGGATGGTGGTGTAACTGAGGCTGGGTCTAGTCAGGCTAGAGATGGTGGTGTAGAAGAGGCTGGGTCTAGTCATGTTATGGATGGTGGTGTAACTGAGGCTGGGTCTAGTCATGCTATAGATGGTGGTGTATCTGAGGCTGGGTCTAGTCAGGCTAGAGATGGTGGTGTAGCTGAGGCTGGGTCTAGTCATGCTATAGATGGTGGTGTATCTGAGGCTGGGTCTAGTCAGGCTATAGATGGTGGTGTATCTGAGGCTGGGTCTAGTCAGGCTAGAGATGGTGGTGTAACTGAGGCTGGGTCTAGTCAGGCTAGAGATGGTGGTGTAGCTGAGGCTGGGTCTAGTCAGGCTATAGATGGTGGTGTAACTGAGGCTGGGTCTAGTCATGTTATAGATGGTGGTGTAACTGAGGCTGGGTCTAGTCATGCTAGAGATGGTGGTGTAGAAGAGGCTGGGTCTAGTCATGTTATGGATGGTGGTGTAACTGAGGCTGGGTCTAGTCAGGCTAGAGATGGTGGTGTAGAAGAGGCTGGGTCTAGTCATGTTATGGATGGTGGTGTAACTGAGGCTGGGTCTAGTCAGGCTATAGATGGTGGTGTATCTGAGGCTGGGTCTAGTCAGGCTAGAGATGGTGGTGTAACTGAGGCTGGGTCTAGTCAGGCTAGAGATGGTGGTGTAGCTGAGGCTGGGTCTAGTCAGGCTATAGATGGTGGTGTATCTGAGGCTGGGTCTAGTCAGGCTAGAGATGGTGGTGTAACTGAGGCTGGGTCTAGTCAGGCTATAGATGGTGGTGTAACTGAGGCTGGGTCTAGTCAGGCTAGAGATGGTGGTGTAGCTGAGGCTGGGTATAGTCATGTTATAGATGGTGGTGTAGATGAGGCTGGGTCTAGTCATGTTATAGATGGTGGTGTAACTGAGGCTGGGTTTAGTCATGCTAGAGATGGTGGTGTAGAAGAGGCTGGGTCTAGTCATGTTATGGATGGTGGTGTAACTGAGGCTGGGTCTAGTCAGGCTAGAGATGGTGGTGTAGAAGAGGCTGGGTCTAGTCATGTTATGGATGGTGGTGTAACTGAGGCTGGGTCTAGTCATGCTATAGATGGTGGTGTATCTGAGGCTGGGTCTAGTCATGTTATGGATGGTAGTGTAACTGAGGCTGGGTCTAGTCATGTTATGGGTGGTGGTGTAGATGAGGCTGGTTCTTGTCATGCTATGGATGGTGGTGTAACTGAGGCTGGGTCTAGTCATGCTATGGATGGGGGTGTAGAAGATGCTGGGTCAAGTCAGGCTAGAGATGGTGGTGTAACTGAGGCTGGGTCTAGTCAGGCTATAGATGGTGGTGTAACTGAGGCTGGGTCTAGTCAGGCTAGAGATGGTGGTGTAGCTGAGGCTGGGTCTAGTCATGTTATAGATGGTGGTGTAGATGAGGCTGGCTTTAGTCAGGCTAGAGATGGTGGTGTAGCTGAGGCTGGGTATAGTCATGTTATGGATGGTGGTGTAACTGAGGCTGGGTCTAGTCATGCTATAGATGGTGGTGTATCTGAGGCTGGGTCTAGTCATGTTATGGATGGTAGTGTAACTGAGGCTGGGTCTAGTCATGTTATGGATGGTGGTGTAGATGAGACTGGGTCTAGTCATGTTATGGATGGTGGTGTAGAAGAGGCTGGGTCTAGTCATGCTATAGATGGTGGTGTAGCTGAGGCTGGGTCAAGTCAGGCTAGAGATGGTGGTGTAGATGAGGCTATGTCTAGTCAGGCTATAGATGGTGGTGTAACTGAGGCTGGGTCTAGTCAGTCTATAGATGGTGGTGTAACTGAGGCTGGGTCTAGTCAGGCTAGAGATGGTGGTGTAGCTGAGGCTGGGTCTAGTCATGTTATAGATGGTGGTGTAGATGAGGCTGGCTTTAGTCAGGCTAGAGATGGTGGTGTAGCTGAGGCTGGGTATAGTCATGTTATAGATGATGGTGTAGATGAGGCTGGGTCTAGTCATGTTATGGATGGTGGTGTAACTGAGGCTGGGTCTAGTCATGCTATAGATGGTGGTGTATCTGAGGCTGGGTCTAGTCATGTTATGGATGGTAGTGTAACTGAGGCTGGGTCTAGTCATGTTATGGGTGGTGGTGTAGATGAGGCTGGTTCTTGTCATGCTATGGATGGTGGTGTAACTGAGGCTGGGTCTAGTCATGCTATGGATGGGGGTGTAGAAGATGCTGGGTCAAGTCAGGCTAGAGATGGTGGTGTAACTGAGGCTGGGTCTAGTCAGGCTATAGATGGTGGTGTAACTGAGGCTGGGTCTAGTCAGGCTATAGATGGTGGTGTAGCTGAGGCTGGGTCTAGTCATGTTATAGATGGTGGTGTAGATGAGGCTGGCTTTAGTCAGGCTAGAGATGGTGGTGTAGCTGAGGCTGGGTATAGTCATGTTATAGATGATGGTGTAGATGAGGCTGGGTCTAGTCATGTTATGGATGGTGGTGTAACTGAGGCTGAGTCTAGTCATGCTATAGATGGTGGTGTATCTGAGGCTGGGTCTAGTCATGTTATGGATGGTAGTGTAACTGAGGCTGGGTCTAGTCATGTTATGGATGGTGGTGTAGATGAGACTGGGTCTAGTCATGTTATGGATGGTGGTGTAGAAGAGGCTGGGTCTAGTCATGCTATAGATGGTGGTGTAGCTGAGGCTGGGTCAAGTCAGGCTAGAGATGGTGGTGTAGATGAGGCTATGTCTAGTCAGGCTATAGATGGTGGTGTAACTGAGGCTGGGTCTAGTCAGTCTATAGATGGTGGTGTAACTGAGGCTGGGTCTAGTCAGGCTAGAGATGGTGGTGTAACTGAGGCTGGGTCTAGTCAGTCTATAGATGGTGGTGTAACTGAGGCTGGGTCTAGTCATGTTATAGATGGTGGTGTAGATGAGGCTGGGTCTAGTCAGGCTATAGATGATGGTGTAGATGAGGCTGGGTCTAGTCATGTTATGGATGGTGGTGTAGATGAGGCTGGGTCTAGTCATGTTATGGATGGTGGTGTAACTGAGGCTGGATCTAGTCATGTTATAGATGGTGGTGTAACTGAGGCTGGGTCTAGTCATGTTATGGATGGTGGTGTAACTGAGGCTGGATCTAGTCATGTTATAGATGGTGGTGTAACTGAGGCTGGGTCAAGTCAGGCTATAGATGATGGTGTAGATGAGGCTGGGTCTAGTCAGGCTATAGATGATGGTGTTGATGAGGCTGGGTCTAGTCATGCTATGGGCGGTGGTGTAACTGAAGCTGGGTCTAGTCAGGCTATGGGTGGTGGTGTAGATGAGGCTGGTTCTTGTCATGCTATGGATGGTGGTGTAACTAAGGCTGGGTCTAGTCATGCTATGGATGGGGGTGTAGAAGATGCTGGGTCTAGTCAGGCTAGAGATGGTGGTGTAACTGAGGCTGGGTCTAGTCATGTTATGGATGGTGGTGTAACTTAGGCTGGGTCTAGTCATGTTATGGATGGTGGTGTAACTGAGGCTGGGTCTAGTCAGGCTATAGATGGTGGTGTAACTGAGGCTCGGTCTAGTCATGTTATTGATGGTGGTGTAACTTAGGCTGGGTCTAGTCATGTTATAGATGGTGGTGTAACTGAGGCTGGATTTAGTCATGCTATAGATGGTGGTGTAACTGAGGCTGGGTCTAGTCATGTCATGGATGGTGGTGTAACTTAGGCTGGGTCTAGTCATGTTATGGATGGTGGTGTAACTGAGGCTGGGCCTAGTCATGCCATGGAGGGTGGTGTAGATGAGGCTGGGTTTAGTCAGGTTATGCTAGTGGATGAGGAGAGTATAGTGGGGAAGTGTAAGAGACTAGGGTGGGTGGAGGAGGGTGTCAAGCGGAATAAGAAAAAGGGGGATAAGAAGGAGGTGGGAGGGGAGAGGCTGGTGTGGTCAAAGGCACCATGGGACCTTAGGCTGGTGCTGGGGGGTATAAGGTAGTTGTTGTGAATTTGTTAGATTACTTGTTAGATACTACTGCATGGTCGGAACTAGAAGCACAAGCATTTCGCTACACTCGCATTAACATCTGCTAACCATGTGTATGTGACAAATAAAATTTGATTTGATTTGATTTGATTTGGGGGGGGCCCTGACCAGAGTGTAAGGGCAGGTGGTCAGGATAGGAGATGTGGAGGAAAGTGAGGAAAGTGAGTCTGAGGAAGAGGATGATTTATTAATTTTTTTCAGACTCCTCTTCAATGGGTCCGGAGCTGACAGCCAGTCAAGCAGAGGTGTCAAAGTACACATTGAGGGAACTGACAAGGTTCCTGAATGAGACCAAGGGGGAAAAGGTTAATCTTGAGGCTTTTTTTTCTGATCCGAGAAAGTTTGTAAGATCAGTACAACATGCTATGAAAAATGAGGGGCATGGTGTCCTCTCACCCAGGAAACGGTTTAGGTTGAGGAAGTGGGTCACAACAGTGCGTAAAAGTCTACCTTCAGACGCTGTTTAGATGTATAGTTTCTTTCTGGCTCTGGGGCTTTTTGAGCTTTGCTATTGGTCTCTTTCCTTGCTGGCTTTTCTCCCACTTCTTATGGAGACTCTTCAGGTAGGCTCGCTTAATATAAATGGCGCCAGAGATGCGGGAAAGAGGAGTGTGTTGGGTGAATATGTAAAACAAAAAAAAGTACAGGTGTTGTTTCTGCAGGAGACGCAGAGTGATGTGGTGAGTGAAGTCGATTGGGGGCTCTGGTGGAAAGGGGCAAGTTTTTTGAGCCATGGGACAAATTTTAGTGCAGGGGTGGCAGACCTTTTTGTACCAGTTCTGGCTGTAAAAATTTGCTCCTCAAAGGAGGTGTGTAGGAGTAGGCTGTTTGTTGTAAAAGCCGAAATTAACAACATGGGTTTTGTCTTTATAAAGGTTTATGCGCCTAACACAGAGAGAGAGAGAGAGAGAGAGGGTGGTTCTATTTGGGAGTCTTAGACAGGAACTCTCACAGGTAAACTGGGGAAAGAGCAAAGCTCTGTTATAGGGGGCATGTGGGGATAGGGCCCCTCCTCTGCTTCCAGGGGGTTTGCAGTGTGGTTGTGAAGGGCTTAAAGTGTTGGGGGTGTACCTGGGCTCGGAGAGGTGGGTCAGGAAGAACTGGGAGGGGCTGTCACAGACAGTGGTGTCAAGACTGGCCAGGTGGAGGTGGCTCCTGTCCCAAGTGTCATATAGAGGGAGGGTGCTGATAATCAACAACCTGGTGGCATCTTCCCTGTGGCATAAACTGGCTGTCCTCAACCCCCCCGCCGGTCTGCTCGCAGACCTGCAACGCAAGATGGACTTTTTCTGGTCGGGCCATCACTGGCTGAGGGCGGCAGTGTTGTACATGACCGTCCACGAAGGAGGACAGGGCCTGGTGGAACTGGAGAGCAGGGTGGCTGCATTCTGACTAAAGGTGGCGCAGAGACTGCTGTACCATACTGATGTCGGCTGGATGGAACCAGCATGCACGCTGCTGAGGAGAGCTGGCGGATTAGGGTTGGACCGGCAGCTGTTCCTCATGAGGCTGGAGAGGCTGAGTACAGCAGGTGTCTCAGACTTTTACTCTGCGGTGCTGAAAGCCTGGCAGCAATTAAGGCCCACACGAGAAGGGGGTGTGGAGCCTGGGCTGTGGGTGTGGGAGGAGCCTATCTTCCACAACCCAGCCATCCCTTTGAGATTGGTTCAGTCGGCCACCCTGCAGAGGCGACTGATGGCAGCGGGTTTACTAAGGCTGGGTGACCTGCGACTGCTGGGAGAGGAGGGGTGGAAATCCCCGGAAGTCCTGGCACAACAAACAGGAATAAAGTCTCTTAGGCTGCTGGGGAGATTCCTGGAGGTCCAGGAGGCACTGTCTGAGCCGGTAAGGGGGGTGTTTGTGCGGCCAAAGAGGGAGGGGCCCCCATGTCTCCGCCACTGCAGGTGACGGCAGAGACTGGGGCCTGGCAAGGGGGTCTGGAGGAGGTAAAGCCCTCTACAACCTCTGCATTAAGGTACAGAACATTAGGAGTCTAACAGGAGTGAAGGCACATCAGTGGCAGGGGATATGTGGGACGGAGAGGATGGTGGGTTTTAGATGGAGGGGGCTCTACAAACCCCCAGTAACAAAGAGGTCAGGGGACCTCCAGTGGAGGGTTCTACATGGAGCCCTGGCCACTAACAGCTGGTTGGTACGGGTTGAACCGGGAGTCAGGCAGGGGTGTCCTTTCTGTGTTATGAGTGAAACTGTGATTGATGTGTTTTCTGTGTGCGCCAGGTTAATGCCATTAATGTCTCTGTTGGAATGTCTGTGTGAGAGGTTGGGGGTGGTTTTTACTGTTGGGATGTTTTTAATGGGGTACAGGTTTTCGAATAAGGAGAAGGCCAAATGTGTTTTGTTGAATTTTCTGTTTGCTCAGGCAAAGTTGTCTATTTGGCTAACAAGGAGGAACAGGGTCAAAGGTGGGGGGATAACAGTCCCTTTACTATTATTTAATGGGATGGTCTCTGCACACCTTAGGGTGGAATTTGAGTTCTATAAAATGATAAAAAGTGTGGAGATGTTTCAGGAGATATGGTGTGTCGGGGGCTGTCTGTATAGCTGGGGAAGATGTTTTGGAAATACGGTTGTTGTGGTAAGGTAAGGTTTTTTGTTATTGTGTGGTGTTGTTTTGTATTGTGTGGTATAGGGAAAGGTGAGTATGCAGTACAGGATATATTTTGGTGTTTTATTTTTAAGGGGAGGTGGGGGGGTGGTGAGTTTTTAATGAAATGAGAATGTTTCATTAAAGAAAGACAAAAAATCTAAAAGTCTCTCTCTCCTCTCTCTCTCTCTCTCTCTCTCTCTCTCTCTCTCTCTCTCTCTCTCTCTCTCTCTCTCTCTCTCTCTCTCTTTCTCTTTCTCTCAATTCAATTTCAATTTAAGGGCTTTATTGGCATGGGAACCATGTTTACATTGCCAAGTCAAGTGAAATAGATAATCAACAAAAGTGAAATGAACAGTAAATATTATACTCACAAAAGTTCCAAACGAATAAAGACCTTTCAAATGTAATTTTATGTGCAAATACTTAAAGTACAATAGGGAAGATATAGAAACATAAATATGGGTTGTATTTACAATAGTGTTTGTTCTTCACTGGTTGCTATCCCTTTCTCTCTCTTTCTCTCTCTCTCTTTCTCTCTCTCTCGCTTCTTCACCTCTCATCTTTTAGATGTCAGGGTCTGGAGAGTGGAGGAGAATGTCTGTGATACAGAAAGGGAAGAGAACAGAAATGTACTTCTCTCCTAACTCAACCAGTATATTGAAAAAAGAACGTATTTTAGTTTGCGTGTGTGATCGTGCGTGCATCAGTTGGGCACAGTGCCTGTTCCCGAGGTGCACCCCCTGGGAAGAGCGGATGAATGGTGGGATAAGGGATCGGAGGAGGGGGGCGATTGAGAGAGAGCAGAGGAAGGAAGGAGTGAGGCACTGCTCCAGGCCCATAAATAAAGCAGGATTTAAATGGATAATTATGTTTGCTCACAGTGAGGGGGCAGATCAGCAGCGAAGTCCCCTGATTGTGACATCATAGGTTAAGATGCCAGGCACAACTGTAACCTACCGGCAGTACTAACAGTGTGCTTAGGCACACACACACACACAGAGACACACACACACACATTCACACACTCATCTTTAAAACAAGATAATTCATCATTCAACAGCAGCCACTTTGGATCCAAGGCAATCAAACTAAGCCCATTCCCAGTCAATTCCCACTCCAAATTCTTTGTGTTCTCACTCTATTCCTATGTAACTCCCAGTATTCCCTGGTGAGCAGGTGCTTCAGGAGCGATGGCAGTGAGATCTCAATTCCATGACTCAATGCTCCAGAGAAATCACAGCCTGTTTGCAGTGGTGAATCTCTGGGGAGTGGGATAGATAGACAGGTAGACAGACAGACATGTGGATGGGTAGACAGACAGACAGACAGACTGACAGACAGATGGATGGGTACAACAGAAGAAACATGTAGACAGGTGGATGAGTAGACAGGTGGACAGACAGGCGGGCAGACAGACAGGCAGAGAGAGACAGACTGACAAACAGGCAAAGGGGGAAGATCGGGAGTTGTCAGAACGGAATTAAATAATACATTTTCACACACGCAGCCCCTCCCCACGCACACATAATCGCACACACACACACAGAACCCCCCACCAACAAAAACGCACACAATCGCACGCACATAATTGCACGCACACAATCGCACACACAACAATGCACAGGGGTACACATACACATCCAATCGCACACACAGGGACAAAGAGGGATGCATGCTCACACACACACACAACACACAACACATAAACACATATGTACACATGTAATTGTACACATAGGGACACACATGGATGCATGCACACACGCACATGCATGCACACACACCACTGAGCATATACCTGACTGTGGGCTGTGTATTCTGCGGTGGTCTTGGGGGAGAGGAAGGGTATTGGAGCATTGCCTGGCATCTGTGGCGCTTGTTTTGTTTTCCTCTTTCTTTAAGACACATAAATAGAGAGAGTGTGAGAGAGAGAGAATGAAAGAAAAAAGAGGGAGAAAGTGAGAGCAACAGGAAGAGGGAAAGAGAGTTAGAGAGAGAGAGATTTGTGTTCCAGTAGCTGAGAGAGAGTCATGTTCCAGTAGATGAGAGAGAGAGAGTCATGTTCCAGTAGCTGAGAGAGAGAGTGAGTCATGTTCCAGTAGCTGAGAGAGAGAGAGAGTCATGTTCCAGTAGATGAGAGAGAGAGAGAGAGTCATGTTCCAGTAGCTGAGAGAGAGAGAGAGTCATGTTCCAGTAGCTGAGAGAGAGTCATCTTCCAGTAGCTGAGAGAGAGAGAGAGTCATGTTCCAGTAGCTGAGAGAGAGAGAGAGAGTCATGTTCCAGTAGATGAGAGAGAGAGAGAGAGTCATGTTCCAGTAGCTGAGAGAGAGAGAGAGTCATGTTCCAGTAGCTGAGAGAGAGAGAGAGAGAGAGTCATGTTCCAGTAGATGAGAGAGAAAGAGAGTCATGTTCCAGTAGCTGAGAGAGAGAGTCATGTTCCAGTAGATGAGAGAGAGAGTCATGTTCCAGTAGATGAGAGAGAGAGTCATGTTCCAGTAGATGAGAGAGAGAGAGAGTCATGTTCCAGTAGATGAGAGAGAGAGTCATGTTCCAGTAGATGAGAGAGAGAGAGATGAGATAAAGACTAATGTAGAGAGGAGACGGGAGTGAAAGAGATTGACAGAGCCAGTATACATAAGACAGGGGAGAAAGAGGGGGATATATACTATAATTTCATCGTCTCTGTTTGGCTGTGTGTGTGGCTCTCTGTGTGTGTTTGTGTGTGTGTCATTGTTTGGTCTGACTCTACGTTTGGTCTGGCACATCAGATGGAGCTGGACTAATGGAAGCCTATTGGAAGAAATCCTGTGTTTTGATGTTCCAGGAACACACACACACACACACACACACAACAGACACACACACACCCTCTGTCTGCCTGGCAGCTCTGTGTTTTCTTCCGTCTCTCTGCCTGACTTTGTAGTTCTTGTCAAGGCTCTCTCATTTCTTTCAGACTCTCTCTCTCTCTCACACACACACAAGCGTGCAAGCACACATGACCACACCCGTTGGATAGTTTCCTTGGAAACAGTTGTGTGATTATAAAGCAAACAGATAGCTTTGTGTGTGTGTGTGTGTGTGCACTTATGTGTCTCATCCAGGCTCTATCTATCTATCTATCTATCTATCTATCTATCTATCTATCTATCTATCTATCTATCTATACTGAACAAAAATATAAATGCAACAGCCAACAATTTCTATGAGTTACAGTTCATATGAGGAAACCAGTCAATTGAAATACATTCATTAGGCCCTAATCTATTGATTTGACATGACTGGGAATACAGATATGCACAGATACCTTTAAAAAAAGTATGGCCGTGTATCAGAAAACCTGTCAGTATCTGGTGTGACCACCATTTGCCTCATGCAGCGCGACACATCTCCTTCGCATAGAGTTGATCAGGCTGTTGATTGTGGCCTGTGGAATGTTGTCCCACTCCTCTTCAATGGCTGTTTGAAGTTGCTGGATATTGGCGGGAACTGGAACACGCTGTCTTACACGTCGATCCAGAGCATCCCAAATATGCTGGTGAGTATGCAGGCCATGGAAGAACTGGGACATTTTCAGGGGCCGTGCATTATCATGCTGAAACATGAGGGGATGGCGGCGGATGAATAGCACAACAATGGGCCTCAGGATCTCTTTACGGTATCTCTGTGCATTCAAATTGTCATCGATAAAAGGCAATTGTGTTTGTTGTCCGTAGCTTATGCCTGCCCATACCATAACCCCACTGCCACCATGGGGCACTCTGTTCACTACATTGACATCAGCAAATCGCTCGCCCACATGAGGCAATACATGTGGACTGCGGTTGGTGAGGCAGGTTGGACGTACTGCCAAATTATCTGAAATGATGTTGGAGGCGGCTTATGGTAGAGAAATTAACATTAAATTCTCTGGCAACAGCTCTGGTGGACATTCCTGCAGTCAGCATATCAATTGCACCCTCCCTCAAATCTTGAGACATCTGTAGCATTGTGTTGCGTGACAAAACTGATTTTAGAGTGGCCTTTTATTGTCCCCAGCACAAGGTACACCTTTGTAATGATCATGCAGTTTAATCAGCTTTTTGATATTCCACACCTGTCAGGTGGATGGATTATCTTAGCAAAGGAGAAATGCTCAATAACAGGGATGTACACAAAACATTTTTCGAGAAATAATATTTTTCTGCTTATGGAACATTTCTGGGATCTTTTATTTCAGCTCCTGAAACATGGGACCAACACTTTGCGTTTATTTTTTTGTTCAGTATATCTATCTAACCTAGCTAAAGTTAGCTGCAACAAATTGTAATTCGTAACATATCATCTGAAATGGAGGATGGACATCCACAAATGAATACCTACTGTACCATACCGAACGTAACACATCTAACTAATTGGATTGTCCCGGATTTACATGTACTATGTTACGTCTATCTGAACTTCTGTATTTTGCTGTGTTTGGGCTGAGAAGTTGAATAGGTTAAAATATCCTGCACTTTACTGGTTCATGGAGGCAGCTTAGTGACTGAGTGAACACACAACGCCAACACACCGACACAGACACACACACACACTACGGCACACCAGCACACTGACTTTCACTCACTTTCACTCACTATGAGAGACCGACAGACACACACGCAGGCACACACGCACAACACACACACACCACCACCACCCCCCACACACACACACATGCACAGAGCGACCCTGACTGTGCCATCTGTCAGCGTGGCCTGTGGGGGGGATAGGCCCAATAAGGCTTTCACTGTGAGCGAGGCAACGAGGAGCAACCGGAGAATGCGCTCTACGCTCACCTCTATTAACGCCTTAATGAAAACTTCACATAGTTGGGAGGGATGGAGTGAGGGAATGACGGCGGTAGTGTTGCTGTTCTGGAGGGAAGGAGGGAATAAGTGATGGAAAGGAAGAAAGGAGGGAAAATGACATGCTGGCTGTCAGGGATCTGACACCCAAGGTTTCCCCCCTACTGTGGCAGGGCTGTGAGAAGCTTAACCATCACGGAAGATGTTCTTTAAACGCCACCCTCTGGTTCCCCCTTTCTTCTTCACTGTGTGTGTGTGTGTTTCATCACTTTGAGCACCTGCCCCACCAAAGGTCTGTGCATGGCTCTTGTGTGTATGTGTTATGTGTGTAGGCCATCACTGCCATGTAATATGGCCAACTAGCATGTCCATTAAGAGAGAGAGGATTCAAGACCATAATTGGTTAAAGAAAATTGTGATAAATAAAAAGGACACTGTACCAGTTTCAGGACCAAAAAATGGACAGCCGTGCCATATAGATTGCAAAATACTTTTTTGACGTAGCGAACACTTTTATGAACAGATGTACGCAAAACAATGCCGGATTTTGAATTTTTCCATTTAAATTATTATACAGAATTCTTGCAACCCACAGAATGTTATTTAAATGAGGGATACAACCTTTCCAGCTCTGCAGATTTTGCTGCGAAGAGGCAGAATCATTAGATCATTTGTTTTGGTACTGTCCATATGTAGCTTGTTTTTGGTCACAGGTCCAGGAATGGATGACAAATTGCAATATCTACCTGGAGCTGACGCTGCAGACAGCAATACTGGGTGATCTGAAAAGTCATAGTCAATCGATCAATAATATAATAATACTTTTAGCAAAACATTTTATTTTCAATTTACAATCTGTAGGAACAATGAGAATAGAAAGGTTCAGTACTTTTGTGAAGCATCACAGCACAGTTGGAAATAAATGGCAAGTAGAAATCCAATATGGATGGTGTTAAGAGATAAATGGGAGGGGTCGAATGGAGTTGAAGGGTGGGACTAATAACAACAAAATAACAAATGTAAAACTTACTGTGCCCGTAAAACGTATATAGTTTAAGAACTTTTTTGAAAGAGCACAGTTTGAAATATATGGCAAATAGAAATTAAACCGGATGGACATCATAAATATATGAGAGAGGTTGAGGGTAGAGGAAGGACAAGAGTTAAAAACAAAATAAAACCTTGTAAAATAGACTGTGTCCATAAAATGTAAATAGTATGTATAAGCTCGAAATATTGTTCCTGACATTTAATCAGAGCAAAGGTTCCCAGTCTTAGGTCAGTTAGGATCGCCACTTTATTTTAAGAATGAGAAATGTCCGAATAATAGTAGAGAGAATGATTTATTTCAGCTTTTATTTCTTTCATCACATTCCCAGTGGGTCAGAGGTTTACATACGCTCAATTAGTATTTGGTAGCATTGCCTTTAAATTGTTTAACTTGGGTCAAACATTTTGGGTAGCCTTCCACAAGCTTCCCACAATAAGTTGGGTGAATTTTGGCCCATTCCTCCTGACAGAGCTGGTGTAACAGAGTCAGGTTTGTAGGCCTCCTTGCTCGCACACGCTTTTTATGTTCTGCCCACACATTTTCTATGGGATTGAGGTCAGGGCTTTGTGATGGCCACTCCAATACCTTGACTTTGTTGTCCTTAAGCCATTTTTTCACAACTTTGGAAGTATGCTTGTGGTCATTGTCCATTTGGAAGACCCATTTACGACCAAGCTTTAACTTCCTGACTGATGTCTTGAGATGTTGCTTCAATATATCCACATAATTTTCCTCCCTCATGATTCCATCTATTTTGTGAAGTGCACCAATCCCTCCTGCAGCAAAGCACCCCTACAACATGATGCTACCACCCCCGTGCTTCACGGTTGGGATGGTGTTCTTCGGCTTGCAAGCATCCCCCTTTTTCCTCCAAACATAACGATGGTCATTATGGCCAAACAGTTATATTTTTGTTTCATCAGACCAGACAACATTTATCCAAAAGGTATGCTCTTTGTCCCCATGTGCAGTTGCAAACCGTAGTCTGGCTTTTTTATGGCGGTTTTGGAGCAGTGGCTTCTTCCTTGCTGAGCGGCCTTTCAGGTTATGTCGATATACGACTCGTTTTACTGTGGATATAGATCATTTTGTACCTGTTTCCTCCAGCATCTTCACAAGGTCCTTTGCTTTTGTTCTGGGATTGATTTGCACTTTTCGCACCAAAGTACGTTCATCTCCAGGAGACAGAATGCGTCTCCTTCCTGAGCGGGATGACGGCTGCGTGGTCCCATGGTGTTTATACTTGCGTACTATTGTTTGTACAGATGAACGTGGTACCTTCAGGCATTTGGAAATTGCTCCCAAGGATGAACCAGACTTGTGGAGGTCTAAAAAAAAAAATCTGAGGTCTTGGCTGATTTCTTTTGATTTACCCATGATATCAAGCGAAGAGGCACTGAGTTTGAAGGTAGGCCTTGAGATACATCCACAGGTACACCTCTGTCGTGTCTTTGGCATCATTAAATTGAAGACTGTTATTTTATCAAATCAATTCTCTGTAATTATTATTATGTGATTAAACTAATCGTGTAAAAATGTAATTAAGTAGGAAGTTGGGGCACCAAGAAAAACCTTCAGATTACAAAGTTATAATTTTCCTAATATAACTTTTCAGATATTTTAATATCTGATCAATTAGTCTTCTAATTAATGAATTATTCTTTACCTCACGTTAGTCTCATTCCGAACATCGTAAATTGTTGGTCTTTACTATGAATCATCCATACAATCAATTGTCTCAATCACTTATTTATTAACTAACTAAATAATCACAGAAATGCATAAACAAACAAACAAACAAACAAAGTAGATATGGTTACAAGGAAATGATAGGGGATGTTTCCCTAGTGGGATAAGCCGGTATGACGGCTTGGTGGACAAAGGGAAGTGGGAGTAGACTGAGAAGGGCGGGAATTACAAGGGTCACTACACAGTTGATAATTATATTCATTGAAATGCTAATCCTTTGCACATGAACGCTCACTCATTCGGGAACAATTGCAATCAATATATATTCACGCTCAGTGTGTCGTCGGGATCTCTGTTGGGATCGTCCGTTTTTCTGTTGGAAAGTTAATCTGCCCCTCTCTCTCTTACAATAAGTATTTCGTGGTTAGAATAGATACTTCAGAATACCATTAAGAAATGGTCTTATAGAATAGATGTTTCGGCGGTTGTCAGTCCTCGCATTCAGGTCGACATCATTTTTAGCTGCAGACTAGTAATTAGTATCAAAGAGTTGCTCTTATTCTGTCGGATCGATAGTCTCAGAGTTTAACCACGTGGTATGGTTAAGAATTCAAAAACCATTTGTGATCTCTACTCAACCTTAGCCCTCTTGGTAATCGAGGTAAGCTTGGTCTCTAGTCAAACCTTAGCCCTCTTGGTAATCGAGATACGCATGGTCTGAAGATGATTTCTTCGGGTGGGGGTTATATTCGTAGAAAAGGGCTGTCCCATGACGCCAGATCAATATCTGTGCTCATGGGGCTGGCCTATGACTTAGTTAACTCCAAAGGGAATTGGAGTTTCCTTCATTAAACAGTTTAAAATCCCATTACATAATTTCACAAATAGTTTCATCTTTACTCATTGATTTTATACAACAATTAGATGCAAGTCTCACAACTGAGTGTCTTGTATAAACAGAGTTATGGTAATGTGGCTGTATTGTCTCTCCTGAGCTTCACAAACATTAAATGAAATGGACCGGTCGTAGCTGGATTCTCCCCCAACCGTGTACACATTCTGTAAAACATGGGTATTGTTCAGTTCTCAAGGTCTATGATGGAGAAGAGGTTTCTTTGTTCTCCTGTGAAACTCTCTCTCTATACTGCATGGCCATGAGGAGAGAGACTCCGCTAGGAAATGATGACCTGCGATAACAGAGCCTGGGTGCAAGGGGGAAGAGAGAGCTGGTGAGAGAGAGAGGGGGATGGTGCTCGCTATCCCCAAAGAGGGCCACGTCAGGACAGCCTCCCCCCCTGGTGGTTTGGATCTTGTGATTATCCTGCAAGTTACAAATCAACATAAAAATAATGACCACGTGATGTCCTGTTTGTAGATCATCGTTGCAGTCCCCTCTGGTGGTTGAACTTGGTAGGCTATCTGAAAGCGTAGCAGTCCACCACAAGGATGGGCAGTTGATGTCCGGTTGGTGATCGCCGTTGAGGTTCCCCTCTAGTGGTTTACCTTGGTAGGTTTCCTGGAAGCTGCAAAGTACCACCGGAATGGCCAGGGGATGTCCTGGTAGGCGATCGCCGTTGCGGTCCCCCCCCTCTGGTGTTTACTTTGGTAGGCTCTCTGACAGCGGGGCGGGCCGCCACAAGGATGGGCAGTGGGTGTCCATTCCGGACCTGTCGTCTGGTCGCTCAGACTGGAAGATCTGGGCAGTAACTTAGGCAGATGTTAACAACGCAGTGTCAAAAGAACTGAACCGAAAAGGAATGAAAGCATAAACAGGAGATATACAAAATATAGTTCTGAGACAAAAATCATCTAATTGGACTGTATTCTATATAAGTCCAATGTCCTGGCAAAATGACTATCATGACATTGTCTCTAATGTCATGTCTAGGGCTTTCCTACTTGGTGTGCTGCTTAGGCACCATCCTAAATTGATAACTATATGATAAGTCTACAGCTGTAAGACACTAGTTTGGGCAGTCTACAGGGATGACCTATGGACTTCTGGGAAGAAAACTGGTGAGTACTGTAGGTGTAGAGTCAAAGGCCTCAAAGTAAATGTTCAACTTTACTAAGGCTGGTATTTTGCTCGGACCCCTAAGTGATCCTAGCATAAATCCTAATTGGATGTTCCGTTGTGCTTGTGCGTTTATGCTTACACAAGCGTGCATGTCAAGGGAAGAAATGAGTCGGAGTCAGGTAATTTTCAGGTCAATGCCTGGAGGTCAGTCAGAATTGTTGTCGAGGGAGTGGTTTTACTACAAGTCACTGTGTCTTCCACTATTGTAGTGGCGATAGCTATTAAGACTATTTCATAGCTATGTTATCCACGGAGGAGCTAACCTCACGACGGAAGTGCTCTAAGTATTAGACCAGTCGCACGTGGTGTGATCATTGTCATGACGTTGGCCTGTTGGTGAGATTTATGACCCCCATAAATACCTTTCCCCCTTTTCTCTCTCTCTCTCTCTACTCTACAGAGGGACTATTGAAAATCTCTTTGTTAACATGAAGAGGGTATGGTAACGTCAAAAGGATGGGGAAAGGAACCATATTTCAGTAATACAAGCAGCTGAAAAGATGCTTTGGTACTCAGGGAATATGATGTCAGAACAGTTGGCATCTGGGACATTTCCATTAATGACAGGATGACATAAACTGTATCTCGGAAAGTCTACACATTCTAGGTATCAGATTCACATGGAATTGTTGTGCAATTTAAATGTTAATTATGAAACTATTTTTGTGGAAAGATCAAATGTAATTTTAGCTCCTAAATAAGAGAATTGGTTTTCATGAGTGAACTAGGCTCGACTCAGTGGCGCCCCCCATGTGAACAGACATGGGTTGTAAACTATGAAACATGCCCTCTCTCCTACCACTATATAAGCCTTTTACGAAATAGTAACTTTCTGTTCCGAGGACGTTAGGACGACGGTCCGACGTTAAAAGGACTCAGATAATAACCTAACGAAATTAGCATCGAATTTCAGAGTGGAGGTGACGATCAACACGCCGGAATGAGGAATTTTGACTATACCAGCCAGAATAGAGCACGAGCTTAAAAGTATGGCAACTTGGTATGAACTTTGAACTCTCATTCACTCCAGAAGTGATACCTCCTAGCCGCCGCAAACGTGGGCTAGGAAAGAACAGACAATCTCTTCAGAAAGACAGGGTACTACAACGTATACGTTCTACCACACGACGACGGTACTACACCAGAGACATCCGACAGAGGACAGGAAGATCTCTGTTGGGCAACACGGCCTTCCATCTACAACCAACCTATTGAGGCGCAGCTCAGAGTAAATATATCATGCATTTTTCTTTACCAAATGGGCGGTTATTTAGAATGCATAAGATTCTGTATTTACGATAGCATAGCTTCATAAGGTCCGATAGAGACCAAATCCCTTTGTTCTCCAGTCTTCCCGCGCTTTCATTCAAGCCAACCCCCTCTCTTTGTGTAACCAGTCATTATATCGGTTCCGCTCCACCAGGACGTTCTTCATGTATGACATAATTAGTAATCAAGGTATGATCCATCCTGTGTATATGTAATTCTGTGTGATTATTTAGGTATTTAGTAAATAAATAATTAAACCAAATTTTGTATTGCTGATTCAACTTGTTAGCCAGGGTTCGTGAAGAATTCTACGATGTTCAGATGAGACTGAAATAAGGTGACGATTATTGATTGACTGCCATTGATGTAAAAGATTACCAGATCTTTAAGAGTTTATTCGGAAGATAACAGCTCTATAAACATTATTTCGTGGTGCCCCGACTTTCTAGTTAATTAATATTACATGATTAGTTAATCAGGTAATATTAATTACAGAGAAATTATTTTATAGAATAGCATGTCAGATCACTTCATCCGGCATAGCCAAAGACACGACATCATGGTTCATGACTTCTAATAATTTTCCTACTGAATGGGGGTTCTATTTATTAGTGGCATGTGTGTTAACCATTGGAAGAGTGCACTGGAGATTCCCTTCCCCGTGTTGCACTCTGAGTGACTCCTATGTCGCTGTTGTCAAGGGTAATTTGATTGGTTAGGTCTCTAACCTTCTTACTGATTGTAACTGGACTGACTGTTGAAGGTATTGGTACTGGTACTCAAGGGGACCAGATAACCTACCGATTTATTCTGAAATATTATTCTACCGGAACACATGATTAGAGCATTTTACTAGTTGTACTGTAGTTGAACCTACACATGGCAAGTCATGACACATTTTTTTTGTGGAGGTGGACAAGTCCACTGGACTTCCTTTACGACCAGTGTGGTACACCTCAGTACTATCTTAGATATGTTCTAAGATAATCCCTGTCTGCACCTCACTGTTTTCATAGGGGAGTTTACAACTAGATTTGTTTTATGCTCATGCGGCCTCGTACGGTGTTGCCTGTAGTCTCGACCCCCCCCACCGGCCTCGATGAGGCTCATCATGGGTCTGGGCTACTATTCGCCCCTTTGTGTCTCGGAACCCCCCCACCAGCGAGTGAACGAAAAGGTCGGACTCTATGTACAAGTTGTCAGCAGCCACGTTGTTATGAGAATGGCTGTAACCTTTCAACAAAATCTCCTGGTGTTTGTGCTTCAAAATGCTCAGTGGCTGTTGAGGCCTGTCAGTCACCACGGCGTCCGCGTGTGGCAATCTATTCAGTACCTGCGAACTGAGACGAGTATATCGATCTGTGATATCGCAAATGTTTCACCAGTGGGAGTCATCGGGTCAGTTGCTGGACTGCCAAACTGACGTAGTCGTTTTGATGGCGATGTACTTATTTTGACCGCGGAGGTTATTGGAATCATGGTTTCGTCGTAGAAACCATTGTTGTGCATCATCTCTCAACGCTCCAATACCTGATAATGCACCCTCTAACTGGAGTGAGTGCTCCTGGTCAAACTTCAAAACCGAGTGGTCAGGGCTCTTTGCGTTGTGAACTTTTGATGCCTCAAAAGCTGTGCTTGCAAGCTCAATGAGTTGTAAGATAGGCAAGCCAACGTGGGCTGCAGGGCCCAAGTAGGTTATGAAGGTGGGATACATGTTTGACAGAAACATCTGTTTGAATGGTAACAGCTCTTCCATTCCTGTTTCAGTGAGTAGGCCAAAGTAAGCTGAACAAAGCCTATGATAGTAAGCTTGTGGGTGTTCGTTCCGAGCTTGTTTGACAGTGTTTGCGAGTCGCAGAACCACTGAATTCTAATTTCAAAGCTGTGGCAAGTTTAGCATAGTCATTTAGCACATGTTGCTGTTGTAGACGAATGAACCTCGTCACGTGTCTTTTCGACATTCGCTTCAACAGATAAACCCTGTCAGAACCGTTCGGGTAGCCATCTAACACGTCCTCTATGTCAGCTAGGAATTTCTCAGTATCATTTGGCTGACCTGGAACGGGGTCAAAGGTGGGGAAATTCTTGACGAGTTTGTCAAGGTATTCCGCGCCAAGCGGGCGGAGAGAGTTGGCTTCATCCTGTGGGGAAATTGGGACCGAAAGGCCATGAGGATAAGCCAAGCTTTGGCTTTGTTGGCCAAGAGGCACCATATTACTCAGTGCCGAATGGCCAAGAGGAGAAGACTGAGGGACACATGAGGGAGGCAAAGTCTGAAACCTATCGTCTTTACTCCTGTGAGTACAGGGCTCCGGTTGCTTGGGTGGGTAGTCACGCCGTAGTGCATGACCATTCTGGACTTCCTCCAGATGGTACCTAAGGGTGGTATTCTGCTGCATTGCAGAGTCCACTTGAGCGCTTAGAGTGCTGATTTTGGACACGTGAGCGTCGCACTTGCACCTTTCAGTCTCAAACTTATCTGTCATGGTTTGCAGATAGAGGTCTTGAGTACGGAGCGAGAGATTCAGTGATGAGATTTCCTCCTCTTGCTTAGAAATCAATATTTCCATCTTCATCACCTGAGTTCTCTCATCATTCATTTGGTCAGCGACATCAATGAGTTCTGCTGATTTGTCATCCAACTTTGTCATTGTGTTCATTAACTGATCGGCTTTGGTGTGCAGCATGTTAACCGTGTTACTTTGAGTAGCGTTCAACAAAACTGCATGCATGTTATCAAGTTGAGCGCTCCTGTTTGTAGATAACTCTTCAGATTTATCTAGTTTGGCGTGGACATCATCGTATTTAGTTTTTGCTAAATTTAGTTGTCCCTGTAGCATATGATTTTGTTCCTGTAGAAGATGATTTTGTTGAAGAGTTTGTGCTTGTTCATCATCATAAGTTTTTGCAATTACATTTAATTGTTCAGTTTTCAAACGCAGTTCCATAACTAGCAGAATTTTTCCCTTTTCTGCATTTGTCATTGGTTTCCCAGTTCTCTCCACCTGTCCCTTTATGTCTACCATTACCTGCTTGTGCTTCAGCTGTGCACTGCGGTATTGGACCGATGCCAATCTGGGATGGCAAGACATCAGTGATACACTGGAGAGAACCTTTACAAGGCCTGTGCCCGATGGTTGATTTTGGAGAGCGTTGTTGTCTGCTGTTTTTCCGCTAATGGCATAATTAGGGTTGGTATCGCTGCTGAGGTCAGAGATCAATCCATTTATGGTTGGAGGTTCACTAATTAGTGGGCGAGTGGGGACTAGCCCCTCTGATAGTTGCACATTATTAGAGCATTTGAAAGAAAAAAATGTTCTCCTAATTTTCCAAAGTTTGGTTTTGGAATACGTTGGGAGCTGCAAAGACGATTTTAATCTATTTATAGACGTTAATGAACCATCAGTATTGTACCAGTACTGTGGGAGTTGGACCTAAATGAATTTGCAAAAGCAAAAGCAAATTGAATTAATTAATCAATGATAATGATTAATCATACCTGGATAGGCTATCTGGGAATTAAACTTGACTTTACTTAAAGTTGGTTAATCTAGGTTACTATTGCAAAGTTTAAAATGTCTCGTTTAATTGGAAGAACCTAGAAAGGTATGTTCAACAATTTAACTTATTCAATTGGATGAGATGATGATATCCAAGCAATTGGGATTGTCTGGATTATCATAAAAGTAACCAGTAGTTTAAATGTTAGAGTACATTCACCACTATGGTACACTTCCCCCTAAGGCCAAAGCCACTGACTTCCGTCAGTACTGGGGTTTACTGAATGTGCTTTGCAAAAGCCGATTTTTACTGATTTATCTATTTTAATGATAAATCAAACCTGTATAGGCTATCGGGGAATTAAACTTTAAATTAACCTGAGAGCATTGCTTCATCTAGGTTAATGTGGGAAAAGTTTAAATTGTCTCATTGTAGAAACCCAATCAATTTGGATATTATTTAAAAGATCCACTTGAAAGGTAAATCTGGCAATTTCACTTGTTAGTTAAATTGAATGAGACATCGATATCCAGTTAATTGCGATTGGCTGGATATCTTAACGTGATCCACGTTTGGGTGTCACCTAATACTTTTTCCAAGAAATGTACTGGGGATTCTTCACCACCAGTGATGCAGAAAGCTGATATCAAACAGAAGTACAAAGGGCGGGACTTCCGTTGCGCAAGGCGGAGGAATTTGAACGGGACACAGGAAAAATAAAATACTGTTTCCCCTTTGTTAGCTTAGCATCTTGTGCAAGCTAATCCTACTTTGTTCAGAAATCTCACTTCCAATAACAAAATAGGGTCCCCTCACCATGGAAAGGGTTTTTTACCAGTGACGTCTCACATTAACTCATTCAGCATACTTTGCTAGCATTATGTTGACCGGAGTGACACGGTAATTAATACAGATATGCCTGTGGCCTACCCACACTTTGGCTCAAGCGCCGAAGAGATCTATCCTCTAATTTCTAACCTTACTGGCTCTATAAATTAATATTGACTGACAGAAATCGTATCGTTTGGCCTAACGGACTAAATCTGGAATTTATCACTCATTGCTATCGACACACGACCGGAGGCACACTGTAGCGCTCAAATGGAAACACACACACAACCAATCAACTTCAGGTTACGAAAAAAAAAAAAAGGAATGAGAACTGTTAAAATTTCTGAACATTATGAAGTGGATATGAACACACACATACTCAATTACATGCTTGCTTACACATACGGACTTATACATACACACACACGCCTGATCTCGCTCTCTTCTCTCACTCTCTTTTTCTCTCCTTTCTCTTCTCTTCTCTTCTCTCCCTCTCTCTATTGAATGTGTTTATTGTTGTCTATCTGTTTTATGTATTTGTCTATATGTTTACAACAAGCAAGGGGAAGATATCAGAATAGGGGCATTGGGGAATAATAACATATTGTATGGAATACATTTGTACTGTAGTGAAGCCGTCTCTAGAGTAATGCAAGGTCTCTCATGATCATGTGAAACGTCAATTGCTATGGAAATTCTAGGATGTGTTTTTCAATGATGTTAAAGGTAATTATGATGCAACTATGATGGTGATACGATATGGATTACAATTATCATGAATATTAAGGCTATACGCACTACATGTTACACACATAGACACTCAACCATGCAAATTGGCAGAGTTATTATTTATTTGGACATCACACATTATAGTCTTACTCTTATACAGACATCATACACACTCTCATTATATCACATCCAATATCATACACATCAACCTACTCAGATTTGTTACACACATAATTTGTCAAAAATTTCTAACATCTGTGGCATTGGCTCACAGGCAAACAGGCAAGGGAATAAAAACAAATATTGCTAGAACCTATTTCTTGAATTCTAAATATCAGACATTTGAAAGCTCTAGTTTTGACCTTCATAATACCTCTGATGGCAGTAACTTTACAAGCACGAATTATGGTCAATTTAGACTGAGAATAGTATCTAGTTATGGTAAGGGGTGAAATAAGTATAGCCAGTTATAATTTTAACGGTTTAGCAGATTATAAAAAAAGAAGATCAGTCTTTATGTGCCTAAAAGAAAAGGAATGTAACATATACTGTTTACAGGAAACTCACTCTACATCCTTAGATGAAGTTGCGTGGAAAAAGGAATGGGGTGGTGAAATAGTTTTCTGTCATGGACAAAGGAACTCAAAGGGTGTGATGATATTAATTAGCAAACATTTCGATCTGAATGTGCAAATAGTCAGGAATGATTCGCAAGGAAGGTGGATCATTTGGAATATGAAAGTGGACGAAAAAGAGATTTGGCTCATTAATCTATATGGTCCAAATCAGCATGATCCACAACATCTATACCAATTTATTGAACTTACAGGCAACAAATTATCAAATCATTATGGTAGGAGACTATAACACAGTGTTAAGTACCTCGTAAAGGTAATCACTGGACCGTAAAGGTAATCACTCTACAAACTATCATCACCTCGCCCTTAAAGAAATCACAAATATTATGGACACATTAGAAATAGTGGATATTTGGAGAATAAAAAACCCAGACCTAGTGAGATATACATGGAGGAGACTTAATCAAGCTAGTCGTCTTGACTACTTCCTTGTCTCTTTCTCTCTTGCATCAAAGGTTAAAAAAGTTTTAATAGGAGACAGAATGCGATCGGATCATCATCTAATTGGTATTCACATAACTCTTATTGATTTTCCACGTGGATGGGGATATTGGAAATGTAACTTCTTACGGAGTGGTGGGACACTACCCGGTGAAATGCAAGGCGCCAAATTCAAAATCCAAAAGTTGAATTATTAAACATTCATCAATATACAAGTGTTTCATAGTCATCAAAAGCTCTGCTTCTTGGCAATATCACAGCGTTGTCAGATTTCAAAAAGGCTTTACGGCGAAAGCACCACATTTGATTGTTTGAGGGTAGCACCTAACATATTTTTCCAATTACCATAAATTCATAAGCCTTCACAGTTCACACATAACACATTTCACAGCGAAAACAAATCAATTACCTTTTGAAAAACTTCTGCTGAGGGCTTCCCAAGTGTCCAACGAACACAATCCATGGTTCTTTTGTTAGAAAAAGTAATGTATTATATCCATAAATCTCTGTTTAGTTGGCGCATTATAATGATAAAATATAGCGTCGACTCCTCCATTGAAACGTGAAGAGAACTCGTTCAACTTATACCTATAAACTTGTCCAAGAACAATCAAACATAATTTTAAATGTATCCTTAGGAACACTTTTATGTATAAATAGTATAATATTTCAACCGGTATATAAACTGGGCGATAAGAAAGGAAAAAAACAGAGCGCGCCAGCTGTGAACGCGAGTTGCGTTTACTTCTATTGACATCTGTGTGGCCACTTCCTTATTCGTCTTCTTCTATGCTCTAAAAGCATCTAAAAAGAATCAGGACACTTTCTCGAGACTATTGACATCCAGAGGAAGCAATAGGTACTGCATTCATATGCCCTTATATGGGCATTTTCATAGGGAGGGGTTCTAAATGAGGCAATGTGTCAAAACCACTTCTTCCAGGACAGAAATTCCTCGGGTTTTCGCCTGCCATATCCGTTCCGTTATACTCACAGACAAAATGTTAACACTTTTAGAAAATTCAGAGTGTTTCCTATCCAATGGTACTAAACATGTGCATATCCTATTTTCTGGGCCTGAATGGGAGGCATTTTACTTTGGGCACGCCAGGCTCTCCAAAACGGTCACCACGTGCGCTGCTCCCAAAGAAGTTAATCAAAGTTTACTGGAGGACAAGTTATTTTTAACTAAGACAAAATAATTTATAACTGAATTTTTCCACTATAATATAGGTTAAGCAAAACCCCTTATTGTTTGGGATACCTTTAAATGTACCTTCAGGGGTCATTCAATTCAATACTCATCAATAATGAAAAAGCAGTTTCTGGCTAAAGAGACAAGACTAACAAGGGAAATCCATGAACTAATAGTACAGGTAGATAGCAATAAAAATGATACTACAGAGATACAAAATAAGTTAGAGGAAAAACAAAAAGAACTTGAGGAACTTATTCAAGAACGATCTAATGTAATCTATTACAAAATTAAAGCAAACTGGATGGAATATGGAGTAAAATGCACCAAATTCTTCTTGAATCTCCAATACTGGAACACTAACAAAAATAATTTTCAGAAACACGTTAGTCATCTATGATTCTCCGAATTATATTTTAAAAGAGGAAGCTAATTATTTTAGGCAGACGTTCTCTTTTCCGTCTCATCCTCTCCCACTGAATGAAGATTATGGTAAGGAATTCTTTCTAAATAATATAAAAAATTGAAAATTAACAAATGTTAAAGTCCGTCTTTCTGTTGGAAAGTTCATCCACCCCTCTCTCTCTACCAATAAGTATTTTGTTCTTATAGAATAGATGTTTCGGCGGTTGTCGGTAGCTGCAGACTAGTAATTAGAATCGAAGAGTTGCTCTTATTCTGTCGGATCGATAGTCTCAGAGTTTAACCACGTGGTATGGTTAAGAATTCAAAAACCATTTGTGGTCTCTACTCAACCTTAGCCCTCTCGGTAATCGAGGTAAGCTTGGTCTCTACTCAAACCTTAGCCCTCTTGGTAATCGAGGTACGCATGGTCGGAAGATGATTTCTTCAGGTGGGGGTTATATTCGTAAGGTAGAAAAGGGCTGTCCCATGACGCCAGATCAATATCTGTGCTCATGGGGCGGGCCTATGACTTAGTTAACTCCAAAGGGAATTGATGAGTGACACCTGTGACTAGGGCAGAAGGAGAGAAAACAAATACACACAGGATACC